>CM021100.1:934835760-934938062 GCA_007115665.2 Sequoiadendron giganteum | reverse complement strand
TGCATTGGTCAAAATGGATCCCCCTTTTTGTTATTTTTGTACTTAGTTGTTTTTGAAACAAAGTTTGGAGTCTTGTTTTGCCAATACTTTGTTTTTCTTTTGTTTCTCTGTCGGAATCGGAATCGGAACTAAATCGGGTTCTGAAAGTTCTTTTGAAGCTTTGTTTTGGTTTCCATCCTGACAGTCTTTTGTTTATGTCTTTTGTTTTGTCTTTAGCGGACCCGGAGCCGAAGTGGGGGGTAACTTAGTCTTTACCAAAAATTGCAAAATCGTAATCAACTCCGACCCCGCCTCCGCTATTTTTACTTTTGGTTTTGGTCTTGTCTTTTTGTTTAGTTTTGTTATGTCAATCTTTTGTTTTACTTTTTGTGTTTGGTTTTGTTTTGTGTTTAGTAGGCGGACCCGGAACCGGAATTGGAATGAAGTTTGGAAATTTCTCAAAAATGTTTTCGAATCAGTTTCCATTTTAGTTCCGCCCTCGCCGTTTTTCTGGATCGTTGACTTTTTGATTGAAGTCACACTGTTGTGAAATGTTGGTTCACTTTCAGTTCCGACTCTGCCTTAACTGCGTGTTAATGCATTAATGACAGTTAGTCGTGCACGTAGAAATCTTCATTTTTACCTTCATATAAGGGTTAAACGAGTCATTATTATCATTATTAAGAGATTGAAGAGCACGAAAGAGCAGCGACAATGTTCATTTGAGCGAAAAGATTGAAGGAGGAGAAGATTGTTGCGAACGGATTAGTTCAGAAGGTTAGCTGCGTTCTTGTGTTTTCGAGGTAGGTTTTCTTATTATTGTTCTTCGTTTTATTTACTGTTGCGTGTTTTGTATATACGTTTGCCCGTGCTCTGAATCATGTCGTTTTCAAATGATTTCATGTTTCTTGGTGTGCTTGTTTGTTCGGGTCTTGTTTTATTTTGTTTGTCTGGTTGTTTCCTTGTTTCTGTTTGTTTTTGTTTTAGTTCTTTCTGTTTTAGGGTACAGTCGCTTTCACGCTTTAGTCGTGATTGTGTCGTGCTGTTTTGGATTTGCAGTGAGTTAGATTAAGTTTAAGTTTTAAATGTTAATTAGTTAGATTAGAAATTTACAGTGAGGTAGATTAGAGATTCACAGTGAGTTAGGGTAACTTGATTCATCGTTTTTACTTAGGGTTTTGTCGCGTTTTGCATTCTGGTAAATGGCAAGGTTTAAAATCCGTGCCCTAGTTTTTATCGTGTTGATTAGATTAGGGTTTCGTTGGTCTCTGTAATCACTTTTAAAATGATTAAAATATGATATCTTAGGATTTAGTCATTCCCCATGGTCATATGAGTAGAGTGTTTTAAAGCCTTTCTTTTCATCTAATACGACCTTGGTTTTAGTCATGGAGTTATAGGTTAAATTGATAAAATATTTGATGACGTCATGGTCAACCTAGGCGGAGACGGGATTGGAATCGATCTTGAACTTGAGAATTCTGTTTTGCAAAAGGTGTCGATTCCATGTTTCATCCCGTGTCCGGCTCCGCGCATAACGAGAAAATCTTCCTTCAAAATAACGATGACCAAATTGGAGGCGGAGGCGGAATGGAAATAGAATATGAAAAAGATGAAAATTTGAAGAAAACTAAATTTGTTTTCCATTCCGATCCTGGTTCCGATAACCTTCCCAAGTCCGACTCCGAGCCCGTTCATTGTTAGTGAAATTTCTATATAGGTTTTTGCTTTGGGTCCGGCAGTGTTGTAAAAAGAGATTGTTTTAGGTTGTGTTTCTGCCTGGTTCCGCCTCCAGTGCATATATGAAAGGTATGGTTTTTAAAGCATGTTTTGGTGTTGATATCTAAAGATCTAATTAGAGGTTTTTCTTGCAAGAAAGTTGAAAGATGTCAGGAACATCAAGGGAAGCTGCTTGGAGAAACCAGCCTACAGAAACATCAAAGGTAGCATCAAAACCAAAGAAGTTAAAGCCAGAACAACCGCCTTATACATTAATGTATAATCACAGGAGTTTGGTTGTGAAGGTGAGCAAGGTGGAATCAGATTGGTCAGATATCACTAACACCAATTTAGGTCAATACAATTTTGAGGAGTGGTATTCAGAAGTGTTTGACAAGGATATTACATTGACTACGAAAATAATTGTCAGCTCTGGGTTAGCTCATATCACTTTATTTCCTATATCTGTTCAGTGCCCGGAGTTAATCATGACAGTAGCCAGTGCTTACAATCCAGCTACAAGGCTATGCATGGATTCACAAGACAATGTGATTATTAATCTCACTCCTCAAGTATTTCAGAGTATATTTGATGTTCCAGATCCAAAAAATTTGGTGCAACTAAATGAGGCAGAGGCCTTGGAGCAATATAGTAGGTATAAGGGAATGAATAAATCTCACTTGAATAAGAAGTGGTTGAAGACATAAAAGAAATCTCTAACCAAGCTTGCAGATCAACCAAAGAGGGCAGATTTCTATGAAGAGGTAGCAAGGTTGATTGTGATGTTGTCTAGGGTGTTTGGAAAGAGAGATGCATTTTACTTCAAGGAGTGGATGTTTCCTTTTATTCAGACTATCTTGAAAGGAGAACAATAGTTTGATTGGACAATGATTGTTTTTGATGCCATACATGATTAGTTAACCAAGATTAGAGAAACCAAGTGTTTCTTTATGACCTCTTACATTGTTTATGTAGCAGCAAGAGTGGGTGTTTTCCCAGGTTTGAACAGAGTGGACGTAATGGGAGCCTTGGATGGACAAAAGAAGGTATGGGAGCACTATGATCAATTATCTCTTTAGGTTGTTGAGACTCATTTCAAAAGAGTCAATGATGCATTTTTATATGTGGTCATCAATCAATTAAATGGAGATGCAGGATATAGGTTAAGTCAAGAAGCCATGGCGTTCATTGCTGAATGGGGATGTTGGTACATCCAATACCCCAAATTTACATACTTCAGGTTATTTGGTTTCGAAGGCCACCCACATTTGCTTCCAAGGTGTTGCGGCAACAGGATGGTGCTAATGGAGTTTGTATATCAAGCTATTGGAGTTAATGCTCGGTTTGGGATTAAGCATAAAATTGGATGTCATAAATTTCCCATGAAATTGGGTGAATATAGCTGTCAACACTTGGAGGGAGCAAAGGTGGTCTATAATGAGTTGATACAGTTGAAATTGGGATTGTATACAGCTCGTAAGTATTTTGATCCAAAGAAGAAGATGTATGCCTTATTACCTTTAGTGTTCACTAGACATTTTAATTTTTTAGAAGACTTTTGGAGTGATAGGCAAGATGAGTATGACTTGAGAAAGAAGAATTATGAAAGATTATCGGTCTCACTCATGTCAGAGCTTGGTATTAAAGAAAACATTCCTGACACCTTGGTGGATGATGGAATGGTGTTGGATCCATCCTATGAAGCATTGAATATTGGCACCAAGAACCTGGATCCAATTGATTGGGATACTGAAGAAACAATTGATATCAAGAAGATTGGAAGGTCAGTGTTGGATAGAAGTGTGCAATGGTTAGTGCTAAGAACTCAAGCTTCTCAAGGACCAGTTCTTAAAAAGGGTAAAGGATACAAGAGAATTAAGAGAAAGACACCTCCCAAAAAGCCATTAGAATTCCTTCCTTCGGACATTGAAGAAATAGAACTTGAGGTGGTAGATGATGGAGAGGAAACACAAGAAGGAGATGTTCTAGTAGGATCTACTGTTTCAACACCTACATTAGGTGAATCATCCGCCCAACCCCCACTTACAAGAAAGAAGAGTAAAGAGGTTCAAGAAGGAGCTCTTCATACCATGGCTAAAGCTGCTAAGGGAAAAGAAGTGGAGGAAGAAGTTCTAGAAATTGAGACAGATTCAGATGAAACTCTGACAGAAAAGGATTTGCAAGAAAACATGCCTTTAGAGGGGACTATTGAGCAGATTCTAACACAAGAAGAGCAATGGAAAATGTTTGAAGAGGAAAAAAAGAAGTCTGATGCAAGGGATGCAACGAAGAGAAAAAAAGAAATGGATGCAAAGGTACAAGCCGATGCTCTACTTCACCAGCAACAATTACAGTCAAAACAAGTTGAAATTAAGTTAGTAGATGATGAAGTAGAGAAGAAAAGGAGGCAGTGAGAACATGAGCTTAAAGTTAAAGTAGAAAATGACAAGTTAGAGTTGATACAAAAGATCCATGATCTTGAGGAGGAGAAAGCAAGAAACTAGAGGGAAAAGGAAATCCTTGTTGCTAGGTTGAAACTTGCAGAGGAAGCTCAACAAAAAGAGGAAGGGGCGGAAAAGATAAGGAAGGAAAAAGAGGCTGAAGAGCTGATTAGGAAACAACAGGAAGAAGAAGCAGAAGCTGAAAAACTTAAGACTTTGGAGGCAGAAAGGTTAGAAAGGGAAAGCCTAGAGGCCTTATAAAAAGAGATATTGGAAAGGGAGGCTCTAGAAAGGGAAGCTTTAGAAAAGGAAGAATTAGAAAAGGAAAGGTTGGAAAAGGAAAGAGTAGAGAGAAATTAGTTGGAGGAAGAGAGGTTGAGGAAAGAAGAAGAAGATAAGAAAATACAAGAACAGAAGGATAGAGAAGAGGTGAAAAGACTTGTGCAAATGCATATACTACAAGAACAACAAGAGAAAGCAAGGGTTGAATCCCAATCTCAAGTGAGTATGCAGCCACCTTCTACAGTTATTGCTCCCTCTTCCTCTACGATGACTACTGCTCCAAGTGCTCCTACATGGCTAAAATTGGACCTGCAGAAGAGGGCAGTAATACCTTCACAACCTCTCAATTGGGAGGATATGATGAAGGGGATTGAGCAGGAGAGGCCTAAAAAGAAGGCTAAAATTCTACATTCTACCCGACTCACAGACAAAGGAGAAATTGTTGTTGAATGTGCCATGCCAATGACAGAAAAGGAGGTAGGGGACATGCAACTAATAGATTATCAGTTGAGTACGGTCAATTTGGGAAGACCCACTAGAAATCAGCAAATGAATTTGATTGATGTGGTGGCTTCAACGACCAAGTCAAGAATGATCAAGGACAAGCAAAAGAAGGATGAGCTTAAAGCTCAATTGGATCAACTACATTCATTCTTGAAGAATGTCTCCTCTCCAAGATCACAACAGGTAGCAGCCATTGAGACTCCTATTTTGTTAAGCAAAAAGGAGGTAGATGATTTGGTGCAAGTAAAAGGCAAAGTGGAGATGGTAGACCGATGGGTAGACAAGCTAAACCGAGAAGGTGGGTGAAGTTTTGGTAGAAGGTTTTGAAGCCTACAAGGACACAAAAGGGTTAGTAAAAGAAATGTATCAATACATTGAGGCATCGGAGAAACAAGGAGAAGAGTATAAAGAATATAGTCAAAAGTTAGAAAAGGTGAGTGAATTGCCTCTAACAACTCTTCTGGAACAATCCATACTTGAGGAAGACAACAAGGATTTTGTGGAGAAAACTTCTCGTATACTCTATTTAGGACTGACTTTTTGTGTAAGCATAAGGAATGAAATTCAAGAGATTGTTAATAATTTGACTGAGCAATTGGAAGAGTTAGAAGCAGTTATTGCCATTATTGTAGATATAAATGCATTTACAAAAGAGGGCATGCCTTTTAATCAAATAAAGGAAAAGTGGGATGAAAGGTTCAAAGGAATTATGCAAAAAGAAGATGATGGTAGAGAGTTGATGTTAGATCGACTAGTAGAGGTCAAAGAAGAGATAAAAGCTGTTGGGAGAGAGTTAATAAAGGTGAAAAGTATGAACGAGTTTGTTGCAGCTGAGTTGGATCAGATCAAATTTGAAGATGACTGGATTGATGGGCCAGAGATGGATACTTTACAACAAGTCTTCACCAGCTACGATGAGTTCATGGTGGATCCAGCTTCGCATGCATGAATCCTTGCATGCATGATTTTCATCTTCCTTGCATGTTGCATGCATACAACACTGACAGTCTTAGGGGCGCATGACTTCTTTTATTTTCTTCTATCTTCTATTTTTAGTTAAGACTGAATGTTTAAATGTAAGAACTCAAGATCAAATTGATCTGAGTTTCCAAGAGAGTCTAGTTCCTAAAAAGGTGGATAACCTAAAATTAGAAGTAGAGTTCAAACTTTTGTATATCTATAAATACCTGATGGGTATCATATTGTAAAGGTCAGCTAATTGAGAATTGGATTGGCTTACCTAATGCTAGGAGATAGAATTTTATAGTGATTTTACAGAGATACATTGTACTTGATCTTTTACAGTTAATAGAATTACAGGTTTTCTCAAAATATGGTGTTTAGAATTAAATTGTTTGTTTGATAAGGCTGATAAGTTATGATCTATCTGTATGCAGTGATTGTGCTGAACATAAGAGTTTCTTGAATGATGAAAGTCATTTGAAGGAATCAGATTTAAGGATTATCTTATTAGATTGTCATTGAGTTGAAGTTATTAAAAAGTCTGTTGATCTATAATCTTGATGATGAATGAATGTGTGTTGTTTTGAAACCCTTGAAATATTTGTGAAGAGTAATTGCGAAGTTAATTAAGCACCTAAAATGTATGCAGTGGTATAGATTATGCTATAGATTGTGTCATCTTATGGTTTTATGATCTGTTAGGAAACATTCATTGTTGAAGGTATATGTCCAGATACTAGATAAATTTGATTCATACTTATTGGTTTACCCCTTTGTCCTATCTTTTTCTTTTATTTGAAAACCCCATTGATCTACTAAAGCAGTCGGTAAAATGAGTCATTGCTTGAATCTTTTGTTACCAACACAGGCCCCTTGAATATTACAGTTGCATGAACCGATTGAGTGACACCAGACAGTTGAGAACCAACTACCAGGACCTTGGGAGTTAGGCTACTATATGTTGTCTTTCTTTTTCAGGAGAAATAGAGTAGAAATATTCATTTTAACGTTGTTTGTGTCATCTTCACCATCAACACCTAGTTTGCTTTCTTAAGACACTACTGCATCTCAAGATCCATTATTTCTTGAATTTGTTCCAAGGCTTGTCTCAAGTCTATTATCTCTTGCTAAACATTTAGTTGTTTTTCCTTTTCATTTTTCTTCTTCATCTCACTTTTCTCTCTTCTTTTCTCTTATTACTTCTTGCTTGGTACCTCCTCACTCTGCAAGTCTCTATGGACTTTTCTTCTCAAATTTTCCACTCCTTTCTCAAGAAAGTCTCTTTCACCTTGCTTTTTCTCAATGCTTCTTCTTGTCTTTGTGATACCTCACCTTAGGCCTCTTTAGTTTCCCTTGGCCTAGTCTTTTAGCATCCAAACTCTTCCTTCAACATGCAAAAACACAAAACACAAGATCCAAAACTTTCTTGCCCATATTTTGGGCTCTGATACCAATTTGATGTAGAGCAGGGGTAGAATTTCAATCTCAATCTTAGACAACCACCTTTGTGCACCCTTGACATCAAACTAGGGGTTTCTCCTCTCAAGCCTTTATTATGGCTAGTAGCCTTTCATAAGAGAAAAGTTGGCATAAATCCTGGTGCAAGCCTGATATCTAGGAAATGAAACTTGATTCATATACCCATTTGGCCATTATTCAACATATGTCAAAATCAGGTAGGGCTTCTTTGTACAAAAAGGGTAAAAAATGGACTGTCCTACTTTTTTAGGCCTTGAAGGTGGGGCAACAAATTAGGTTTTTTGGTCATAATATCCAAAGAAGACTTGATACCCAAAATGTAACACAAATTTAGATACCCTTTTGAGCCTTCTAAAATATATCAATAATTAATGTAGGGTTGTTTTGGAATGAGAGGGCTAAAAACTGACTGTCCCACTCTGCAACTAGGTTTGTTGCAAGAAGATAACATACCTTCAACTCAACCTAGCACATGCCAACCATCTTTCCTACTCTTGAAAATTTGGGAAAAAAAAAATCTACCCTACTCCAAGCCATTTCACCAGGCTTGAGGCCTTTTCATTGATGAAAAGGAGAGAAAACCATTATTTTCACTTAGGGCACACCCAACCTAGGGTTTCAAACGAGTTGGAAATAAATGACTCTAAAATGCTCAAATCTTAATGAAAAATAAAAGAGACCAAAAGAAATAGAAATTATACTCAATTTAGATTCATCCCCAATCTATTTTAGGTTATTATGAATCCACACAATCATGTATAAAGCAAAGAAACAACAAGAAACACATTCAAATTTTTAGAAAACAAAGGTATTTTATTGCTCCAATTTCAAGATTTCAACCTCTAAACCTTGTCTTTGACAACACAAAGAATTTTAAACATTTTCCAACCATTCCCAAATGGTTACAAACTAAGTTTTAGCTTCCAACTGCTCATCTTCCACTTGATAACAAAAAGGCAAAGTTACTTTGTGTAACTTGACAACATTGACACTTTTTTTGCATTTACATACTAATTCACCCCCTAATGACTCAAACCGATGCAAAAACCTATGAAATGGTCTTATAAGACCTTATTACATGAAATTGACTCAAGCACAACAAAATTTCACTTTTTGAACCCTCTTGGGGCATGCAAACCTAGGTGGCCCTGCACTAGTTTTGTAGTGGAAGATGTGTTTGAGAGTATGTCTATTTGGTGAAACTGGGTGTCTAAGATAAATGATATTTCTCCACATTTCTCCGCAGTAGAGCTTCTGGTGTTGTAGATCTAGGAATGTGATTATAATGTTTGTATTTATTTTCCCTTGATGTTTTAGGTGCTAAGTTTTTTTGCAAGGTTATACGATGTGTTGGATGTCTGTGCCAGTATGCCTGGTTGCACAAAATGAAGGTGTTCTTGAGTTTCATGTGGTCATAGTGGTTGTGTAGAATATTCTAATGGTTCTAGAGTATTCTGAGATGTTATATGAGTAGTATGGAATGTTGCTGTGTGGTCCACGAGATATTTTTAGATCTTGAAATGTGTGTTTTATGTTGCATGTTAGTGTTAGTGTAGGTTTGGTTGACTTGACATGCTAGCACTAATTGTTGATTGAGGAAGTGTTGAGAAGCATGTTTGTGTAGATTTGGGTCCCAATTATGTAGTGGCATGGTTTGGCTTCACTTCTTTATATTGTGGAAGTATTTGGTTTTGACCTATTTGGTGATACATAGTTGAGGTGTATATGTTTCATTAAGGCTGACCTAATTGAGATTGTTTTAGGTCACATAGGGTATAAATGCAAGGAGAACTATTGCATGGATTATGTAAGAAGTGTGTGTGATGTGAAAGTGATCAAGTGTGAAGATCCAAGTGTGGGCTTTAATGCTTATGATTTCCTAATGTAGTGAGAAGAAGGTGTCTACATTTCAGTTTATTTGATGAGTTTTTTGTGCTTTAGTGGATTTGTACCTTTGACATATGAGAGATGCATTGTTAGCAGTTGAAATTGGTAGTGAGCCATTGACAGTGATCCTTTCTTTATCTTTTTGGGCAGTGAGCCTTATTGTATTTGGTGTTGCAATCCAAATATTAGTGAGCTAATCCTCACCATGGTTTTCCCTTATTGGGGTTTCCACGTAATTTTTTTTGCTCTTATGGTTTTGATGTGTTTGCATTATTTCTTTACATGTTTACATTCTATTAATGCATGCTAAGGGTTTAAGAACTAATGCATATCTGAATGGTAATGGGGGTTTTTGATGTTTTAAAAGTATACAATTGATTCACCCCCCTCTCAGTTATCCTGTGTATCTAACAAGTTAAACATGAGTGGGCATGTAGATGGTAATACAATATAGAGATGTAGAGCTTTGGTACAAAATAGATATGTTGAATATTTGACTAAGTCTAGAGCACAAATTCTAGTGTACAAGGCATCAATTTTTTGGTTTGCATTGGTTCGCCTTGAGGTATTTTTATCTGTGGCTCTAAGGAAATTTTGGTACATATTTGAGGAACTTAAATATAAAGTTTCATGTCCTTATGTGAAAAATTTATGGTTGACAGTATATCGGGTTTGCCAGTGACAATGTTGCCAGTGAAGAGTACCTGTTTCGATTGGTATGCATTCTACCATGAAAGTATATCTGGTTATGAAAAATTGAGGGAGTGTTTATAGGTTTCAAAAGAGTGTGTGGTCCAAGTGGAATATGTTTTGGAGGTTTGGGTGTCAGTTTGTGGATAATCAGTTTGTGTATTTTGATGTTGTCTCACCAACGGTGCCGACCTAATATGTTTGGGGTCATGTGGAGTTAAAGGAAGTGTTGATTAGTTATGTGGGAGATATGATAGGTCCATGCTGACCTATTTGGATGTGTTACAATTTTTTAATTAAGGTGCAAAGAGTGTATAGGTTGATCTTGATCCGACAAGTAGTATTTTGCATGATACATTTAATTAAGCTGACCTAATTGATGTTGTAGGTGTTTTATAAATGTAATGGGTATAATTGTAAGATAATTTTTGATTGTGTGTGTGTGATGGGATGTGCGTGTACTGTAGAAAATGTGTGATGTGAATTCCTAAGAAGAACATGTGAATGTGATGTGAATATGAAGCAGAGCAGGGTGTAGAAGTTGTGTAGTATGAAGTGTGTTGATTCAATATTTTGAGCTTCAGTGGAATTGTATTTCTTGCATATTGTAACAATTCAAACCTTGGAAGTGAGCCACCCCTCTCTTCTATTTATCTTATTCTCTGGAAAATTAGTCCACCTGGCAACGATCCTTTATGTAATATGTTATTATTGGTTATAATATATTATGAGCTAATCCTCATCGTGGTTTTTCCCTTTTTGGGTTTTTCATGTAAAAATCTAGTGTTCATGTGTTATATGTTTTGATGGTTGCTTTCATGGTTTATTTCCTTACTGAAAATTGAATATGATGTGTGGAATGAATGTTTAAATGTTTAAGAGGTTTCAGAGAAAACTGATTCACCCCCCTCTCAGTATTCTAGGTGTTCAACACCTTTTCTCTTTTTTTCTACTACCTTAGCAGGTTCACCCCTAGTCTTTTCCTTGGTTGGGGCAGCAATAGTGGATGGTCCTTCTCCCTTTTTCTTCTTCTTAGCATCCTTTACAGGTGTTGGTAGTTTCATCATAGGGAATGGCCTTTTCAACCTCCAGAGAGATCGAGCTATAACCTCCTATGTGTTGGTGTAAATGAAGTCTTGTACCTAGTTAATTCATTACTAGGGGACTTAGGGGATTTATTTACATGTTAAATTTACTTAGGTCCTAGGAAGGAATCTTTATAGAAGGTGTTATTTGTCATATTATCTTTTGACTTGTAACACATGTGTCCTAGGTAGTTATGATAAGTTGTCACATATCATAAGATTAAGACACTTGTCATAACCTTATGTGATCTTGTATCTCACCTTAGCTATATAACTAGGTGGTATCATATGTAAATCCATTGAATCATATTGCATAATTGATAGGAATACAATTTATTCTTGTCATATTGATCTTCTCTCTTTGTGCTTTCCATTTGGCCTCTAGATCTTGGTAGGCTATCTCCATAGCCAATTCTAACATGGTATCAAAGCTAGTGGGGTGTCTTTGGTTAGCCATTTTTTGAGAGATCTTGGTAGATCTTGAAAATTTGAGTATGTTCTCTTGCATCATATGATAATTTGGAGAATAAAAAAAGTTTGATAGAAATACCAAAATTTGTGGGGTTCTTCTTTGTGGCTCTTTATTGTAGGTTCAAATCAGAGCTTGTTGGTACAAATCTGAGCTCATCATTGAGTTTAGGGTGTTTGAGAAATTCAAATTTTCCTTTTGTTTCATCCAAATATGACATATGAGGATATATCTATGAGGGTTTGAAACTGAAGAGTGGTTGCCAGATCCAGAAGGTAGCTGCAATTTTGGAGCATTTTGGGTCAAATCTGACCCTACCATTGCATCCAAAAGGGCCAAAAACCTTAAGATTGACTACCAATTCGTCAAAATCAGACAACTTTGCTCGAGTCTTGAGGAAAATTGTTGCCCTCCTTCGCCATAAGGATCGCCATTAATGCATAGTCGGGTATAGTTGCAAAAAATATTTTAATATTTGGCCTGCTTTTTTTTTTTAAAAATTATATTGGAAGGTTGATTGAAATTTATTTTAAAAATTTAAAAAAAATCAAAGAAATTTAGTAAAGCCCGCAGACTATACAATCTGTGGAATGTAACTTGCAGGTATGGGGGAGCAACTCCCATGGAACAACGTAGTGCATGTAGGAGGACCCACCACTTGTGGAACCCACACAACCAACAATGGCCAATTAAATAGTAAATCGATAGTTTTAAAATCAACGGTAAAACAAATAAGCCTGACGACATTTTTAAAGGAAAGGAATATTTCAAGATACCGCTTGAAGATTCCTTGCATAGGCGGTGAAGAATATTCTACTGAATATTTTAGCATCAAGGAATATACTGGCAGCCAACAAAATCCGTCGATGTTCATTTGAACATCAATTTTAAGCTCGGTATCCTACAAAATATTCTATTTGGCTAGAGCATATTCTTTTTTGACGGGCGAGAGACTGTCAAATTTAGCTTTGTAATATGTTGACATCAGCCTGCATCAGTAGTGACGTTAATACTCAATTGAATTTTTTCTCCCCCCTCTTTTTCATTTTCACTTGGAAGGTGATTTTCAAACACTCATAACTTGTGCTCAAGACCTCTAATATGCGAGCAATTTTTTTTTGATTTGGGGTAGAATTTTGTGCTCTTCATAGTGGTACAAATGGATTTTGGTTTTAGTGTCTAGATTTTCCATAAATTATAGATTCTCACAGGTGCTTATGCATCATCTTCATTTTGGGAACTTCAGGAGCTTCGTTCTCGCTCCTACGTTAATATTTTTGGGTGCAATTTTTTTTGAAAGTGTATAATTTTTTGTTTTTTAGTGGTATGATCAGATTGATCTCATTTTATACCAAAAATTGTACTTGATTCTGTGGCCTATTTTTGGAATTTGTATGTACCAAGATGAAGACCACTTTGCTATTTTTAGCAAGTGACATTTGTAAACACACTAATTATAAAGTGCCGAGCTCATATATTTCTAGGGGGTTCTTTGATTGAGTGAATTTAGGAGAATTATTCTTGTGGTTGTGGTTGCATTCCTCTTGATTTGTGTTCTTCCTTCTTGTTTCATCATGGATCCATCTAGAATTCCACTTCTAACACCTTAAATACTATCCTAAATGGAAATCTGAAATGAACAAATTGCTAAGAATTAAGAATTTGTATATGATAGTTCATGGGCTTGATGGTGGACCAACAAATGATGAAGCTAAAAAGAATAAGTGGTTGAATAGTTGTGAAGAAGCCATTGTCTATTTTTTCTTGTATGTTTCTCCCGAGTTGTTGTTTCAAATTGAGCACTTGGATACACCCATGGCTATGTGGACTACATTGTCAAACTTATTTAGGAAAATAGATGAAATTCAAGGATATTTGCTGGAGAATGAATTAATCAGTTTAATCCATATAATTTTGACAACATATAAGAATTCATCACAAAATTCAAGTCACTAAGAACACAATAAAAGGATTGTAAAATTGAGAAATTAGATACACAATCAGTGTTAAGTGTTCTTTCAAAGATAGGACTTAAATATTCAGTGTTTGTGTCTACTTTCTATGCTACAAAGAATCAATTTGGGAGTGAGTTTAATATGCCTTCCTTTGAGGATTTTTCTATGCAACTTACTAGGGGGCAAGACAATCTTATTCAAATGGGGACTTTGAAGTCTTCAAAATCCCATGTCTTAATTGCAAAGGATGAGAAGTCTTAAAGTGGCAAAGAAAAGAAAAAGATCAAGCCTAAAAAGAACACACAATCCACATCTAATTCCATAGAAGAACATAAAAATTCCTCTTCAAAAGGGTAAAAATATAAGAAGGAGAGGCCTACTTGTGCATATTGCAAGAAGGAAGGACATGAAGAACACTATTGTTATAAGAAGGATATTGATGAACTGAAACATCTTGTCAAAAAGAATCAGATTGATTTGCCTTCTAGAATGCCTATAGAATGCCTAAATCACCTCCTCCTCCTCCTTCTTCAAAATAGTCTAAAATGGACAAAGGTCATGCTACTACATCAGGAAATTAAGGATAAACTCTTTATGTTTTTTCAAGTCATGGATCAAGGAGATGACTTCTAGATTCAGGAGCATCCCATCATATGGCATCTTCATAGATTATACTCTCTTCTTTTGAGCCTTGTACTATGTCTCCTATTTTGATGGGAAATAATACATTCATGAGTGCAATTGGGAAGGGGTCTATTAGTTTTGGGGAAAACACTTTCTAAGATGTTTTGTGTGTTCCTCATTTGATGAACAATCTTCTTTCCATATATCAGATTACACATGGTGGAGATGGGAGGATTGTGGAGTTCACACCTGATTCAGTCATCATTCGAGACTTGGAGAGTAGAGAGATTATTGCTACTAGGATGGTTGATCAATCATCTTGGTTGTATACATTTATAGATTTTTCTTCTGATGGTGACATTGTTACTTCAACTATTGATCACACTTCTAGTGTGAACCATGATTCAAAGGAGACATTTGGATTTTTGAGCCTAGGAGTACTCACATCAGATCTAGTTCTTAAGTCATGTATTTCATCTCCTCTATCTACTATTGCAGTTGATATAGATATGGCTTCTTGTGATTCAGTGCAATAGGATCCTCATTTTATTTCATATTTGGCTACTTGTGATGGCTTCTTGATAGGTATTTCAAACTTGTTTGTGGCTTGTCTCATATTTCAAATTTGGGAGACACCATTGATTACATTTGTCTTCTCTTTGATGGAGATGATTCTCCTCCAATTATTGTGAGGGAAAACTCTAACCCTCTTGTTCATTATCTACATGATCATCCTCTGTAGTTTTTCATGACTGTGGATACGTTTAGACAACATTTGGAGGAGGCTTCTTTGTATTCATAGGAGATATCATTGTCTTTAGATTATGTTCTAAATTCATCTCTACTAGATTCTGGATTGTCCTCTTCAACAGTGTGGCCTAGAACACCTATTTAGAGTGTCAACTTTTGACATTGACATGGAGACACTTGAACATGATTCAAAGAAAGCATACATCATCTATCTTCCCTCATATTCCTTTTAGGACTAGGAAGAACTCTTGCAAAATTCTTGGTTTTGTTTCTTCCTAAGGGGAGGAATGTTGTTCAACGAGATTGGATCATCTTCAACATTCAATTTTGAGCTTCTACCATTGTAGGAGACTCGCCACTGAGGGGGGGATACATTGTCTCTCTTCTGCTTCTCTCTTATGGGGGGGTCTTTTTCCTCGTATGGGGTTTTTTCCTTCTCATGCATCATTTAGAGATTTTTTTTGTATTTCATCTCTTTTTTGGGGAGGAGTTTTGTCAAATTGGGTTTTATCCTTTTATCCATTTGTGAGAGATTTATTTGCACTTGTACATGGGTGTACCTAACATGGCCTCGTATCCGAGACCCATCCTTGCATCTTTACATCATTTACATAATAATATACTCCCTAAGTTGCACTTAAGCGGGGGTGTTGGTGTAAATAAAGTCTTGTGCCTAGCTAATTAATTACTAGGGGACTTAGGGGACTTATTAACATGTTAAGTTTACTTAGGTCCTAGGAAGGAATATTTATAGAAGGTATTAGTTTCCATCTTATCTTTTGACTTTTAACACATGTGTCCTAGGTAGTTCTGATAAGTTTTCACATATCATAAGATTAAGACATTTTTCATAATCTTATGTGATCTTATGTCTCACCTTGGATATATAACCAGGTGGTCTCATATGTAAATCCACTAAATCTCATTTGCATTATTGACAAGAATATAATTTATTTTGGTCATACTAATCTTCTCTATTTGTGCTTTCCATTTGGCCGCTAGATCTTGGTAGGATATCTCCTTAGCCAATTCTAACACTATGCTCTGGTCTTGATATCATCATTTTCACTGATTGAGATGTCTTCATTGAAAATAGGCTGATTGTAAATTTTTTGGCCATGATATGCAGGGTCAAGGATCTTCCCATCATCCTTTTGATCCTTGGAGATGCGAGTTTCTGTATCATGCTTGATTAAATGTAATGCAACCTCACATTAATATTTCATTTGAACCTCGCATTCTTCTTCACAATTCACCCAATGGTCTTCGAGCTTTGGATCATGAATGAAGTAAGCACCCATTACCTTGTTGATTTTTTTGTACAATACCAAATTGTACTTATACATTTCCACATTAGCTCCCTTAGCATTTTTCATGTTGGTACATGAATACAACCCTACTTGGATGGGGAAGCTGAATCTAGACTTATGTTTCCTGACAGGAAGATGGTGGAATTCAATGATTTGTCTACAAATCTCTAATAAGACTATCTTGTTAGATGGATACCTAGGGAGTTTATAAGGTGTCTTATGAAGGTCTGCCACCCTAATGTAACAAAAGGTTTTAAATTGGATGTAAAAGTTTCCAATTCCTTTCAAGGACTCCATTGCTTCATTGGATATTCTCCTAGAGAAATTTTCCTCTAGTCCTCTAATAACTGAGTAAATGAAGTTATCATTAACAACATAAAAATAATTATATCTATCCTCTATCTTCAACTGAGGATAATTTTCATGAATTTTAACTTCTCCTAACTAAAAGGATCCCACTATGTCAAGCCCCGGGAATGAGGCTTGAGAAGCTATCAAATACACCAAGTAAGATGTCATATAAAATTTGGAAGTTGTGAGAACCATTCTCAGATGATCACGAATGATGTCACTTATGATGGCGGCCTAATCAATCTTCTTCTTGGTGGCATCATTGATAGTTTTAATAAAATTGACAATCCATGGGTAGAAATATCGAGTGTGCTGGTAGCCAAAAACCCTACTTAATAGGACAATCAAATCCTTGGTGTCCTCTTTGAACTCAACTCTGTGTTGGACCCTAGCCATCTTTACAACTACCTTCCTTGGATGGACCAACATATTATTATTAATTCAATTGAACTTTTCTACCTCATGCTCATAAAAGTGTTTGATGACCTTATTCATGTCTATGACCTCATATTTAGTTTGAGCAAGAATCCTGAATATTTTCTCAATCATATTTGTAGTTACATCCAAGACAACTTCTCCTAACGACCCCAACATCTTCTGAGTTTTATGATTGTGATATTTTTCACAAGTTAGCACCAACTCCGAAGATTGAAATTTTTTGGGGAATGCAACAACTTCCATCAATCCTGAGTTTTCCAAAGCTCTGGCCATGTAGGTCCTAGTTTCATCATTGTTGATTCCGCATTTGAACTAATCCATGTCTACATGGCCCAAGTTAGTATCTCCAATTTCTATATATGGGGTGAAAATATTTGATGGTGGATGATACTGGTACTTCATCTCTTTTGAATCCTTCAGTGGCATACCTCCTACATGCAAAAATACCACATATCAACATCTACATTTATTAGAAGGGAGAAACCTTGCAAAACAAGTTATGTTAGCCATATATATCTTTCATTTCAAAATCATAACTTATTTTCAAAGGTGTTATATAATATTTTGGGGATTGGCCCTTGATCTTACCCCTTACCTCATACCAAAAATGAATGCATTGAGGAGTTCAATTTTCCAAACTTCGACCCATCGAGGGTCGGGTGTTGGACCTATCCTTTACCTCTTGTTCATTGATTTAACTTGTTCATTAGTCCAAGTTAAATTTTCAGACCTTCGGGGATGAACGTTCAGAGATCCATCATACCCTTTGTCACATAATGTAAGTGCCTTGGTAAGTTTTAAGTTATGGTTTTGGTTCTTCGAATTTTGGGGATCATAGATCCTTCCTACCTCATGTTTAAAGCACTCCTTAACTTGATTTATGTTCTCAACCTTTCAGAGGTCGGGTTTCAGGGATGTGGCTTATCTCTTGTTTAGAATGATATCACTTACCTTAAACTTCATTCTTGACTAGCGACATTCAAAGGGTACTTTGGGGTCAGGGGTTGGGGTCAACCATTTACCGCTTACTTGTAGTGTCTCATTGTGTTTAAGAGATTGGCTTGACTAGCGATGCACAAAAGCTTCATGCTTGTTGGGAGTCAAGCATCAGGGATGCAACTTAACCTTTTCCTTTAGGTTTTGGCAGTGAGTAAGTAAAACACCTGTGACCTAATGCCTGATTTGCTTTATTTTAACTTTTCTTGAAATTTTCAAGGGGATTTTCAAAGGCACATTATCAAATTTAGTTCATTAGACTCTGGCGAGACAATTCATTTTGTAGTTTTGGGTATAAGATGTTGGGGTTTCATAATTCTTCCTACCTCAATAAGGAAGTGCATAAAGCATAGTCCCAGCATCCGACCGATAGCCGAAAGGGGTTCTAGCAAACATTTTTTTTGCTAAGTGTTTTAGGCGGATTTATTGAGGATCGAGGATTAGGGGTACCTCTTACACTTTCACCTCTATAAGAAAGATGATAAGAGATACTCTGAAAGGCCGACACCAGAAAGTGTTTAAAAGTTTCACTGTCTTTTACATTTGCATTTCAAAAGTTGGGGTTAAGCTTTTGGTCGATTCATTTTAAAATATGGAATTGAGACTTCTGGCTTACAAAAGGGTGTCGAGCCTCAGGGATCAAAATTTTGACCTACTTCATGCTGAATTCTTCATTAAATGGGTAGGTGAAACTATTGATGCTCGATAAGTTCATTGTTTACCAAAATGCTAAGGTGGGAAAAAGGAAAACCTCAGAGGCTTGAGGCTTGAATGATGATGTCATGAACATCTTTGATCAACATGCCAACGAAAATGTTGATATGACAGGGCAACAAACAAAAAACAACCGAGGAAAAACCAAAATGAAGTGAACAAAAGCATGCCCAAAGTTGGATCAATGAAATAAAAAAACCAAAATGACCAAAGGGAAAAAACCATGATCACACCAAGATTTAAAACCAAATTACTATTCAAGAATCAAGGCTAACCTGGAAATCAAGTGAGGCAGGAAAAAAGTGAGCAAAAACCCACAACCATGACATGCAACAAGAGCAAACACCAAGCCCACACACAATGAGCACATAAAAACACATCCATAGGAATGAGAAGCAATCACGGGCACCGAGAAACAATCATGCACACACCCACACCAGAAAGCTTGAATGAACTCAAAAAGAGACAACAATGGAAAATTTGTCAAACAAAATGGATACGTTAGGCACAATTGTAGAGCTCTCAAACACAAATGATTGATGGAGTAAATTCCCAAAATGATTTTGAATTCACCTAATAAACCTTCAATTATCCTGCATTAATGATGTATTTAACCTCTGCATCAATGCATTCTCTTTGCACTAGTGCATTTAAGTAGAAGTGATTGACGTGACATGCATGCAAAACAAAGCACCACCATCAGGAATTGAGGGGGTGGATAGTTAGTAAGCCGAAGGCCCGACACTTGATACTCAAAAAGGCAAAAAAATGAAAACATAATGACCAATGAAGGAAGGGTCAGGCGTCGATATCGAATATTAAAGTAGTCAAACACTAAAAAGCTCGACCCACGAAGCCTGACAGGGCACAAGGAGGAAAGGAAAAATGAAGAAAGGAAAAGAGAAAGAAAAGAAAAGAAAAGGGGAAAACAGCAACACAAAAATAAAAAGGAGGGGGTCCCCATTTTTAAAAGGAAAAAAAGGGACATGAGTGTGAAGGCACAACACACCCCAAGCTACATAGCCTTACAGTAGGAAAACGCCCCTCGCTCCTAAGTAGTAAGAAACGTTGCCCACAAGAACAAAGCCCGTGTCTAGGGTGCAAAAACACTAACCCACACATAGGCCATGGAGAAACGAAGAAACACCATCCTTTTTATGGAGGCTTTTGAATAAAGTGTAAAAATTTCTTCTTTTTTTTTGATTTTTTGATTTTTTTGCTTTTTTGTATTTTCTCAAGCGAAGAATTTTTTGGGATTGTAATGTCGCAGAATTGCACCTAGGGGAAATTCCACATTTTTGCATCTTGCATAGCATTTATGACACCTTAGAAACATTAATGGTAAAATTTCATAAGTCAGAATTTTGTGATTTTGACTCCATGAGGACACATGGCAAGATGACAAAAGCATGACAAGGCATTTCCCAAAAATATAGGTTCTGGACGCCTGTACAGCGTGCGGACATCTGTGTGATGCACTAGTGTCCTGGCAGTTTTTTGAGTTTGAAACAATGAATCTAGAAGCTTGACCCATAGCGACATGTGTCTAGGATATTAGGTCTCAAGTGAAATGGCTCCGTGCCGCCCTTGCATGCATTAAAAACTCCATTTTGACCTCATTTTGGGGTTGGAAGCCATCGATTCAAGAATTATCACCACTTGCTCTAACCTTGGGTAAGCCTCACCCTTGAATAGAAACACTCCTATTGGCAAAGCCATGTCGGATTGAGGTCCCTCCAACAATTACCAACTCTCCAGCAGCTATCATCTCTTAAGCAAGCACATCGCAGTGCACTCGTGTGCTCTAGAAGACGGTCTCAACCCATGGGTAATGCTCTCTCTCCTTATCTATTTTTCCTACTAGTTTATTTATTGCTTTGTGGTGCAGGCTCTACTCCGAAGTGGGTTTTGTTTTCACCACACACTTTGTTTGCTTTCTCTCCACTCTTTTCCAAACCTGGTTGTCCGTGGAGGTGCGAACACCAATATGGCGGTCTGATTGAGGTAGGCCCCTATACAGCCCCAACCTTTTCCCCTTGATATTTTGTGCATAGGTCGCGAAAGGAAGCTTGGATTAACTACTCGAACGCACGAAGGAGATCTTGCTTCTAGCTCTCTTACATTCTCTTGCAATTCTTTGGTTTCTACTAGTTATTTAACTCTCCATATTCTTTGATTTGAGTCAAGAAGTGAGACTCTAGTCTATTTTCCTGGGTTCCTGAGTTCTCTGTGAATTAGGACACCAATGCGTCTTGCAGACTATAGCGCACCGTGCTGGCGTCCGAGAATTGTGCTGATGTCTTTTGGCCAAGAGATCCTCAGCCATAAGTAGAAATCTAGAAGTCTCATTCTCTCAGATCCTAAACTCAGTTTCTCAATCTTCTTCGTGAGTTCATTGATCTATCCAATTTTGAGGTGTATAAGGGTAGTTCATTCCCTGGTGATCTCTTTAGAAGAAAGAGACCCGTGTGCAGTGAATCCCTCTTATATCATAGGGATGCATGATATTCATGGGATCCTCCAATGGTTCTTCTTCCATGGTAGCCAATTGATATGCTCCTGATCCATACTTTTCAATGATGATATAAGGACCTAGCCAATTGGGTTCAAAATTTGCCTTCTTCTCACAGTCTTGCAAGTTGTGCTAATTTTCCTTAAGGACTAGATCACCAATCTCAAACTCTCTAGGCTTGATATTCTTATTGTAGCTTCATTGGAGCCTATTTTGGTAAGTTCACAGATGATTGAGAGCAGTGAGGCATTTCTCATCCTAGAGTTGCAGTTGCTATAACTGGGCGACACAATATTCTTCATCATCAGTGAGGTGTTGCAATGATATTCTCAATGATGGGAGTTCAACCTCAATTGGAAAAATAACTTCGGCCCCATAGACAAGGAAATATGGTGTTTCCCTTGTGGGGGTGTGGATGCTAGTGTGGTAGGCCCACAAGACATGATTAAGTTGGATATTCCAATCTAGACTAGCTTCATTGGCCATATTTTTAAGTATTTTTAGGATTAGTTTATTAGTGGACTCAGCTTGGCCATTTCCTTGTGGATAATATGAGGTGGAAAAATGGTGTTGGATATGAAATTCCTGGCACAGATAAAAAAATTCTTTATTTTTAAATGGTTTTCTGTTATCTGTGACAATGGAGGATGGTATAACAAAAAGGAAAATATGGTGGAGAATGAATTTGGAATTTTTTTCTGGTGATGTATGTCAATGGAATGGCTTCGATCCACTTAGTGAAGTACTCAGTGGCGGTAATGATGAATTTGTGACTAATGGATGAGGGTGGATGAATTTTTCCAATGAGGTCTAGCCCCTACCATAAAAAGGACAAGTAGTAACAACATGTTGTAACTCTTGAGACGGTGCATGAATTAAGTCACAATGTTGTTGACATGGGTGGCACAATTTTACCACATTGCTTGCATCTTGTTCCATTGTTTGCCAATAATATCCAGTGCATAACAAATTTTTGACTAAGGACCAGTGGAATGGGCCCCACAAATACCCTCATGTACTTCACATAGAACAGTTTGAACCTCATCTACGTCTAAACACCTTAGGAGGGTTCCATTGAAGGATTAGTAGTAGAGAGTGTCACCAAGTAAGGTAAAGCGAGTGAATTTAAAGATGAAATATTGGCGTTGGGTGGGAAGGTGTTATCATGGAGATAGTTGTATATATCCTAGTACCATGGGGAATTGTGATCAACTATATCACATACCATTTTAGATTCAGGGAGATCATAAGTGGGAATAAATAGTTGTTCAATTACAAATTCATATTGGTAACTATTTTGAGGAACTACCACTAGGGAACCAATTGTTTCCATCACATCAGTTACTTTATTATTTAGGCGAGGTATTTTATTGAAATGGATTTTCATGAAGTACTATTTGATGCTATTCACCATACACTTATAGGACAATAAATTTTCATCTTTTGTTTGGTATTCATCATTGACTTGTTTGATGACTAGCTGAGAATCACCATATAATTGTAACTTTGTAATTTTCCTTTGGATAGAAAATCTAAGCCCTGTGATCAATACCTCGTATTCTGCTATGTTGTTGGTGCAAGGGAATGCAATATGGTAGGTCTTAGGGATGAAATCACCTTGAGGAGTAACAAATAGGATCCTTTCTCCTGAACTGTGCTTAATGAATGATCCATCAAAATATAGGTTCCACCATGTTCCTTCTTTTGTATCTAGAACTCCTTCATATAGAAACTCAACCAATAGGGGATGATTATCCAATCAAGGTGCCTTTGCAAGTTGATCAACAAATACTTATCCTTTTATGGATTTTTTTGTCTACATACTCAATGTTGAAACCACTGAGATTTATGATCTATTTAGCCATACAACCTGTGAGAGTAGCTTTTGAGAGAAAATATTTCAATGGATCAACTTTGGAGATGAGTCATGTCTTATGGTTGAGCATGTAATGTCGCAATTTTTTAGGATAAAAGATGATTGAAAGGCATGCTTGCTCAATTGGAGTATAGTTCAACTCACATCCTACCAAAGTTTAGGATATGTAGTAGATAGCCCGTTCTTTTCATTTGTCATCATGTTGTGCTAATAGTGCGCCTAGTGCCACATTTGTAGCTAATATGTACAACATGAGTGGTTTGTCTAGATTAGGTGGCACAAGGACATGAGGTGAAGAAAGGTAATCTTTAAGTTCTTGAAATTCCTATTGATAGTTGCTAAGCCATTTGAAAGTGATATTCTTGCGTAGAAGGTGTGAAAATGGTTGACACTTATCCACAAGTTGTACAATGAATCTTCTGATGGCTTGGAGTTTCCCTTGCAATCTACACAATTGTTTAATATTCCTTGGTGGAGGCATATCCATTATTTCTTTGAATTTATTTGGATCAACTTATATTCCTCTTCAAGAGACAATGAATCCCAGGAGCTTTCTTGATGTTACACCAAACGAAATTTTTTTTTGGATTTAAGAAAAGATATTTTTCTAGTCAATCAAATATCTTTTCTAACACCTCTATGTTTCCATCTCTTGTTTTTATTTTCCCAAAAGGTCATCCATATAATCTTCCGCAGTATCATGCAACATATCATAAAAAATACTATCATGGCTCTTTGATATGTGGTCCCTGCATTTTTAAGACCAAAAGGAATTACTTGATAAAAAATGTACCCCATGGAGTGATGAAGGCTATTTCATGCTGGTCTTTGTCTTCTATTCTTATTTGGTTATAACTAGCTAAACCATCTATGAGTGATAACATTTCATGTCCCATTGTTCAATCTACAATGATGTCTATGTTTTTTAGTAGGAAGTCATCCTTTGGACATGCCTTATTGATATCCAGAAAGTCAGTGCATATTATTATGCCCCCAATAGGCTTGGAGACCGGTACTATGTTGGAAACCCATTCAAGATAATCAATTGGTCAGATAAAGCCTTCTAAAAGTTTTTGCAACTCTGTTTTTACCAAGAGAGCTATTTGTGGGTGCATCTTTCTAAGATTTTTCTTGACTAGTTTTCATTAGGATAGACTATTAGGTGATTCACTACAAGAGATGGATCACGGTTTTGCATGTCTGCATATGTCCAAGAAAAATTTACTGACCTTTGTTTTGAGAAATTATGATAATTCCTGATTGATTCCATCTTCTAATACTGCAACTATGAAGTTGATTTTTGGTTCTTCTTTGGTTCCTAGGTTGATGTCAGTAGTAGCTTCATCCAACACTATGGATATCTCTTGATAGTGGTGGGGAATCAAGTCAAGTGCCTCATCCTCTAGTGCCTTAGAGGTTTTCACTAGAAGATACATCTTTTATTTTTAGTTTTCCTTGATCCAAAAGTGCATCATCAAGGTTTTCACTAAGGGATCATTATTTTTTATTTTCATGACTAAGGAAATTTATTTGTTCTCCAAAATAGGCATCCTTATGTAATTTTATTTAAAATTATATTTTGTGATCTCCCACAAGAACGTTGTCTTGAACTCCCATAAGTTCAACAGTTTCTTGATCATTTCATAAGGTATCAAGAATGGGAGGTCCTTTCTTATCCCAATCATTAAGTTTGAGATATATGAGTGAGAGACCAAAGGATGGTGTGTTAGTGTAAATATGTTCATAGTAAAAGAGTTGGGTGATATGTTCAAAGGTTTCTTTGATAGGCTCCTCCTAAGGATTTTGATCATTAGTTAAGGTCTTGCCACTTTTATGAGAACACTTAGGTTCTTTGGGTACCATTTCAGTAGGTTGATATCAAAGTCCACGATTCTTCTTTTATCCTTGTAACTAGATTGGTTCTATTATGCCTTGTTCATTCACCCCCAATCCTTTGCCTTTATAGCCTATGTGTTTACATAAATCATGTCTTTTAGGATATATGTTGACTTCAAGAGGAGGGAGTGGCTATTCTTGGTCTTGTTTGTATAGCCATGATGAGATATCTTGATTGAGATCCTCTTTGTCCAATAGTATCCATTTATTGAAGATTTTAAAATTTTCCTTAGGCTCCATTTTAAACACCTTAGGTTGGCCATAGGATCATGATGAGAGAGGGAGTTTTCCTACATAAAAGGAATTATGTATTCCATACTCCACATCCATTTTTAGTGACTTTAATCTTGACCTTGAGGATAGGTTGTGAAGTGGAAGTAGGTTGTAATGTGGATGGATTGATGTAAGAAGGTGAGGTGGATTTTATGTCATTGATTGGAAAATGTTGGAAACACTTATATTTTCCTTCCAACATTTGACAATATTGGGAAGGTTGGGGTTTAGTGGGTATGGTTACTTCCCTACCATTGTATGAAAGTTGTAGGCATTGATGGTAGGTAGAGGGGATGGCTTGGATTACATGCATCCAAGGTCGTCTAAGGAGGATGTTTTAAGGGATATAAAGATCAAGTATTTGACATGTTGTTTCCATAAGGGCCAGTCCATCTTGGATAGGTAAGTTAACGATACCTTTAGACTCTCTTTCAACATCATTGTAGGCTTTAATTGTTATCTTCTTTTGAGGATCAATGGAATCTTGAGAGTATCCCAACTACTTTATTAACTTTAGAGTACATAAACTAATTCCAAATCCACCATCTATTAGGACTCTTTTTATGGTATGCTTATGTACAATCACTTCAATATGGAGTGGTTTATTATGTGGTACCTTAGAATATAATTTTTTGTTTGCAAATGTAAGGTCATGTGTGGAGGAAATATGTCTAATGATAGCTTGTAATTGGTTTATATTTATGTCACTTGGTACATTTGATTCTTGGAGAGCTTTATCTAGAACTTCCTTATGGATGGGTGATGTTCGAAGAAATTCCAAGATGGAAATTTGGGTGGGATTTTTCCTAGGATTTTCTAGGATATAATACTTATTGCTTGTGGAGGGGGGTGATGAATAAGGTGCCCCCTGTATTGTCACTTGACCTCGACAGGTTGTGACGACACAACCGAGTGCTTTGATAGTGATTATGTTGCACTCTTCTATGTGACCAATAGTAGAGTCATGGGATGATGTATGGATTTTTTTGGTATACGAATATGGTATGGAATTATATGATGTGGAAACTTTCCCTTCATTATGTGGTGGGAAGGGTTGCATGTAAATTCCTAGTTGTTCATTAGGGGAGTTACGTGTTTGAATTTCAACTTTAATTTCTCCCCTATCATTAAGGTCGTGTATGTGGTTTTTTAGCTTCATGCACTTAGATGTTCTATGTCCTTTAAACCTATGGTATTTAAAATATTAGTTAGCCTTATACCATGTGGGTTTTGGTTGAATTTAATCAAAAGGATTAGTCATAGGGAACTTTACTACGTTTTCTTACACAAGTTTATGGAATATAACTTCAATTGGTTCCCCCAAGGGGGTATACTTGCACTTGGATCGATTATATTTCCTAGGATTTCCTTGAGGGATTGTGATAGTGTTGGAGGTGTTTTGTTGTTGTGATGTGTGTTGGTTTTTGGATGAAGCATTTTGGATGTTTTGCACATGTTTATTATCAGTCACACAATCACTTAAAATGTTCTTATTCTTGGGCCAATACTTAGATTTGTCATTGGGTTAGTTGTTATTATCTTTTTGGTCCTTATAAATTTTGACTGTCCCTTTAGTGATAAAATCTTATTCAATGGTTAACCCTTTTTCAATCACTTCATCAAAGGTATTGACACATTGCAATTTTATATGTAGGCCCACTTTTGTATTTAGGTTTTCAAAGAAGATGTTAACCATTTGTTTCTTAGACACTTGTAGGGGGAATTTACTTACTAATTGTCTCCAACATTGAAGGAAGGCTGCAAAAATTTCCCCGGGTTTTTATTTAGTGTTGCACAATTTAGCCAAAGTGACTTCTTGTTCAATGTTGTATGAAAAATGGGTTAAAAATATTTCGGCTGAATCAAAAAGAGATGCAATCAAACCATGGGGAAGGTGCATGAACCATTACAAGGCTTGTCCCCCAAGGCTCCTAGGGAATACTAACATGAGGTAAATTGGATTATAAGCCACTTATTGACATGCCACATAAAATTATTTGATGTGTTGAATAGGATCACCCTTTCCCTTATAATTATAGAATTTGGGAATTTCATTATTCTCGGGGAAAGGTATAAACAATATAGATTGATCAAAAGGATATATACGTATGTATTAAAATCTATAAGTTCTTTTTGGTTGACCCATTTGGAGTCTTTGGATCATATCCTTCACATTTTGCAACTCTTCGACTAGGTTGATGTATTGATAATTATTTTGGTATTGATATGTGGGTGTTGAAGGATGGTTTATGTATTCATAATTATGTTGGTGTTGCTTATTTGATGTTGAAGGATGATTGATATTGAAATTTTTTGAGGGTTATGAAGTGTTTGGGATATGTTGATGAGTATGTAAGTATGTAGATGTTTGGGATACTTGAGGATGAATGTAATTGGTATTAATTGATGTAGTAAGGGGTTGGGTAGATATGGTTGGGTGGGTAGATATATATGTGATGTTATTATTGAAGGGGATGTTGACCTTTAATTGAGAAGAGGATGCAAAAATTTGGTCAACCATTTGTTGGGATGTGGTGGTGTAGAGGGGATGGTTGGGATTAAGTTGTGACCCCAAGATATTATTCAAAAATTTATTAGATGATGTTGTATTATTAGAAATTTCTTCCCTCCTAATTTGTGAAAGGTCAAAGTTAGATGGGAGTTTAGCTCCTTTTGATATAAGGTCTAACACGATAGCATATTTATCAAGGTCATATAATGTTTGCATCACCTCTTGATTATGAGGGTCTTGGGAAAAGGCATGCAATGTAGGGGAGTATTTTGGTTGTTTTATATATGTTTCCTCATCATGAGGGGATGGAGGTTGATTGGTGATGTCTTGAATGAGGACATTCCCTTGAGAATATATTTTCTTCTTAACTTGTGCTATAGTAAGTGGCATACAAAATAAGGACCCTTGGACCCTTTTAGAGAAACACCTTAGGATAAGTGATGGATGAATTTGGATAAGGGGTGACTTAGACTTGGACTTAGATGAAAGTTGGATTAGAGGTTGGATTTAGAACCTTAGATGATGGAGGCAACTTGGAATTTAGATGATGGGATTAGTGAGTTGGATTAGAGTGTTGAACTTAGAAGTTAGATGAAGGTGTTTAGAGGTGGGATTGATATTGGAGTGATACAAATGTTTAGATTAGGATGATAGAGAATTGGAAGATGACCTAAAGTGATATGGATGATTTGGTGGAGAGTATGGATGGATACACAATCAAATTTGTATCAAAGATTAAAATTTAGATCCTTGGAAATAGGGTGATTTTGGGATATATCTTTGCTTACTTAGGATAGAAAAGTTCCTAAGCAATATTAGATAAGGGATTTTTTGGAAAAATCAACTTAAGGGAGCCAAATAATTAAAGTAAATAATCCAAAATCATGGGATAACCAAGAATACTATTTAAGATAGGAAAGTTCTTAAGCAACAACTAAGTTAGAGAAGGATATGTAAGGATCTAGATCTAAAATTTTAATAAAATTTTGATTTGTAAGGATGTTTGGATTGGATGATTAGGATTGGATGGTTAGGATGTTTAAGACGATAGGATGATGATTTAGGATGTTTAAGATGGTAGGGAGATGATTAGGATGATTAGGATGTTTAGGATGACAATAGAATGATTATGATGTATAGGATGACAATGCCAATAGAATTATTAAGATGTTTTGGATGACAAGAAGGTGATTAAAATGTTTTGGATGAGATATTAAGATGAAGGAGACTAGTGATAATGTGATAGATAGGGGATGAAGGTTAATTCCAAGTCCAATAAATTTGAAGGATAAAATGGTAGGGGATAAAGATTAAAGGTAAGTCCAAATGATTATGAAGGATGAAAATATGATTAAGGTTGATAATGGAGATGGAAAGCCTATAGTTAGACTATAAAGTTGCAAAATATGAAGTTATGGTCAAGGATATCTATTGGTCACTGTCAGATAGTCTCTATTTTCTAGGATAGACATAGGTGCAGTTTCATTGTCTAAGGTGCAACTTGACAATCAAGCACAATTTTACAAGACAAAAGCGTAGTTTGACAAGGACAATGTGGTCAGAACAAAGGCATAGTTTTTCAAAGTGTAGGTGTAGATAGTCGAAGCACAAACACAAATTTTTAGAGTGCAGGTGTATTTTGACAAGCAGTCTAGGAAAAAGCGTAAGTACAAATATATAGAGAACATGCACATATAATTGATACAAAGGCACAACTAGGTGTGACAGAGGCATAGTTCTATAGTCTAGGTTTTGGCAAGAGATATGATCACACAAGAAAACACATTGGCCAAATGACTCGACCTTTTCAAGGTGAAAAGGATATTTTTAGCTATCAAAGATGAGTGGCTTATCTCTGGTTTAACCCATTGAAGACACACCAAGAACTTTATCACAATATTAAATTATTCAAGTGGGTTTATAGACTTAATGTGGGCCCACTGCCACACAATTAAGTGCTAATTCTTTGTGGGATTGGATAGAAACACCTTTCTTGTGAAAGTGGATAACTAGACATCCAATAACACAGGCCCAATACGGAAATAGGATCACCTTCTATCTCTCCTTGGGAGACTATAAAAGTCAATCTAATAATTTCTATCTCTACTAAAGGGAGTACATGGTGAGTAACTTCGGGCGTGATACTGTACCTTACACCACACTAAGCTATGACGGAATGGTCTTAATCTAGGCTTTACAAGCTCTCTAGGGAATCCTCTAAATACCACAAGGGTACGTTAGGCACAACCATGAACACTAGCTTGTCACAAGTGTGGGTCAGGAACTTCAATGGGAAAGCTTAGACCAACCCTGCACCTCTTGTACTAGAATTACCCAGACATCAAGGCTTCGCTGGACATGACGTGACTAGATTGGGGTACAAATTTCATTTTCCCCCCTTTATATGCCTCATCGATAACACGTGGTTGTGGTCATCCCCTAGGGTGATGAAATCCCTAAGCAGGCCCCCTAAAGGGAAGGACAATGCTAGGTGTTTTTGATCCCCAAAATCACACTAGGTGCGAGGGGAGAGCATACACACACAACTATCACACACTAGGTTCTATTCTTAAAAAAATGAGGAGATGCAAGATTTTTGATCCCCAAGATCACTCTAAGTACAAGGGGAGAGTATACATCTATGCAGCCCTCCAAAGACAACAATGGTTAATTTACCCACTACTCTAATTTTAGTGCCTAATTTAGTGGAAAAACAAAATCTTAGACAAATGAACTTGCAAAATCACTAGTAGTTTCAATGATTAGGCCTTGGATAGGCTTAACCAACTACACCACTTGTTAGTCCAAAAGTCAATCAAAAACCCAAAAATTAGAAAACTAAACAAAAGCGCAGATTTACAGAATAAAAGCAAAAATCTATAGAAAATTCAAAAATTATACCTACTACATGCACAGTTCTACAAAAAAAATGGCATCAATAGTCAACACACAAGCATCAAAATTTTCTGTGTAGGTGCAGAAAGTCTTTGCATAAGAACAAAACAATAGCACAACTTGTCTGCATAGAAGCACAACAATTTTTAACAAAAGCATGATTCTGTAGAGAACAAAAATCTTCAAGATTCAATTAGCAAAAACAATATTTTTTATAATAAAATATGGTAAAACAAACTTAGTTGATGATTTGACTGTTTTGTAAGTACTTTTTGAACTTGTAAACACATAAAAAGTTAAGAAGAAATTGCTTATAAACACTAAAAGATAAATGCTCTATTCAAAAATAGAGGCGTGACTTCCTACAACAGAGGTGCCACACATCGAGTCAGAGTGCAAATGATGAAACACAAAGTAATACTACGAGTTGATGCATAAGAACGATTGTGTGTTGCGAAAGTGCAGTTACACATTGAAGCAAAATAAAAAAGAAAGTGTGTGTTCTTTGAACTTTAATGAAAAATTTTAAAACACAAAATAAAATGTGTTGTGCAACTAGGGAAGTTGATTAACCTAGATTTTTTTAATATTTTTTATGTTCTTTTTTAGATTGTAGGATTGTTGCAGTTAGTGTAGACACTAAAAATTGTCCTAGGCCTGGGAACTTTATTTTCTCCATCAATTTCCCCCTTTATTCCTAATAATTAAATAATTTTAATTATTGTTATTATCATACGTCTTCTATTAATTAAATAATTTTAATTTTTTAATTAATTCATTGCTATCTTTATTCCTCTTTTGATAAATTAAATAAAATTTATTTATTAAATTATTTACCACTTTCGACTATAATTAAATAGTTATTTTAATTATTTAATTATTCACTAGCCTTTTTCTGTCATTAAATTAAATAAATTTTATTTATTTAATTGCTTACTAATTTGTCATCTTCTTCCCATTTTGAATTAAATTATTATTTGATTCAAAGATCAACTTGCCACATGTCTTCTATAATTAATTAACATCTTTATGATTTAATTATCCATGTCCCACTTTTGAATTAAATTGTTATTTAATGAAAAAGTCAACCTATCATATGTCCTCTATAATTAAATAATTCCTTTATTATTTAATTATTCATTTCCCTCTAAAAATAAATAATTTTATAATTATTTGAATTCCTCCTACAACCTCTTTTTCTGTGCCAACCTCATTATTCATGCCAATCTTATCTCTTGACATCTCATTCAATTTTAACTCTTGATTGAATTATTCTATAGTTCAATCTTAGCCATTCATTCTTATCATTAGCCCAATTTTTCTCTAACCCTATTTCATACTACAACTTTCATTCTTGGCCATTGATTAACATATCTTATTGAAATTAAATCTTAGCCCTTCATTCAAATTTTTCTTTTCTATAAAAGACCCTATCCTTGTCATTTTCATACATCTTGTTCATGTGCGCTTGTACATTTTGTTAGTGTGAGACAACTATCTTCAATATTTTTCTAGTCATTGTCATAGGCTGCTAGTACATACTCAAATATGAGGGCATCAAGTACATTCAAGCAAGATGGAGAAGAGAAATGGAGGTCAAGAAACCATGACACAGGTGACATTTACTTTGTGTTTGTGTTTCTTATGTTAGATTGTGCTCTATTGTTAGTTTAGGGCTTGATAGGTTTAGTTTTTATGCTATTTTACCTTAACCTGAATTTTACCCTAGATTACATTAGTGAACATGACATGAAGCTAACCAAACCTTACAAGAAATTTTAGATTTTTTGAGTTTTTTAGATCTACGACGTAATTATGAGCTTAAATGACACAACTATTGAAAGCCATTATGACACAATCATAATATGGAAATCCGCAACTGCTCAGGAGTCAAGAATATCATTTGGGCTGCTTCTATTTTCATATTTTTCAGTCATTCTTGGTTTTGGGTTTTTGTGTTTATCATCTAACATTGGTTTACATCATATTATTCTTTGGTTTTGTTGAAATTGGTTGCCTTTTTTATTTTTTGTAACTACAGGTTTATGCAACACAATTGCTTAGGGCACCACCACAACTGTTCAAGAATCAATAGCATCATTAGTTTGCATCCATTTTTTAGTTTTTCTTGTTGTTTTTGGTTTTTGGTTTTTTCATATAACATCATTATCATATCATCTTGGTTTATGGTTTGGTAGAAATCGGTCATTTTTATCGCGCTCTTGCAGTTCTAGGTTCATTCACCACAACTGTTGAGGGAAACAACTCAATTTCTACAAACTTCACCATATTTTGATGGCACAATCGACATCTAGAAATTCGTAGTTGACTAATCCTACACCGCAACTGTCACAAACCAGTAAGCCACAACTATCATTTACAACGATGCAATTGCCTGTTTTCCAGAATCTTGCATGTTTTTAGGAATTTTTTATTTCTAATTTTTGCATTCGGTTTCTTAGGGATTTTATGGTACTAATATCTTATTTGCAGTGTGTGGTACAAGTGGAAATGAGACATTTTCATTTGATTTTGCTAACTTATTGTCTTGTCTCATTTTGCAATTCTATTTTGATATATCACACTCATTGGATTAAAATCGACTTGCATACACACTCATTTGGTTAAAGTTTACAACAACTTGCATCATCTCACTCATGGGTTAAAATGAACACAACTTGCATAATCAATCATATGGTTTAAAATTTACAACAGCTTGCATACTACACTCATTTGGGGCTTAAAATTAACCTTGCATATTCACTCATTGGCTTTAAAATTGACAACAACTTTGCATCTAGTGTCTTCTTTCACATATTGTTTTGGGGGCCTAAAATAAATCATTATCTTGATTGTCTTGTGGTTTTTCATTTTTTTAGAGGTGTGTATGCTCTTCTCTTGTACCATTTTGGTGATATTGAGAATAAAAAATATCTCTTAACACTTGCATTATCACCCACACATTTTGATTTATTATGGTTAATGAACACCATGCGAGTGTGAGTCAAGGGTGTTATGTATACTCTCTCCTCATGCCTTGTGCAATCTTGGAGATCAAAAGCAACATACTTTTCTTGCTTTTGTTTACCCTTAGAGGGCCCTACCAAGTGAGACACATTCGTACAAAGAACTCCTTGGTGACTCCAACCGGTTTTTCCCTTGGGCTGGTATATAAAAGGATGCAACAAAACGTCATAGTCCTCATCTATGTAGGCTTTAGCTATACATTTCCATTTAGAAAGTGAAAGTACCTTGAGTATAAGTGCCCCAAGTAAGGTGGTTAGAGATTTTAGTAGCTTGTTGGATGCTCGCAAGGTGGCATGTCCTTGAGTTGTGACTAATAACTAAACTAGTTAGAATCCATCCTTATACTTGAGTTTTGGCGATGTTCTTAGTGCCAGGTTGTAGCATCACATCTTGAAGACTTTTATGCCCAAAATTTGGTCCCCTTCAGTGACACGAAAATCCTTGGCTTGCATAAGTTACTTGCCTTTTGGGTTTGTGACTTTCCATGGAGAGGGTGATTTGTGGTATCCTTCCATAGTAGGAGGCCCTTACCCATCCATTGTTGTAGGCAAGAGGTGATACATAACCTAAAAGGGTGTTCCGTATGGGTGTCCCTCCCTTGCGTCAAAGGAGATTCATAGTTTGGGTCTAAGAGTGTCGCCATTGGCCATTGACCTTACTAATAGACAAGTGATTTATGTGTGTGATATTGTATTCAAATTGTGCTATTCCCATGGAAATTTGAGGTGAATAACCTCCAAACATACACATTTTGAACATACTTTTGGAAAATTTCAGATCATCCCAAGTGTTTTCAGACTATTTATAGTGTTTTCTATTCAAACATTGCACAAATCAGATCAAAATTGAGTAAAAAATAGTCAACTTAGGGCCAAACATACTGCTCACCACAACCAACTATCATTCATCACAATTGTTGTTCAGAAGTCCCCAACTGATAACCAAAAAACCACAACTAATTCCTAGAACACCATAATTGATACTCAGAATGATGCAATTTCCTATTGTTGAAAATTTTAGGGAAAACTAAAATAATCCATTCTTTGATCAATTCTTGAGCATCATCTTGTCCTTTGATCATAGAATTGAAATCACCAGACCAGTCATTTTCAACCCATCCATTATTCTATCTTTGCATTAGTTGCATTTTCCATAGGTCAAATATTAGGTCATCTCTTATCTTGCATACACCTTGCTATAGTCTTTGGCTTTGGAAATTCATCAGACTTTAGAGTAGTCCATAGTTACAAAATCATATTTATCTTGACCTTGCCTCTCCATCATCTTTAGTCCTTTGTCATTTAGGTTGGCTCCTCAACTCGCAAGGATAGTTTGAGACCACCTTTGTAAACTTTTCATTTTAGTCTTTAACATCATTGAGGTCTTGATAAATAATTTTTTTCTCCATGGCTATCTTAGTTTGATTAGTAACCTTACCTTAGACTTACCATTAGGTGCTTAGTGGCCATAATCTTAGTCATCATTTTAGATAATATTATCATTCCCACCCTCCATCATCCTTTCATATTTGCATTACATTTGGCATAACTTATTCTTAGATATACCATAGATATTGATCTCATTGCGACATTACCTTATTGACATCTTGATTATTGTCACTTTGGTTATCTATCTTGGCATCACTAGACATCATTTTGAATACCTTAGTTATAAGCATACCATAGCTTTGGAATTCATTATGAAACTATCCTATTGATATCTTGACTATTGTCACTTTGATTCTTTATCTTAGTATCATCCTTAGACATCATTTATACCTTGAAAAATCCAAAAAAAAAATATAGTCATCTTGCATACCTAGTCTTACATATACCATAGATATTGACCTCATTGTGACACTATCCTATTGATACCTTGATTATTGTCACTTTTACTCTTTATCTTGGCTTCATTAGACATTCCATATACTTTGAAAAATCCAAAATCATAGTTGCATAACCTTAGTCATAGTCATACCTTGGTCATACTTTTGCATAGTCATACCTTAGTCATAGTCTTACCCTTGCATTACCATACCTTAGTCATCATATTATCACATTCAACTCCCCCTATTGCAAGTATTTTTATGGTCGAAACAAGGCTGCAAAAGAAACAAAAAGAGATGGACTTCTCCCATGAAGATGAGTTTTTCAGCCCCTTTGGTAATTCCTCCCATGGGATGCCTAGACCACAAAAATCATTCCCCAATCCATTTGAAAATTTCATAATTAGAGACAAAGAAGGTCATGTGACTGTAGAGGAAGTAGAGGCTACCACAAAAGATCTTGAAATAGCCTCTTTTATGGATGAAATAGTGGCATTAGACCCCCAACGTTTCCTATCTAAACTGTAACATGAAGGAGCTACACTTCCCCATGGTTTTTACGTAAATACATTACAGGCAATGCCTACCCCAAACAAATAAAATTAAGGACACAATACACCTACCTCTAGTGGCTCCATACCACAATTCAATACTTCCATGCCATTAGGAGGGTCGACACAAGACTCAACAACTATTCACACATCACCATTTGGCACCCAAACAATGACACAATCCATGACACAATCCTTTACCACTTCATTTAATCCATTTTATACATCTAAAACCATAGGAGCATCATCTTCTAATCCATTTGTCATGGGTCTAAACAAGACAAGAAAAAGACCTAATATTATTGTTAATGGTCCTAAAAATCCCAATACAAATGCTATACCTAAAATGGGGACCTCTCAACATACCATCACATCACAACAAGAGCCTACCCCTACTATGTATGCACAACACAAGGACCTTTCACACAACATGGCAACCAAAACTTACATGGTCACGCTTTTGAAAGTTTATGGAAAACACAATCCAATCCTACCTACACCAATCAAACTCCAAATTTCAACCAAAATGTTCATAACCAAATACCACCTTACACCCCTCATATTCAAAATCAAAATCCACCACATACATTCATGACCAATCAAAATCCATCTCGCAACATTGGATTACAACATGTAAACATGGAAAATGCACAAGACACATCATTGACACAAGTGGATGTCCTAACAACTCAAATGCTTGCCTTGCAACAACAAATAGAGAACATGCTAGTATCCAACAAGAGAACCTAGTCTACAAAAGATTTATGTCCATATCCATTTGAAAAAAGTGTATACATGCCTCCCTTCCCACATGGCTATATCATGCCTAACTTACCAAAACATAGAGGGTTGTGAAACCATATCAAGCATGTGAGAGAGTTCTTTATAGATTGCATAGACATTGCACATGAACCCACATATCTAATGAGACTATTCCCACGAGGTCTTGCAAGACAAGCACTTGAGTGGTTTTCTCACCTACCAACGAGAATATGTACATGGGGAGACTTGGTTGATAAATTTGTAAAACACTTTTCCTATAGCATTGATAATGAGATAACAATTTCCACCCTATGTCACACTACAGAAGAAGAGGGTGAAAAATTTGTGACATTCTTCCAACAATGGAGGAGTTGAGCTAGTAGATGTCCCATGGAAATTCTTGAAAAAAAAAAAGTTGTCATGTTTGTGGAAAACCTCAATTTAAATTTGAAACATGAATTGTACATGCAATATTGTGCCTCCTTTGTAGAATTAGTAGAGAAAGGCATCATCCTTGAGAAGTCACTCATTGACAAAGGAGAGATAAAAACCTTCAAGAAGAACATGACTACCCAAAAAACTTCAAATGATAAAAACAAATGTTGGGCCCACAACAAGAATGTGACCAATGATGTAGTCGATGCCAAAGAAATACACACTAGCCCTACAATCACTCTAAAGGGACCCAACACACCAAACAATCCACCACATGCTCCCAATCACATAGAAAATGCCATCCAAAACACACAAGAACAAAGAACCCAAAGGAAGTTTCCCACGAGATGTAAATATACTCCCTTAGGGGAGCCAATCGAATCGAGCCTCAAAAAACTCTTGCAAAAAAACATCATACAAATTCCTGATGTGAAACCATATGATATAGGGAAGTTCAAACCTTCATGGTATGATGATAAATCCTTTTGTGACTATCACAGAGCTAAAGGACACCCAACTTCACAATGTAGACAATTGAAAAATATCATTTAAGACCTCATTGAAAATGACATCATAGAAGTTGATGAACAACAATAAAATTCCAACAGTGACTATAAAGTCTTTATGGATCCTTTACATGACCATGGAAAAGGAAAGGCTTCAAATTCGGGTAATAAGACAAATAATTCTTCCAATTGCACCAATGCCAAATATGACTACACTATAATCCATCACATTCGAGCCATTGACGATTATGTCAATACCATTACTATCAAGAAACTGCCAGAATGTGCAGTCAATACCCATCAAACCAAAGTGACTATCCAAGGTGCTCCTCAAAAATAACAACAATCAAAATCTCAATAAAATCTACTAGACCATTTGGGGAAGACACCCACACAAATCTCTATCCTTGAGTTGTTTTGTATATCACCCGAACATAGGGAAATTCTTGAAAAAGCCTTATAGGACACTACCATACCCACTAACCTTGATGTTGATCACTTCCAGGAGATGGTGGGGTACTTGGCCAATTCTCATCATGCCACTTTCTCTGAACAAGATGATTCTACCCAAAAGACTAATCATAATGACCCCTTACACCTTGAAGTCTTTGTCCATAAACACAAAGTCAGATGAGTCTTGGTAGACGGTGGAGTGGGGTTAAACATTTTCACCCTTAAATTGGTTAAGGCATTAGGATTCTCTGAAGCATGTGTAGAACCAACTTAGAGTATTGTTATCAAATCCTATTATGACGAAGAAGGATTTTCCAAGGGTGTTATCACACTACCAATTAGAGTTGGACCTATAGTAATGGACACCACATTCCAAGTCCTAGATCTTGACCTTCCATATAAATTCCTCCTTGGCCGACCATGGATCCACACCATGAAGGTTGTACTGTCCACCAAATACCAATGCCTCAAATTTCCATATAATGGCACCAAAATCACAATCGTTGGTGATCCTGACCCCTTTCAATATTACAACAACCTAAGAGGGACCACCCAACAAAAATTTCCCATGAACTAGGAAGCCTCATCATCCACCTCATCCCACTACATTTATCCTTCCACTCTATCCAAAGAATCCACCTCCAAGACTCCGTCTTTTGATCTTGAATTGAGGTTCAAGACAAGGGGTGTGGTGAATATCACATGAAGACATCTTATTGTGTCAGCAAGTTCACAACTCCTAAGTCATATGGAAAACCATCGGTAGACAAGCAAAAATCCAAGGTCACTATCCACATGCCTCCTAGAACCACTTTCACAAAATGGGGGGAGCTAACAAAAGAAGCTATCAATGAAGAAGATGTGACCTCCTGGCTCTACAGAGAAGATGATGAAGAAGTCGTTCCAACCACACAAATACCCACAAAACAATATGGCAAAGGTTTTAAGATCATGCAGGACAAAGGCTATGATGGACATAGTGGACTTGGATTGAGCAAAAGTGGGATGACATAACCCGTGTCAATATCTAAATAACCAAAAGGCTTAGGGCTAGGGTTTAAACCAATCAAGATAGGTGCTCCTAGTACCACGATTCCTTCAAGTGACAAATGCTAGAGTTATCATGCATTAGCTAATAATTAATTAATCTTTAATTGATTATTAGTCTAATTTATTCTCATGTACTTAACCTAAACTTAGGAGTGTTTTATTGCTTTATTAATTGAGCTAATATTAGATCATTATGTCTCATCTCATGTGATGTTGACACTTTTCATGATCTGATCCCTTTCTCATTTAGGGTTTTTCTCTTATAAGCACTCAACCCTCATTGTAATTATATCTGGAGCTTTCATATTTCTTGAGAGTCTCTTGCTTCTATAGCTTGTTCTTGTTGAGGAATATTGCATATATTGTTTGCAGATCTCTTCTGTGGAAGGTGTTATTTTTTTTGTTTGATCCTGTAGCTCAAGGTTTTGTGCTTGTTTCACAATTCTAACAAGGTATCAGAGTGTGGATTCAACAAACCCCTTCTTGATTTATGATATTTCCTTTCTTCAACGAGGGTTATAGGCTTCAGATCTGAATCCCCTTCATTTGTTTTGCAAATTTTGGAGGTGGATATTTTTTGGTGCATTTTGGTGCAAAAAGGACTTCACTGTTGGATTCAGAGTTGTCGAGAAAGTCAAATTTGGCTTTTGTTTCACCTGATTTTGATTCTTGATGCCAAATCTACGGAGGTTTGAAGTGGTTGCTTTGTTTCTAGATCCAGAGGGTAGCTACAATTTCAGTGCATTTTGGTGTGAAACATAGGTTTCCATCGTGCTCAGAAGGCTCAAAAACCTTAAGTTTTTTTGTCAAATCACCAAAATCCGTGCCAGGAGTTTCTAAAGAAATTTATTTTTGCCAAAGAGGCCGTATGGCCTCCACAACATGCGTATTGAGGTAAATTTTCAAAACAAAATTATTAAATTTTCCTTGCGAAAAAAATAAAAAAATCAGATTGAAAAATATTTTCGGCCCTTAGGAGCCCATAAGTATTTTGTTTTTTTTTTTTTAAATTATTAAATTGTTTTGGGGGTAGCGAGTACCCATACATAGGGTACCGCCGACCTGCCATTATGGCAGGTGACAACCCCTTGGGCCCTGCCACCCTGTGGACAGGGTACCGAGGGGTTGCACCTCCTGCCATATGGTAGGGTGGAGGACCCTCCTCGGGCCCCGCCCACATACAATTTGTTGACTTTTTATAAAAAAATATAATTTTTTTTAGTATTCTCTTTAATTTTTTTAATGTATTTTTATTAAAAAATATAATAGTTTATTTTATTTTTTTGCAAATAAGTTTACATGCAACCTACCTGGAGGATTTTTTTTCTCACACTATTATATTTGGCGGACCTCCACATTTGGAGGTAGTTTTACTAAATTTGGCAAAGATCATCTTTTTCCCTACTTAGCCCCTCTCCGTTGGGCTTTTCAATTTTGCACCTCAACTTCTGAAGGCCATATCTCTGCCATACGGTGGGATTTTTCAGTGCATTTTTTTTTTTAAATGAGGTGGAATTTCATGCTCTTCGCGATGGTGGATGTTGTTTTCCAGTTTTGGCTTCTGATGTTTTCCAAAATTCAGTTTTATCAGTGTTGTTGCTATTTAGTACTCGTTTTGGAGACTTCGACGGACCATATCTTTTGCATCCGAACATAGTTTTGGGTGCCATTTTTTTTGAAAGTGCATGTTTTTTCATGTAATTTATCATGGTACTACTAGTTTCCTCCTTTTCTATCAGATGATTGTATTTTCAGCATGTAGTCCTTTTTTAGACATTATGGGCTCCCATTGTATGAAATTTTCATTATGTAAATACACTGAAATAAAGTGCCACAAAAGGTGTATGTATTATTGAGAATGCACATCACTTTATGCCTTACTGTACTCACACTATGGTATAAAGTTCCATGAGGGGGTTTGATGCTTTGCCTTTGTTTTCCATCATACCTTTTTCAGGTGAGTGTCCCTTCCATGACAACAACCTCATGTGTGTGTGAATTTTGTTTTCACACCCTTTATATGTGTCAAGGTACTTTCATGTTTGCACATTTAGATGTTCCCAATTATTCTTCATGCACTTCTTTCTGGAATTTAGTTTCAGTGTACCTGTCACGCCTCTCCCTTTTCAACATTATGAGGGGGTTTCTACTATTGGTTCTAATTATTCTTTGGTTTTTCTGTTGGAGTGAGCTATGTATACAGTATTTGTTCCTAGGTACTTTTAGATGCAGTGTACGTCAGTGGCTTGTTACTTGCATTTTAGTGAGATGGATCGCTTACCATATGGGCACTCTTGCATTCCTATTTTTGGCATTACAATAGTCATTCTTCGACAGTGTTTGAAACTTCTTCATGCTTCAGTGATGTCTTTTCGATCATCCTTTGTTCCTATCTTTTGGGAAAATATTATCTTGTTTGGAGGCTTCTTGAGTCCTTCACTTGGATTTCATCTCTTTTTGGAGTGAAGTTTTTCCCATGAGGTTTTCTCTATTTCTTCGTATTATAGAGATATTTTGTTTGTACATGGGTACCTTACATGGCCTTGTTTTTCGAGACCCATCATGCATTCTTTTTAGAGTTTTTAGCTACTCCCTAAGTTCATCTTAATGAGGGTGTTAGAGTTATCATGCATTAGCTAATAATTAATTAATTTTTAATTGAATATTAGTCTAATTTATTCTCATGCACTTAAGCTAAACTTAGGAGTGTTTTAATGCTTTATTAGTTGAGCTAATATTAGATCATTATGTCTCATCTCATGTGATGTTGAAAATCGTCATGATCTGATCCCTTTCTCATTTAGGGTTTTTCTCTTATAAGCACTTAACCCTCATTGTAATTATATCCGGAGCTTTCATATTTATTGAGTCTCTTGCTTTTGTAGATTTTTCTTGTTGAGGAATATTACATATATTGTTTGTAGATCTCTTGCATGAGAGGTGTATTTGTTTGCTGTTTGATCCTGTGGCTCGTAGTTTTTGTGCTTGTTTCACAATTCTAACAAGGAAGTGAGTGCTTCTAAAGATATTGAGACATATGATGAGACATTCGAAGAGTGTTACTATGGTTCAACCGATTCTAATGAATACAAATGGGATTCGTGCATGACTAGTGATTACGAACTAGATAGAGTCTTCACTGACCTTGACCTATCTAATACCGTGACTAGAGACCCTGACAATTCCTTTGTCTTTACCTTGTACACTTTAAACCTTGACACTACCGATGATGTAATGCCTCTAGTCTATCCCCAACTCATCAATTGGAACCAACAAGGACCTCTCGTCTTGGACGTATTTGAGAACAACGAAGCTATCACTGAGTTCATGGGATTATGAGAAGGAATTCCTAGTGGCAATAATAAAGTTGGATTTACATTGACTTGGATCACATGAAATACTTTGGGGATTCTGTCCACCCCTCTAGTTGTAAAAATAAAGATGATAAAACAAAAAATGACGAGTCTCTAGCTAGGTGAAAACTGCAAGGCACCTTTAGACCAAGAAAAACTAAAAAAAAAGATGTATTTGAGAGCGAAAACCTCTTTGAAGCACCTGAGGATGGAAGGTTGGAAATTCTTCCCATTAACCAAGAGAAGTCACCAATGCTTATTGGAAAATCTATGGAAGTCAACATTGGCACCGATGAAAATCCCAGAGTTATCCACTTTGTGATATCCTTAACTAAAATAGAACAACTTGAGTTTTGTGCCTTCTTTGTAGAGAGACAGATTAATTTTGCTTTGTCCTATGTTGACATGCCTGGATTAGATCCTGAGTTGGTATTGCACCATTTACCATCATTTTTCGACACGAAACCTATCAAACAAAATCTTAGAAAGATGCACCTGCAAATTACTTTATTGGTCAAGGTCGAGTTGAAAAAGTTACTAGAAGTTGGCTTTATCAAATTGATTGACTACACAAAGTGGATCTCTAACCTTGTGCTAGTGACAAAACCAATAGGTGGGATCCATATTTGTATAGAATTCTAAGACTCAAAAAAGGCCTGCCTAAAGGATGATTTTCCCTTGCCGAACATTGACATAAATATGGACTTGACAGTTGGCTATGAGATGTTGTCCCTCATGGATGGCTTCTCAGGGTACAACCAAATCAGAATAGCTCCTAAAGAACAACATAATATGTCCTTTACATGTCCATGGGGAACTTATATTTGGAATGTCATGCCTTTTGGGCTCAAAATTTTTGGGGCCACATACCAACGTGCTATGACAATAATTTTTCATGACCTCATACATACATTGATGGAAGACTATGTGAATGAATTGCTATAAAATCATTAATGAGTTGTAGACAAGATTTTTAAAAGATTGGAATAGTACAAAGTAAGATTGAATCCCAAGAAGTGTGTATTTAGAGTAATGTCGAGAAAGATCCTGGGCTATATTATTTCCAAATGAGGCATCAAAGTCAACCCGACCAAAGTCAAAGATATAATAGACATGCCTCTTCCCACTAATATAGGTCAACTATGCAAATTACAAGGACGAATCTAGTCTATCAAATGATTCATAGAACCATTGGCCCCACAAAATACATCCCTTCCAATATTTGATTAGAAAAGGTGTACCATTCATGTGGATGAATGAGTGTCAAAAAGCCTTCTAATAGATTAAGGATTATTTGCTAGCACCACCAGTTCTAATGCCACCTATCAATGGGAGACCTCTCATCCTCTACATTTTAACAACTACATCCATACTAGGGGCATTTATTGCACAAAATGATGATGAAGGTTGTGAATGAGCAATATACTATATCAGTCACACCTTGGTTGATTATGAACTCAATTATAACCCTATAGAACATACTTGTCTTGTTGTAGTCTTTTTTATTCAATGACTTAGGCACTACATGCTCAACCATCAGATAAATTTGGTCACCAAGATAAACCCATTGAAATATCTTCTCAGTAAGGCAACCTTGACATGATGACTAGCTAAATGGGTCATGATACTTAGTGAGTATGATATTTAGTATGTCGAGAGAAAAGCCATCAAAGGACAAGTCATGACCGATCAACTTGCAGATGCACCAACCAAAGTCGATCATCCATTAGTCTCTAATTTTCTCAATGGGTTGATATTCACTTTGGACATGCTAGTGACATGGAAATTTTACTTCGATGGGTCTCACAAAAATCACGGTTCAGAGCAAGCATCCTATTCATCACCCCTCAAGGTGATACCATACCCAAATCATTCAGGGATGATTTATCATGTACCAAGAACATAGCAGAATATGAGGCTCTCCTCACAGGACTTCACATGGAAATCAAGTGGAAAATAAAGAACTTGCAAGTATACAATGATTCTTAACTGGTAATTTGACAGGTCAATGATGATTGTGACACTGAGGATGAAAATCCTATACCATATAAATGGATGGTGGATAGTTTTAGATAGTATTTTGATAAAATCCTCTTTTATTAGGTCCCTCATATTTAGAACAAAGCAACAAACACTATAACTACCATTGGCTCTCTCTTAGATATCCCAAACAACATCCGCAATACAAGTTTCTGGTAGAATAGTTGTTGATCCCTGCCTTCAACATCCCCAATTGTGAGATGGTTTGAGAACTTGTTGGTCCCAATTCCACATGGTACCATGACATTTATGACTACCTCCATGACCATATAATTTCCCTTGACTTATCCAACAACCAACAACCAACACAAGATGTTCATCTATAAAGCCTCCAAATACACCATCATCAGTGACACCCTTTATAAACGAGCCCTTGATAATACCCTCTTGTAATGTCTCGATACCGAAGAAGAACAAACAACCTTATGTGAAGTAGACAAGGGTATATGTGGAGTCCATTCTAGTGGTCCAACCTTGGCTAAGAAGATTATGAGAGTGGGATACTATTGGCCTAACATGGAACGAGATTCATATCACTTTATCAAAAGATGTCGATAATGTCAGATCCATGGAGACTTGATACATGCACCAACACAAGAATTGTGTCTAATAACATCACCATGTCCCTTTTCCCAATGGGGAGTTGACCTCATAGGTAATATCCATCCCACATCATCCAATAGCCACAAATTCATCATCACCGTGACTGAATACTTTACTAAATAGATTGACGCCATTCCTATGACATACATCACTGGTAAAAAAATCTCAAAGTTTATCCTCAACTATATCATTTTTTGGTATGGTGTCCTTGAATCCATCGTCACTAAAAATGACCGTCCATTCTAGAACCAAGAAGTCTGCTAGCTTTGCAAAAAATTCCATATCCAACAAAATTTCTCCACTCCATATTACCCACAAGGTAATGACCAAGTTGAGGTGTCTAACAGAACCATTCTCTGAATCGTTTAAAATACTGTCAATGATGTTGGTTGTGACTAGCACCTTTAGGTTAACCCCACCTTATGGGCCTACCACACCAGTATCCGCACTCCCACTAGCACCACTCCATATTCACTAGTCTTTAGTTCTGAAGCCATCTTACCTAGAGGTTGAATTACCTTCTCTAAGGGTATCCATGTAAGGGCAGGTTGATGATAAAGAATACCATGTATCGAGGCTCCATGAGTTGGAATTTGTAGATGAACAGAGACAAAACATGTTGGTCTATCTACAATCATATCATAATCATCTTCGTCATAACTATAATAAGAAATTTTTGAACCGACACTTTGATGTGGGTGACCTGGTGCTAATGGAGAATCCTAAGAATTAGGCAGAGTGAGAAAAGCTAGGAAAATTTGAGCCAAATTCGATGGGTCCCTATATTGTCACAATAGTAGTTGGATCAAAAGCATACCAACTTTCCACTCTTGAAGGGGAACCCTTGTTAGAACCAATCAACAGTCTGCACTTGCGATTCTACACTTAGCTTTAGAGATTCATATCATAACCATAAAAATACAAAAAAATTAGAAAATTAAAAAAATTGTTACCTTGATGAAAACCTAGAAAACAAGCATCTTGGTGACACCAAAAAAATGAAAAAATCAAGAAAATAGTAAAGAGAAATAATCCGTCCAATAGTGAAAACCACTTCGGTGGTGCTTTTGATAAGTACCATGGTTTAAACTTGGAAAATAGGATCCATGTGTAGTAAATATTTACTCTATAGTCTACCATCATTCTATCTAATTCCCACTATCCATTCATTTGACACTCCATTTTGCATGACATCCATAATAATGCTTGGTTGTCCTTTCCATAACTTGGAACAACTGACATTATGTATCTTTTCGTCTTTCATATCTATTTGCTACAACACCCATTTCATTCCACCCCTAATAAATTGGTCTTTTACCTAACGAGGGGAAAATACTCGACCTATATCGTTATTGGATCCTACACTTACTGTTGGAGGTCACTATCCCAAAAAGATAAAAAATCAAATATTCCCAAAAAGACAAAAAATCATAAAACCTCAAAAATCCAAAAAAATCAAAACATGTCAAAAACATAAAAATATCCAAATAACCTTCAAAAATCCCAAAAATAGAGTCAAAGTCAAAGTTATTCATATCAATCCCAATCTAGTCAAACTACATTGCCTTTGCGACTTCATGTAGGCAAGGCTATCTATTGATGAGCCCCCAAGGCATTAGGTCAATCTTTTTAGGTTTTTCAAATAAAAGTCAAATCGTGATGTGATCATTTGTCAATACAAGTCATCTTGAACTACGAGGTCTCTACGCATTGTTATGTAGGCAAGGCCATTTGTCGATGAGCCCCTGAGGCCACCTAGGTTGGTCCTTTAGATTTTTTCGCGTCAATCATAATAAATCAGACATTGTTGCTAGACACAAATAGTCATCAAAACATAACACAAGTCATGAATCAACCAAACAAACAAGTCAACAAATCATCAATTCAACTCAGTCAATTGTCAAAGTAGTCAACAACACCAAATCGACATCAAATAGTCAAATAGTCAATCATTTGTCTTATACAGGATGTGTCCTTCCTGTATATTAGACATTGTCATTAATTAAAATTTGTCATTTGCCTTATATAGGTGGTCACATGCTTGAAACTAAACTTGACGTCTTAACAACATGTTTCTTCTCTTCAAACAAAGCCTTGTCAAAACAATCAACCCATCAATCACCTAATCAATTAAACATTGACAAATAATTATTGGCAAACACTCTGAATGGTTGTTGACTTTGTTGGGCTATCTTGTCTTATCTTTTTACATTTGTATGTGAGTCACGTTACTAGCTACCTCAAGGATGTCCCATAAAGGATTTAGCGGAGTTATGATGTATCATGACTCATCTTTTCTTTGACTGTTGTTTGCGGATTATCTTTTCAAAAAGATTGGGGCACCTTTTCCTTTAGTATGAGTCAGGATAGTCCTTACCTACAACTATCTCTTTTGAAAGTGGATGACCTTGCATACCCTGGTCTATCTCATGCCATGGTGTTTGTTGTTTTTTTGTCACATTTTATCACCCAATGATGATTAATACAAAGCCTTGCATAGTAAAATATATATCTTTAAGTTATCTCCACTAATGCCACGCTAACATCCATATCTTCCACACTAACATTTCTTCTATTCGCATCTTGATAGCATCCCGTGACACACAAAAATATCCTGCATACATAACCATGCTAGGAAGCATTATAAATATCATTATCATTATAGGCATCATCATATTAGTTCATTTATATTGCATATGAACATACAAAAACATAGATTGCATTCATATGACATTATAATTTCATCACATAATATCATATTACGCATGCCATTACATTCATATCACATCATAATCATAGTCCACTATCATTTATCACATTGCATATATATTGCATTGACATTTTATAAGTATAACATAACATTGTCTCATAACATACCACATTTCATCGCATAATCATATCATTTCAGCATACATCATAATGCATCCAAATAAATTTCATAATCATCACATACATATTACCATGACATTCAATGCATCCATCTATCATCTAAACATCATATATAAGCATAAATTAGTCACCCATCATATTGCATTAACACATAACATCATATCCATCACATAACATCATAACATAAGAATGCATATCATATATATCACTCAAAAAAGTGTCATAAATATATCATATATCGCTCAAAAAAGTGTCACAGTACAATATCCTGATAGCAATATCATAATCAATATGTGTCTCAAAAATAGAGCTCATAGGTTCGATGGTAAAAAATATACATGTGTCATGATACAATGTTAAAATATGCTCTAACTCGATCTTCCATGCTCTCTAGAAGGCGACTGTTGTGGCGATGGTTTTTTATCCTATCGACGAGGAGAATTTGATGACATGTGATTTATCTATGGCTTGCCATATGACCCTAATCATGTCGGCCTTGGCACCCCTCCATTGCTCAGTGACCTTCTGTGTGACCATCTAGTATGAGACCTTCCGTTGCTTAAGGCCACTACAGCACTCGATGCTCTCTTCTCTGGTGGAAACTCGACCTCATACAAGTCTCTATAGTACTTCTCTTATTTGCCTACTCTTAGAAGTGTTGTGGCCATATTTGCACTCGACCCACTAAGGGTGGTAGTGAAATCTATAGCTCGTTGGTCTGCCTCTTGACTCCTGATCACTACTGCATACCTCTCTATCTACAAACCCTCCCTTTCTATCTCCAATCCATCTCTCTCTATCCTCAATGGCTCCCACCTCAGCCTCTAGTGCTTGGATCCTGGCTATAGCCTGTTGTAATCATGTCTATAAATCAACTATCCGCTGATCAACTGGTACAACCCCTCCTCCGAGATCCACCTCCTCTAGCCCCTCCTCTACATCTACTCCCATGACTATCCTCTCTCAAAGGACCTACTCTGACTCTCTCATCACCTCCTCCTCCTGTCTCTTCTCCTCCTGGTGCTCCTCCTACACCTTGACCTCCTCCATCACCATGTTATGCTGCCTTGCCTTGAGAAGTTGTACATCCTCATGTCACTCCTCCTCTGCTACCCTCTCCTCCTCACCTTCCTCGTGGATTAGAGAGAATGGCCTCACCACCCCTGTCTCCCTATCCTCCTCCTGTCTCTCCCTCCTCTCCCCCTATCATCTCTTCCATCATCCCCTCTCCCCCTATCTCCCCTCCCTCCATCTCCTCGACCTCCCCTTCATCCTTGGTTTCCCCTGCAACCTTGTGGGCCCCTACCTCAACGCTCTATTGGCATCAGTTGATTTGGGTCTATATAAGGATCGGGCCTGTGGGTGGCCCACCCTGTATCATACTCTATCATGGTCCCTGCATCTGCTACACCACCCCTCCATGCCCAATGCATAGGCTATAGTGCCTCTATATCCTACTCAGTTGTCACCATTGGAATCACCTGACCCCATGGATGTTCCTCCTGTGAGGAGCGTGTGAACTCTACTATCCCCTGAGGCACATCTTGTGCCTCTCAAAATTTCCTCTTGACCCGCTCTGGTAAGTACTGCTCAATAATGTGTTGCGACTGTACTGTGTGACCAATCAAGTATCTGGTATGTTAGCACCATGGTAAGTGTTGATCCTCATTTGACCATGATTGAAAATCTATATAGGTCCTCTAGAAAAAGCTAGCCAACACATCTATACCATGCCCCCAATATCTTGTATCTCCCACATGAGTTTGAGTGACAACACCTCCATATAGATAATAATACAACATCCCATCCCATAGCTAGTGCCCAACTGTAGGACATAACACTGCAATGTGCTCCTAGGCCCACACCATTAGCAATGTCACCCCACAAATCATGATCTGACCATCTCAGTACACAATATCGTGTAGCTAAAAGTAGAGTATTGTGAATAGACAAGGTTCCAATGCATTAATAGTCCCTTGTTCCATCATCCCATCTAACATCTCTCCCCATCCAACCAAAAAACTGTGCCCCCTATGGTCTAGAATCATCACCCCACCAATCAAGGTACATAGGGCATAGTCATATCTCTTGTATCACTTTGCTAGAGTCTCCCATCTAATCTCATAGCCAAGATTTGCCACATCCTCATAATTATAATGGTTGTAAATGGACTGCAACCCTCGCATGGGGTCATATCTCACCCCCTCTTCTCAGATCAACACTCAAAGTATTCGGTATACGTCCTCTAGGGTCATAATCGCCTCCTCAGTTGACAATGGAATGAGCAGGTCTCAGAGTGCCACCTCTCCACAAGTGCAGTCAACAAACCTCAGTTTGCCTTGACGATGGGCATATAAGTCACATGGTACAATCCTAGCTCCATCAATCTACACTTTTCAGTGACAAACAACTAATCCCAAAGCCGAAAAGTCACTGGTCGTGTCTCCTGAGTATAAATAGGGGTAGAAAGACTTGTAGTCACAAGGACATGTCGTCATGTAAATCCAAAACCCTAATTAGACCTAAATTGCATAAGTCACTTTCTCTAAAACTGGAGTAAATTTTTAACTAGTCGATTGCATCTTTCTGCTTAGCAAATGCATCTTAGAAATAAATCACGACACTATTTTTACACCTGTGTTGCACAACTACGATTGCATTGTATGCCTTATCAAATACATCATCGAGGTTGATTGTGGTCAACCCCCAACCAATTACGTCATTCCGCTTGCACATGCGTCATTTCCCTTGTCACATGTGGTGGAATTTGACGAATGTGTCATTCCCATCCACGAGTGCGATGCAAGAAGAAAATGCAACACATTTTACAATTGTGCCACATCACATTCAACCCCCCATTGTGCCCTAGCAGTTGCATCGCAACTTCATAAATGTGGTGAACCACAGTCACATGCGTTGCTCGTGAATGTAATTACGATAAACTTCCTTCATCGTAATTGCCTGCTAAAAATTCTTAGCCCTAAAAAGCATGAAAAAATAAAAAAATTACAAGACGGGTACAAAGTACTTACTGGGTCCCCTGCTCCCTTAAAGGCCATCGAAAGATGTAGATGTGATATCCTTGGTGTGCGGTGTGTGGAATTGGTGACATCTTGACAACTTCTTTCTCCTTAGAGCTCTCCAATCTCCAACTTCAAAGTGCACAAATGAGAATTTTTTCCAATCAAATACATATTTATAGGCAATCAAATTAGGGTTTGCACTAGGATGTGTACTGGACGTAGTTTTTGACAAATTCAAACCTAAATTTCACCACCCAAATGACCTCGAAAATCATTTTTGTTGCCACCACTGAATTCTTGGCTGTCAAATTGACTTATAAGAAAAATTTCCAATTTTTTTGAAACTTTGCAAAAAAAAATCAAGGGAGCATAGGTCCACCCTACTTACATTGGGGCATGCTTTGACTAATTTTCTTCGACACAACGTGATAAACTGTGCTATATCAAAGAGGGGAAAAATGTAGACACTAAAATTTTTCCTAGGCTTGCAAACTTTATTTTCTCCATCAATTTACCCATTTATTCTTGTGTGCAGTAAAAATCCCCTAACCTAAAGTGCAAAACAAAAATGAAATGCAAGACAAAAGGAAACACAACAACACCTCAAGATTGGCCTAAGTTTAACTTGAACAAAATACAAGAAAATGAGTGATATTACCTTGTCCAAGTTGATTGGTTGGTTGGCCTTGTAGATTGCTTGATTTGTGTGCTCCTTTCAATGACAAATAAAATAAATCTACATGCAAAACGATTTTGTTGTCATGAGGAACACAATGGTGCAAGTGGGTATTTTGATAAGTTCTTGATATGGATGCAAGATGAACTTGAAAGTTGCAACAATGGTGGATGAGTGAAAGTGCTTGAAGGCTTGAGAGTTCCAAAATTGCATAATGTTGAAAGTTGAATGTTGATGAATGATGCAAATGAGAGAAAATCCTCCAATTTTAGGGGAAAGGCCACTAAAGAATGAATGGTCAAAATGTAGTCACCTTGGAAAAGATCAAGGGCTAGGATGAGTTGAGAACTCACAAGCCCTCACATCTTGGCATGTGGTGGGTGATGTGGTAAAAAGGACATCAGGTGGAGGTACTTTCTAGTACCTTGGGATTGAACAAGATCTCCTCATAAAGAAGGTCCTTGTCCCCATGTGGGTGATTTGACCTTTGAGGAATTAAAAAATCTTTAAAAGACCTTGGAAGAATAAATGTGAATTTTAAATTCACATTGGGAAGGGGTTGCCTTCTCCAAAAAGAGAAAGCATTTAATAAATGGTTGACTTGTGGGTATGCCATAAATGACATAAGGATTAGGCTTATCTAATCAAGTAATTAGGTTGTGCAAATAGGGGATTAGGTGGTAAAATGAAGAATTAAGGCAAGTGGGTTATGATGGAGGATGTGACATTAATCCCAATTAAGGGTGTGCACATCCATAATCAAAGATTAATTAAACTAATCCAAATTAAGGAAGGGTTATGGAGGATGGGACAAGGAGAGAGAAAAATAATGAATTTAAAATTGATTTAAATTCATTAAGGCTCAATGACTAGATTAAATAAATAAGAGTATTTATTTAATTCAAAGAGGAACAGGGATAATGGAAAATTATTTAATTATTCAAATTAAATACCTTAAGAACATTGGAAAAAGGGAGAAATATTAATTAAATAAATGATTTAATTAACATTGATGGGAAAGATGAGATGGATGAATGAAGGATGAATTTTGACCTTATGTGAGAGGTCAAATTCGGATGTCTACATTTTGCCCCTCTTCGAAATACTATTAGAATAACAGTGTTTAAACATAAAATATAGGTGACTCAGATAGAGGAATGGACTAGAAAAATGATGCCCCAACATGGGAAAGGTGATATAGGCTGTGTACTGCAAGAAAATGCAAGAAAATGCCCCAGTGTCATAGGAAAATGATAGGGTATTCCCCCTTGAGAGGGCGAATGGGGAAGAAAAAGGGGTCTCGAGTGACTTCTCGATATGAAGAAACAGAGGGTACAATGTGGTAGAGCTTGAAAAATCTAGAAAAATGGCTTTTGAAAGGAAGGAACAGACAAACGAGGTGAAAATGGTGACCTGTGGAAGATAGAGGATTAATTAGAGAGACAAGAGGTTAAATTAAGGGTAAAAATACCCAAAATTTAAAAAAGTTAAAAAGAGGGGGAAAAGGAATATATAGTAATTTTAGAAATTACTATTCATCATTTGCACATTTGGAAGCTTAGTGAGTTAGAGAGAGAGGAGGAAAGTGACAAGGATGGCCCACGAGTATGGCAGCGGGGACAAGGACTTCGTAGATGATGCAATCATCCACTAGGGTGAGGAGGTGCACCAATTTTACTAAGAGCGCGTGATACCCCTCCAGGTTAGAGAAAAACCCTTTGTGATTTGTATTGAATTTTTAGAAGTTGTATCATATTTGGGTTTTGGGTTGCTAGGATAGGGTTAGACGGGGAATGGGTTTCAATGGATGGGAAAAATCACCCATTCAAAGAGCCAAAATTGTCCTTGGAGGGCTTGGTTGGGAAGAGGTGAATTCACCCATCTGGGGGGGGAATTCACCTTGAGGGGGAATAATTCAGACAAATTCACTTGCTAGATAGGCGAATTTGCCCAAGGAAGGGCGAATAAGAGAAACAAGGGGGGCAAAGTCGCCCTAGACTCAGGGAAAATCCACCCCAAGGGGTGGAGCCACCTGCAAAAGGGGAAAACCAGCCCTTGACATGGGGAAAACTTGCCCCAAAGGGGCGGAGCCACCCTAGACAGGGGCGAACCCGTCCCAACGGGCGAGGCCACCCCAGACGGGGGCGAACCCACCCTAATGGGTGGGGTCACCCCAGATGGGGGTGAACCCACCCTAACGAGCGGGGCCACCCTGGATGGGGGAAAACCCGCCCCCATGGGTGGGACCACCTCGGGAAAGGGGCGAACCCACCCTAAGAAAGGGACAAACCTGCCTGAATAGGCGGGGCCGCCTTGAGAAAGGGGCAAACCTACTCTGAAAGGCGAGGCTGCCCTGAGAAAGGGGCGAACTCGCCTTGACGAGCGGGCTCACCTTGAGAGAAGGGCGAACCCGCCCCAAGAAAGGGGTGAACTCGCCCCAAAGGGAGGGACAAAGAAAAATAAGAGAGAGAGAGAGGGAGGTGAATTCGTCCGAGGAAAGGATGAATTTGTCCCAAAGGGGTGAGTAGGTAGAAAAAGGAAAAAAATATACCAAGAAGATTGTCTCAGGGCAAGGGGTGGATAAGAGAAGAGAAGAGAAGATAGAGTGTGAATAAGAAGGACTAATATGTGGCTTTATGGATGCAGGGTTTTGACTTGGTACAAAAAAGAGAGAGGCATTCAACCATATTAGAGGTTTCCACCAGGGCGATGAATGACGAGGACCACAAGACATTGGTGTAGGTGGGGCTACTGCACATGTTGGGTTATCCCAACATCAGGGCACACATGGAACTATTGATAGCTTTCATGGAGTGGTGGAGCTCATAGAACTCCACCTTTCATTTCCCGACGGGGGAGATGACCGTGACTCTAGAGGATGTCTGGAGGATACTACGGCTACTGATTGCAGGGCGATTGGTAAGTTGGACACAGTGCGAGGTAGGAGATCAGGACAAGCGCCTATGGATCCTTTTTAGACGTACAAATCTACCTACACATGGAGTAGAGCTAGACCTGGATGACTGCTTAGGGTTGAGAGTATCAACTCTACCATTGTATCTTTGCAAGTTGATTAGCGGGATCCTGCTGTCGGACAGGAGTGGGAGATTCTGCATCCTCAAGGTTATTGAGGTTGTGCAACATATAGTGGAGCGATGAGAGGGGTAGTTTGCGTGGGGGGATTGCATGCTAGCGCATCTATACAGAGACATGCACACAGTATGCTATAGGAGGGCACAAAGTATCACACATGTGACACTGCTATAGATATGGGTATGGGAGCATATTAGTGTGGCCAGGCCAAAGATTATGGTACGAGGGACACAAGATGAGACCTTACTAGTAGCATACTAGTATGGGGCAGAGTATGGTTGATGGTTGTGCTACTTGGACATCGACGACCTCGAGGGATGGAGGAGGACATTACACAATATCTAGGAGGACCAGATCATATGGAGACCGTACATGACACGACAGTTTAGGGGATGGAGAGATGATGAGAGGAGAAACAGGGGCTACTTCTTCATAGTATGTTACCTGGTCGGGAGGGAACCATATATTGTTGAGCTCCACAGGGAAGATAGGGTGCTAAGGTAGTTCGAGTTACAACAAAATATCATGTCTGGACCTCAGAGGTTCAGGCGGATCACGTGAGAGTGGCTATGGGAGGATTAGATCACAACCAAGTTTTCCTGACAAATGTGGGAGGAGCTACAAGAGGTGATCTTTCCAGGGAGGACATGAGGGGAGGTAGACGCAGGTACCACAGTGCGGTATGCAATGTGGTGGGCTCGACATGTCCCAGGATGGATGCTGATAGAGTACTTGATAGTAGGGGCATGAGGATATGGCTCAAAGGATGAGGAGAGATTAGCCATACAGAGGAGGGTTAGGAGGAGAGGAGGGATGCAGACAAGGAGGTGGAGGTTGAGGAGGAGAGGGATTACTAGATGAGAGGATAGGGGGAGATGATGGAGGAGGATGTTCCAGAGGTTCATCTCTTAATGATGGTGCCCTATGTACCGCCATCACCATAGGATCCAACCATACTATTGATAGGAGCCCTATGGAGTTTACAAATCACATAGCAGAGACTACAGGTAGAGGTGGACAGGGCACGGAGCGAGGGGAATAGGGACTTCAGATTCCTAGCATATGAGAGGGGATGAGAGGCCTTGGAGATGGAGATAATGAGGTATGAGCTTGAGAGGGGGCTATTTGAGACCTAGAGAGAGCTAGGTGAGGCTCGATAGGAGAGGGAGGAGATGGGGAGGGTGATAGAGGAGAGGATGAGAGCGTGGGATGAGTTGAGGGGGGAGCAAGATCAATTGAGGAGGGAGTGAGATGAGCTTTAGGAGAGGACAGAGTGAGCAGAGGTGGCGATGGGAGACTCAAGAGCGATCTTGGAGAGGGCAGAGATAGCAAAGAGACATATACAAATTCTTTAGAGCGAGAGAGACATGGCAGTGGAGGGGATGACATAGATGCAGAGGTAGGTAGATCAGATATAAAAGGAGAGAGACATAGTAGTGGAGAGGATGACTCAAATGCAGGTAGATCAGCTATAGAGGGAGAGAGACATAGTAGTGGAGGGGATGACTCGGATGCAGGGGCAAATAGAGCAACTGTAGAGTGAGAGAGATATAGCAGTGGAGGGGATGACTCAAATGTAGGGGTAGATAGAGCAGCTGTAGAGTGAGAGAGATACAAAAATGGAGGGGATGACTCAGATGTAGGGGAAAATAGAGCAGCTACAGAGTGAGAGAGATACAATAGTGGGGGGGATGAACCAGATGCAGGGGCGGATAGATCAGCTGTAGATGGCACATGATTTATGGGAGCAGGAGAGAAGATACTTGTATGGGCTATGAGATAGGTATAGGGCAGATCGAGACACCATGAGGATACATTCAGTAGAGAGGGATGAGTATATGAGGAATTCTAACTACTACATGGTGGCATACTTCATGGAGGTTTGAGATCCATTATGCCATATACCACCATATGTTTGTGCAGTGCAGCAAATTCCAACACCATCACAGATAGGGGGGACACATACATGAGGCTACAAAATTTATAGAGAGACTCCCCCACATAGAGGGCCAGTGCCAGACTCACCACTAAGGTCAGATGGTGTCAGCACAGGGTTTAGAGGATATGAGGGACAAGATCCTAATTCGTGACAGGTGCAGGGTGGATATATGGGGGATAGGGATAGAGGCTACAGGTTCCACAACATAGACTAGATAGAGATCAACTTATGCATTGATGTGGTCCCCATTTTGAGGGGCAATTTGTACCTATATTTTTTATTTGATGACATATGATATACATTTATTCATTATTATGATGGACATTATTATGGAATTTGCTATGAGCTTGGATATTTTGGTATTTATATATGATGCGATGCCATTATTTATGATATGCATTTGTAATGTGATGGATGCGTATATGTGGGTGTGTTTATTATGAGATGTTATTTATGACGAGATGTGATTGATAATTATGATGTATGTATGCATTTATGATGATCTATGGGATATGTATGATACTTAACATGTTGTGATGTAGGATATGATGTATGATATGATTATGGACTAATGATTTGTGATGCAGATGGAGATGCATGTGTACTTGATTTTGATATTATGATATGTACTAGGGATGATATTATTGTGATGCGATGATGAAATGAAAATGTAGTAGCATGCAATGAATGAAAAATGTGATGTATGCATATAATGCAATGTGTAATGATATGGACTAATATGTAGTGCAATGATAATGAAATGAATTGAATTTAAGATGTTTAGAATAACAAACCTATGCCAATCCAAACAACTTAAAATGAATGTGGTAATGATAACGTAATGCAATAAGATGGACTATAATGCTCAAAATAATAACATTAAATAACCTATGTGGATAATACAATGAGAAAATAATGACATGCATTAAGATGTTTAGAATAACCAATTAAGACCAATCTAAACAACTTAAAATGGTAATGATAATGAGCTCAAGATTCTTAGACTAACAAATCTATGTTAAGCAAAATAACTTAAGATGGTAATGACAATGATAATGCAACGAAGTGATAATGCAAAAGATTGTAAATAAGGGCATGCATAATGACGGAATACATGAGTGAGGGTGGATATGGAACTACACATGTCAAGACCATACAGATCCTGAGAAGAAAGGGAGATGGAAGGGAAATTTTTGCACAACCAAGATCACTAGTCATAGGTGAGAGGAAGAGATGGAGGGATAAATGCAATGAAACCGAATGAATAATGAAATGTAGACCTACTTCTATTTGCCAATTTAGGAGCACTGATTTTTGATATAGCACAAGACACAAGATGCCAAAGTATGAGGAACTAAGAAAGATATGTGTCTAATGCATAAAAAAAACACAACAGACAAGAAGGCTATCCCAACACCCCAAAGTTACGAGGACTTTGGTTGGGCCAAATATTAGGATAATTACAAGCACAAAGGATTCCCTAGCGTAACACAAGACCGTAGGGATCTCGATGGGTACTACATAGGACAACCAGGAAGACAACAAGTAGACAAAAAGATCAAGATACACCCCTATGTTTACCAGTCAAAGTGCACCATGATATGATGGATCATGGTGACCCAGACAAGGTAGGATATGAAGCTCAAATAATAAAAAAAATGTTAAAAGAATAAAAAGATCACAATCAAATTCAAATTTCCTTTTCCATAGGATCAAAAGGATGGATGGGATCGATGCAGTTTGTTAGAAAGGATTTATCCTATTGAGACCAAAGATGGAGACTAAACTAAAGGATCGACATGACACAAGATATTTGAAACAAATTGAACCTCCTAATACTAATGAACTTTGTTTGTAATTACCAGCTAGGATAGGGATGTACTTGATGACACAACAAGATATCAAGACACAAGACACAAGACTGACACACCCTAAAGACCTAGGGGCTCGGGGGTTGATCAAAGATCAGCCTTGCCTACGTGAAATCATAGAGCCCTCGTATTTTGACAAAATACCATGGATAAAAGAGAAAAGATGACAATGGAGGCCGTGATGGGGGACACAAATGCCCCAGGGGTGGATCAAAAGATCGACCTTGCCTACGTGAAAGTGCATGGGCAACATAGTTCAAAAAAGGCCAAAGACAAGATCACACCTAATAATGACCGACATGATGGATGAGCCTAGATGATGACACAATATGATCAAGCACGGGACATGATGTACAGGCGATGACAAGCTCAGATGAAGGATAAAAAGCTCAGGATTTTGGATAGCCAAGATGGATCGTCCAATGCTCAATCACAAAATACCATGCGATGGATGATGAGATGCTGATGGAAGGATAGGATCAATTGGATGATAGGATAGGACCTGAGAATAAGACAAATGGAAGGATAAATTAACTAGGATGCAAGGTAGATAATTATTAAGCCCTCTATGAATGGTGCTTGTTGCCAGGTTTTCACCAAACATACTTATCCAAGGTGCCACAAATTTTCTTTTAAATTTCCCCTTCTTGTCTCGCTCTTGCAGATTTCATTGATTTTCTTTAAGGAATAGATCACCAACATTAAATTGACAGGGCCAAACCTTTTTATTGTACCTTCTCCTAAGGTGATGTTGATAGGATTGCAAATGATTATATGCTTTTATCCATTTTTCATCTAGGAGTTCCAACTGAGTAAGGCGTGCAACCCAAGTGTCTTCATCACTTATTAGGAGATGGATATGGAGATGCCAATCTCTACCAGTGTTGTTAATGATATTTTTCAAGATTTTGATTAAGGTCTTATTGGTTGCCCCTACTTGACTGTTTCCCTGGGGGTAATATGGAGTGGACCAATGGTGTTGGATATGATAGGTCTCACAAAGGAATTTCATGGCCTTGTTCTTAAATGGCTTCCCATTATCAGTGATGATGGTAGAGGGGATTCCATACCTACATAGGATATGGAAGAGGATAATTTGGAAATCTGAATACCAGTGATTTGAGTGAGTGGAATTGCTTCCACCCACTTAGTAAAGTACTTAGTAGCGATGATGATGAAGGTGTGGCCATCGAAGGATGGATGGTAAATATTTTCGATCAAATTGAAACCCCATTGTGAAAATGGCCATGGTGCTATGATGGGATGTAGATCTTGTGTAGGAGCATGAATCAAATTTAAGTGTTGTTGACAAGGAAAACACCTCTTTAGAAACTTGCAAGAATCGTGTTCCATAGTAGGCCAATAATACCCTACTCTGAGAATTCTCTTAGCCAAGGCCATGCCATTAGAATGGACCCCAAAAATACCACTATGTACCTCTACTAACGTAGTGAGAGCTTCGGTCTCGTTCAGACACCTAAGAAGGGCTCCATCATACCCTCAATGGTAAATAATATCTCCCACTATGGTATAACGGGAGGTGCATTGGATGAAGGACTTGCGTTGATTATGCGTGAGATCGAGAGGTAGGATGTTGTCATGGAGGTAGGTGTAGATGTCATGATACCATGGTGATTCAAGACCTACGATATTGCACACCATATCACTTTCAAGGATATCATACGCTAGGATTTAAAGTTGTTGAACTAGGAGCTAACAATCTCTATGATTTTTTGACATGTCAATTAAGGAACCAATTGTAGCCATTGTGTCTGTTGCCTTATTCTAGATTCTTGGGATTTTCTCAAATTAGAAAAAGGTGAAATATTTCTTGAAATCATCCACCATGTGCTTATAGGGTAACAAATTGTCATCCTTAGTTTGAAACTCATCATTTACTTATTTAAGGACCAATTGGGAATCACCAAAGACTCATAAGTGAGTGATATTCCATTGGGCGGCGATCTTAAGACTTGTGATGAGAGCTTCATACTCTGTTATGTTGTTCGTGCATGGAAATGCTAACTTGAATGAATTTGGGATATAATCACCTTGTGGTGTGACAAACAGGATACTTGCCCCTAATCCATTGTGTGTGTATGAACCATCGAAGTAGAGTGTCTAGGTAGACATTTCTATGACGGTAAGAACCTCTTCATCAAGAAACTATGTAACCAAAGGATAAGCATCTGCCAAAGGAGCATCTACCAACTGGTCTGCTATTACTTGCACTTTGATGGAATTTTGTCCACATAATCTATATCAAATTCACTCAAAAGCATGATCCACTTAGCCATGCAACCAACTAAAGTAGTTTTAGATAGTAAATACTTGAGTGGATCGACTTTTGATATCAATTTTATAAGATGACTGAGAATATAATGGCATAGCTTTTTTGAACAGAAGACAATAGCTAAGCACTATTTTTCCATCAGTAAATAATTAAGTGTGTAGCCCACTAATGTTCAACTAATATAGTAGATTGCGCGTTCTTTCAAAGAATCATCATGCTGGGACAATAATGCCCCCAATGCAACTGAAGTAGCTAAAATGTACAATAGGAGGGGTTTTCCTAGAATTGGAGGCATAAGGACAGGGGGATGAGCCAAGTACTCTTTGATTTTTTCAAAACCGAGCTGACACTTGGAATACCACTTAAAGGTGGTATCCTTTTGCAACAGGTGGGAGAATGAGTAACACTTATCAGCTAACTTAGCCATAAATCACCTGATGGACTGCAACTTTCCTTGAAGACTTCTTAATTGTTTTAAATTGCGCAGTGATTGAATTTCCATTATCGCTTTGACCTTGGCCGGATCTACCTATATGCCTCTTTTGGAGACAATGAAACCTAGTAGCTTTCCTGATGGGACCCTAAAGACACACTTCTTAGGATTTAGCCACAGTTTATAATGCTCTAACCGTTCAAAGATATTTTTTTGGATTGTAGGATGTACTTTTCTTATTTTTGACTTCCCTAAAAAATCATCCACATAATCTTCCATTATAATGTGGATGAGGTCATGGAAGGTAATTTCCATAGCACATTGGTATGCTGCCCCCACATTTTTGAGGCCAAAAGGTATGACATTGCAGCAAAATGTACCCCAAGGTGTAGTGAAGGCAGTCTTGTGTTGATCCTCATGGGAAATCTTAATATGATTATAACTAGAAAAACCATCCATGAGAGACAACATTTCATGTCCAACAGTTAGATCAACTAACATGTCAATGTTTGGCAAAGGGAAGTTGTCCTTAGGATAGGCCTTATTGAGATCTCAAAAATCTATGCAAATCCTGATACTTCCATTCAGTTTGGTGACAAGTACAATGTTGGATATCTAGTCTAAATAGTCAATGGGTCTAATGAATCTAGCTTCTAGTAGTTTCTCCAACTCTTTCTTGACTAACAAGGCCACTTGAGGATGCATTTTCCTTAACTTTTGCTTGACGGGTTTGGTATTCAGGTGGACATCCAAATGATGTACAACTAGAGCAGGATCTAGGCCTAGCATATCTGAATAGGCCCATGCAAAGTTAATGATGCCATCTTTAAGAAGGTGGACAATGGTGGAGTGCTCCTCTTCAGATAAAGGTGTCAACGGGTGCACTACTACATAGGTCCGAGTCAATAAGGTTAGGGTGACGAAGGGGAAGGTCAATAGTGCAGATGGATAGACAATTGAACATAGAAGAGAGATCTATGTCATCATACACAAGTATGATGGATTCTTCGTCAAGTATGTCTTCATGGAGGCCGTTATCCACACCAACATTGTTAGAAGTACTAGTTGATACCGCAGGACCCTTTTGCTTCATGTCATAGCCTAGGTCTATTATTCTAGGTCACACAAATGATTCTATAAGTTGGTGTCATCCTTGTTCTTATATACCAAGACCACCCCCTGATAATTACACTTTTCAATGAACTTTGATGCATGCAGATAAGTCTCTTGGAAATATTCCACGAGGGGAGTTGATAGTTCAGGCTCTTCATGGTAAACCCATTGGCTAATGTCATCTTCCATTTGATCTTCAAGAGTACGCAAATCCTTGAATGTTGTCGAGCCCATATTCTTGGAAGTGAGAGTGAGTGTCTTTTCTTATCCATTCGATGATGGTTGAGAAGGCTGGCCAAACGAGCGAGGAGAGGGTGGCATTGTGGCCACATTAAGTGTAGTTTGCATTTTGTACTCTCCACAACCCTTGTCAATGATCTTGACCTTGGTGATGGTGGAATCAAAAGTGTTGGATGTGGTGGATGTGGTGTGGGTTGATGGATTTTGAGATGGATTAGATGATGACATCTGAGGTGCCCCCATTTCAACTCTAGGAAAATAGTGAGAATGGGGGAAGGAAGCTTCTAAAGCATGAAAATACTCAAATGGTTGAGGATCAACTTGTATGGTTACTTCCATTCCCTGGAAAGGAGACTTCAGACATTGGTGATAGGTGGATGGAACAACTTGCATGGAATGGATCCAAGGGTGGCCAAGGAGGAGATTATATGGAAGATCAAGATCAAGAACATGACACATGGTGTACTGCACAATAGGGCCAACTTGAATGGGAAGACAAATGGTGCCTTCAAAATATCTCTTAGCATTATCATATGCCTTAATAGTAATGACCTGATTGTTTAAGTCAGTTAGGGTATATCCAACTTGTTTTATGAAATTTAATGTACAAAGATTGAGGGTCGAGCCATTATCTATCAAGACCCTTTTTACCTTATGTCAGGCTACAAGGACTTCAATATGGAGAGAGCGATTATGATCGGGGTTGATAGCAGGCATGCCATTTTGGATAAAACACAACTGATAAGATGATGACAAGTTTCCCACTAAGGCTTGAAAATGAGTGGGGTCTATGTCATTTGGTACCTGGGTATCTTGTAAGGCCTTGGTGATGATTTCTTAGTGTGCAGGAGAAGACTTAAGCAAATCCAAAATGGATATTTGAGCGGGCGTCTTTCCTAGGTGGTCAAGAATATTATATTGCGAGCTTATAGGAGCTGGTTGGTTTGACATGGAAGGACTAGGGACTAAAATACGGGTGTGATGAGTTGTAACAACACACTGAGGTTCTCTGCCTTTGATGCAAATCATGGAGACGCTAGACTCTACTTGAATAATGCACATAACAATTATATGATAGTTATAAGGTACATTCTTGTAACTGATGTTTTTGGTGCTTTTGTTTTGACTATTGTTGTTGCTTGACCCAGGATTGGTGTTAGACGTACTAGCTCCTTGGTTATGGTTAGGGAAAGCATTCTTATATATCTATAATTGAGCATTGGAAGAGGATGCCTGACTAGTATCTACCTATATATCCCCATGATCTATAAGATCTTGGACATATTTTTTGAGTCCTTGAAACTTGTTGAGGGAATGACCTTTGATTTTTTGAAACTCACAATACTCATTTTCTCTGTACCAGTTGGGTTTTGGCTTGGAATCGTCAAAAGGCTTTGTCACTGGATATGTAATCAGATAATTTTCTTGCAAAAGCCTATTGAACACGACACTTAGGGGCTCTCCCAAAGTAGTGAAAGAGCACTTATTATTACCCTAATTGTTTTGATTGGACTGTTAGGGAGGACGAGGTGTGGCTTGTGGAACGGATATGGGATTTTCCATTGGTTGCGATGGAGGAGTGTATTGAAGCCATTGTGAGGTGTTTGCTACCTAAACATGCTTGGTATTGGTATCTGTGACACCATCATTGATTGTGTTTTTGTTTTTATTCCAGTAGTGAGATTTGTGTCTAGATGGCTTTTCTTTATTTGGATTATAGATTTTAACTTGCCCCTTGGCGATGAGATCTCTCTCAATGATGGGACCTTTTTAATTAACCTCCACAAAGGTTGAGACACAGTGAAGATTAAGATTATGTCTCATTTTTGGATGAGCATTGGCCACAAATAGAGTCACAAGGTCCTTCTCACTGAGCGGATATTTCATTTGGCTAGCCAAGGCACACCACCTCTGTAGGTAGCTAGCAAAGATTTCACCCTCACGTTGAGATTCTTTCAAGAGATCTAATGTATCAATATCCTTCTCCAGATTGAAAAAGTGAGAGATGAAATTTTTGAAAGATCAATAAAAGAAGAGATTGACCCCTTTTGAAGACTCATAAACCAGTCAAGATCTGCCCCCGTTAAACTCCTAGGGAATAACCGCAAGAGATAATTATCATTATGGAGGAATTCTTGGCAATGTGAATAAAACTCTTGGAGATGGTTCGTAGGATCTTTCGTTCCTTTGTACTTGTCAAATTTGGGCATTTCGAGATGCTTAGGGAAAGGAACAAGCGAAATTGAGGGATCAAATGGATAAGGACAAATGTCCTCAAATTTGAAAGACTTTTTAGAATTTCCTGTTTGTAAGTCTCCCAATGCAGCCTTTACTTCCTCCAACTCCTTATTAATAGGAATTGATGAAGATGGGTTGGATTGATTAGATTGATTGTAGGGATCATATTGTTGGTAAGATATGTGGATGGAGTGGATGCAGTTTGATCATAAGGTGGCGGAGGTGTATATGATGGATTCGGTCGATATTGATTGGTATATGTAGGTTGTGATGACAAATTGGTGTAAAGTTGATGATAAGTTGGTAGATTTTGATGATAAGAAGAAGGACCCCCTTGTTGATATGATGGAGGTGCTTGATAGTATGAAGTTGAAACACCTTGTTGGAATGGCGGGTGTTGGTATGATGGTTGTTTTTGTGAAGCATAGTATAGATTAGATTGATAATTATAGGTAGTGTAATGTTGCGATGCATGCAGAGGCTGTTGTGTACTGGGCCACTGATAGGAGACAGTTTACTATGGAATATGATGGGCATAACCAAGATTAGGATTTGGTGTAGGACGTTGTGCATAGAACGTGCTTTGTGGATGGTACAGGTACTACACCATATTGCTAGGAATGGAATGATGAAACTATTGAGGTTGTGCTTGGAATTGTGATTGTTGAAGAGGTTGATGATAAGGGGGTCGAGTGGGGATTTGAGGTTGGTGAGTGACTCGAGGCTAGTTGATGGGTGGATTTTGCTGAGGTACTTGTGGAATGGTAGGGCCTTGAGATTGATGAGGGGGTTGTGATGGATTACCCTACGGCAGATGTGAGGGTGGTTGTTGTTGTTGCATAGGAATGGGGATATTTTGCTATGGAGGTTGTTGCTGGATTGGTTGAGACTAGATTGGAATATGTTGGGGTGTTTGTTGTGGCATTTGTTGGGGATTACCTTGCGGTGGTTGGGAAGGTGGAATGCTACTTTGAGGGGGTATTTGAGAAATAAATGAAGGTGGTTATTGATTCAAAGGAGGCGTCCATCTTGGAAGTGGCGGTAGTGCGGCGAAAGGATTTCCCCCAACATTAATGGGAGGTTGACTAGATTGAACAAGTAGCAGGGTTTGACCTTGAGGGACATTTTGAGATGACGGTGGAGGAAGGTTTTGTGGCATACCATAAGCAAGGGGGTCATTCAGATTAGGTGATGCTCCTACGACCATGATCAAATCTTAGGGGGGTTGTGGCTCCTGATAGAGTACGACATTACCGAACCCAAACTAATAGCAATTATCAACGAAAGGACCCTCATGCACATAATTATTCCCTAGAGGATTCTATGAGTTCTGGGGATCTTGAGGCACAAGAGGCACAAGAGGTGGTGTATTGACGAATTTGGATAGCTTGAATCTCGACAATGGCTTGATTCCCTTTAAGAGAAAGGTAGCGAGGATTTTATCCCCACACTCATTAAGGAGACGATCTGTCATCTGAAGATTGACGGGATTATTAAGATACTCATCAATTGTGACTTCAGGCTAATTGACCATGCTTTCATCGGTAGGAGGAAACATGGTTTGAACATCATTTTTGGATTGTGATGAGCCTCCATTGTTGGGATCTTGAGGAACGTTGGGCTGAGCACCTTGGGCTTGTTGGTCTGCCATGATTTTCTTTGCTTGCGATCGAGTAACGAGCGTGAAAGTGCAAAATGAACTTAAGTGATGAATGACAAATTGATTGGATTAGATAAAGGATTGGTTGATTAAGTTGGATGAGGGATAAAGGATGCAATTGGATTGGATTAGATAAGATTGATTGATAAGATGATGTGATTGATTGGATTCAATGATGGATTGGATTGGATTGACAAAACTGAGTCTAAAATCAAGTTCAAAAGTTTTGATTAGATGACGTAAGGTACTGACTGATCGGATAAAAGTGCAAGATAGATGATTACGACACCAAATCTACCTCAGGATAGAAGTAGATATATTGGGTTGAGGATAATTTACTTAGGACAGATGCAATCATAAGCAAGTACGGATGATGGTGATCGGGATCATACACCTAAGCCAACTTGGATAAAATCTTCCAAAATGAAGTCTAGGGGATTCAGATTGAGGAACTGTTGATGGATATGAAATCTAAGGATACTCTAAGATGCCCCTAGATGATTTGATTGATGAAACAATGATCTTTGGAAAATGCAGGCGAATAAAAATGATTACAAAAAGATGGATGATGATAAAAGTTTCTTGATTGTGACAAACAACTCAGGTAACAATACACCTTCAGTGGCCAAAAAATTCACCCGTTCAGAGAGATCAAATTCACCCAAAACTGAGGTGACACAAGAAATAGGTGAGATTGCCAAGCAGGTTTGCCTATCTGGAGAAGCAAATTCGCCCAAACGGATTCAGATTTGCCCAAAACAGTAGTTAGCTTCACCCAAATAGCTACAGATTCACCCAAAATAGCAGGCAATTTCACCCAAATAGTAGAGCAGGATCGCCCCTAGGAGCAAACTCGCCCAAAACAACAATCAACTTTTCCTAAATAGATACAAATTCGCTTGAAACAGCTACAGGTTCACCCAAAATAATAGGCAATTTCACCCAAACAGTAGAGCAGAATCATCCCTAGGAGCAACTCGCCCAAAATAGTAGTCAAATTTGCCTAAATAGATACAAATTCACCTAAAAGAGCTGCAAGTTCACCCAAAACTATAGGCAATTTTACCCAAATAGAAGAGTAGGATTGCCCCTAGGAGAAAAATCTCCTGAAACAATGATCAAATTTTCTTGAACAAACACAAATTCGCCTAAAATAGTTGCAAGTTCACCCAAAATAGCAAGCAATTTTGCTTAAAAACCCTGAAACCACTGAAGAACGGGAAAATTTGACTCTCAGGATCGCCTAATGGTGAGACGAACTCAGCTAAACGGACTCGAATGATGACTCAGATGGAGTACGAACTTAACCGAAGACTCAGAATGGGGAACTGACTCCTAAACAGGTTCAAATGAAGACTCAGAACGGGGAACAGACTCCTAAATGGATTCAAATGAAGACTCAGAACAAGGAATGAACTCCTAAACAGACCCAAACGAGGGTTCGAAATAGAAAATGAACACCTAAACGGACCCAAACAAAGACTCAGATGAAAGACAGGACGATGAACATGATGAGAATAAGGAGAAAAATCGCCCCTGTACCAAGCAAGATCGCCCAAATTACTGAGCAAAATCGCCACTAAGAGAAAATTCACCCAAAAAATGGAGCAAGATCGCCCAATAAAGGAAGCAAGTTCGCCTAAATAGGTGAGCAAGATCACCCCTAGGAGAAAATTCACCCAAACAGGAGAGAAAAATCGCCCAATAGCTGAGCAGAATCAGCTAATAGGGGTGCAAATTCACCTATTCTAAGGGAATGGGAGAATTTGATGACTGACAGATTTGCCTGTTCGAGAGAACGAGCAAAAACGAGTGAAAATAGATGACCTAGACTGGACTAAGACTTAGAATCACCCCTTTTGGAGGGAAAAATTGCCTATCTATAGTGAAAATTCACCTCTGAAGGCAGGGGCTGACTATGACAAAGGATTGAAGACACAACAAACAACAGACAAGAGGTCGGATTGGCTCAACCAAAAGTAGAAGCGCTAGTATAGCACAAAGAAATCCTAGACAACATGATCCTAAAATTAGTGATACAGGTTTGCAAACTCAATGTAGGCCCACCACCTTGAGCAGACAACCCAAGGTTAATACTCTATGATAATGGGGTGGTTCTTTGGATCACCTTTTCTCATGAAGGTGGATAGCTAGCGTTCCAATGGCATAGGGTTGTCAACGGATGCCACAGGCTCACCTTCATGCTCTCACTCGAGGACTATCATAGTCCATCATAAGAATTTCTATCTCAACCTAAGGGAGTACGTGGTGAGTAACTTCGGGGTGTCGTATGCAATCCCTGCACTACACCAAGCTATGGTTGAAACATGGGTCTCTATCTAGGCTAAACAAGGCTATCTACGAAGTCCTCGATATATGCACGGTACGTGAGGCACAACCGTGAACACCATCCCATCACAAGTGTGAGTTGGGAGCCCCAAAAATATACTGGAAACTTGAACCAACTCTTCACGCCTTATCTAGGTATCACCCTAGCTTCGACACTCTGTCAAACATGACATGACTGGATTGAGGTACAACTTTCACTCTCCCCCCTTCATATACCCCACCGGTAACACGAGGTTGGGATCGTCCCCTAGGTGATGAAATCCTGGGCAGGTCCTGCTAAGGGAAGAAGACACTAGATGTCTTGGTTGCTCCCCAGGCTCGCATGTAGCACAAGGGGAGAGCTTAGACGCACTAGCACCTTCTAGGTGGATTCAACTAGACTAGAGTGAACTATGATATCTTGTCACCCAAGATCACCAAGTGGCACAAGGAGAGTGGATACATCAACAAACCACTCACAAGCATGACAAACAAGTGTAAATTGACCCTCTAATCACTACAGAAAAATAGGCAATTAGCACCGACTTTAGCACTGGATTGTAGTGTATTTGAAACCATCAATTGGAGCCATCTCACGACACAAAAGTCGGTGCAAAAGATTTTCTTCGTTTCTTCACTGGATTTTGCGTTGGATTTAGCACCGTCTTTAGCATCCAATTTAGTGCCAAAAATTTGGTGCCAGTTATACTGTCCTCTTTAGCGCTACATTTAACGCTGAAAATTTGGTGCAAGTTATACCGTCCTCTTTAGCACCAAAAATAGCATCAAAAAATGGCATCGGAAATAGCGCCTATATTGGCACCGAAATTGGCTTTCGGTTTTGCTTCCATGTCTACTCCCATTTTTGCTTCTAGTTTTGCTCTGAGTTTTGCTTCGAGTTTTGTTCCCAGTTTTGCTTCCGGTTGTGCTTCCGATTTTTCTTCCACTTTTTCTTTCAATTTTGCTTCCAATTTTGCTTCTAGGTTTGCTTCCAGTATTGCTTCCAATTCTACTTCCAATTTTTCTTCTAGTTTTTCTTCCGGTTTTGCTTCCACTTGTGCTTCCAATTTTGCTTCTAGTTTGACTTCCAGGCTTGCTTCCAATTTTTCTTCCAATTTTTCTTCTGGTTTTGCTTCCAATTTTGCTTCCATTTTTGCTTCCAGTTTTGCTTCAAATTTTTCTTCCAGGTTTGCTTCTAGTTTGGCTTCCATTGTTGCTTCCTTTTTTTCTTCTAAAAATGCTTCTTGTTTTGCTTCCATTTATTAATTTAATATGTTTTAATTCAATTTAATTAGTTAAATATATGATGCCTCTTAAATAACTCATATGATTATAGAGTAAGTAATTTAATTATTTAACTCATATGATTAAATAACAAGATAATTACGTATAAACAAAAAAGATAATTATTTTATTTGTTTGCTAGTTAAATCACTGCTAAGGGGCAGAACCCTGTATTTCTTCACAAAAGATTTTACATGAGTTCCCGACCAAAATTTACTTGCAGGCCTTTGACAAAATTTCCATGTGTTTCAGAAACCTTTACCCTACCTACCCATGCTAATACATTTTCAGTTACAAAATGGTCTGGTTCTAGACTCAAGCAATGCCAGCCGAGACTGACTCCTATCCACTACTATTTTCCCTTGTTTCTACTATATCATATGTATACCAAAATATAACTTTTACCAGGCTAATAATTTTTCAATCTTCATCATCATCTCTCTCTATCCGCTTCCTGTAGGCAATGTAGTGTGCAATCAATGGGCATTTAACACCATAATTCTCATGGGCCGGACCTTTGGCTTTTTCCCCTGGGTCCCTACCGTCATCCTTGCATCACTCTTCTCCTAAACCAAAGTCCCAATCATCGTCATCCCCTACCACAATCTTGTCCATCAACCATTCATCCTCGACATACCAAATTTCCCGGCCTATTGGATGATTTGTCACCAGATTGGCTGCTTTGAGCAGGAAGAAGATGTTTCGGTCATTCTCATCCCACAAATTCTCAAAACCCTTTGGGTCTATGGTTCGAATCAGAGGGAATTTCATGACATCCCTACCATTCATCTAGAGGATGTAGTAGTTCTGGGGCATTGGTATTTGTTTATTCTCATCTACATTATCGAGGGTTGCATCGATATCCCCCAACCAAGCATGGACAAAGACCATCTGTGTGAACTTCTTCCCCATCCCTTTCGACACACCCATATGCAGTAACACTTCCAGGAATATATCTGGGATTTCTGAGTTTGACCTGAACCTGTGATAGGCCCTCATGAATTATGGCCCTAGAATTTTCTTGGTCGCCTAGAGAATCAGTGGATGAGATGATGCCAACAAAGCCTGCAATATTTTATCTGTGATCTCACCTTTGAAAGATTGTTGCAGCTTCTCAGTGTTCAAGAATAATGGAGTCACCATTATTCTTGTTGCTACCACTTCCCATGCCTTTCTTCTGCTCGGACTTGCACTAGTTCCTCCTCCTTCGGCTCCGCCTTCGACTCCGCCACCTACTTTTTCTCACACCTGCTTCTGGAATGCTCCTTTGCATTTGTCAAAAATAACACCAACTAATGCCTTTTATAGATGGTGACCTAATTACTTTATTTTTATGTGTTTTTTGTGCCTTTGAGGTGTGTTTTCTAGAAATAATAAGAAAAATATTATAACAAGTGAGTCAAATATCTATAATTTAATTGAATTTGACAACATCCATCCTGAGTAGTAAATTTAAATCATAAGTAATAAATATCCATCCAAAATTAATCATCGACCACTTTTAATATATAAATTGACAAGTCAATATTGATAAGATCATCATCATGTATAACTAAAACAAGTGAAAGTCAAATATGCCAGTAGATCAATAACATGTCAAAATGATACATGTCCAACAGTCGACATAAGTCAAAATGATACATGTACAAATGATATAAGTAAAAATGATAAATTATGTAACTCAATTTGATACAAGTCAAGATGATACATGTCCAAATGATATTAGTGAAAATGATAAATGCCAATATGATACAACTCAATAATATGGTACTGTAGGCTGTGAAAATGATACATATGATAGTAACCATGAAAAGAGGCATCATAACAATATATCGCCAATGATCCATGATGCAGTGTATATGATCATGAATGTCACTGGGTACTACCAACAACTGCCTCATCATCATCACCACTATCATGATCATCAGCATCATCATAATGATATACCAGAAATGATCCATGATGCAACCTATATGATCATGAATGATGTTGGGTACTACAAGAAACTTCCCTATCATCATCATCACCATCGTGATCATCATCATCATCATCATTATCATCATCATCATCATTGTCATTAGCCTCGGTGTCTTCCGTATCTCTGTCATCATCATCCTCTGTAATGTGATATGTATTGATAAAACCAATAATTTATGGATCTATATCATGATGAGGATCATCTTGATCTTCTGGAAGACCTGTGTTCTACAAACAAAAAAACATTTGAGATGAAAAGTTATTATTTATTTCATGCAATAATTTATTTTTCTATTATATATCTAATATTGAAACATATGAGACAAAACCATAATCAAATTACATCATATCAAAGTGCACATACCAGAATAAAATTTTCAAAAAGTTAAAGCTAATATGTGATTCCAATGATGTAAAACATGCAACAATTCTAATAAACGTTAGTAAAGATCATAAAAAAATTCGTTATATAATTTAACTATCAACTATAAATTCTATTACATAACCTTAAGTTCCAACCCTCTGCAAAAGAATGAGTAGACTGCAAGAAGATTGGTTGTAGGGGGAATTGGTATAGGAGATGGACATGGATCTTCTAAGCCATCCACTGAGATGGTTTCATACACAAATGTGGAAGATATCCCTGTTTCTAGAGAGCTCATGATTCAAGTTGATACGAAAAATGATGTTGTTCCGGTACCCATATATTGCATCATGGTTCCATTTCATGTAGCCACCATAAAGAGTGTTAGAAGCCAACACGATGGAGTGAATTCTTATATAAGGATAATTTTCAATGTTCCAGGTACCGGCTTTAATGCCAACTACATGCCAACATTGAAATTCCCTAGCAATATTTATGTTAGGTAAATTTACTTTAGATCCAAGGATTCAAATCACATCAACCATGTGGTACAAATTATTAAATCCCACAGATGATCTATAGCAATGAAAGAATCTGAAAAGGCAAAGAGAGCTACACTGGTGATTCGGGAGAAACTTCAACTTTAAAAAACAAAGGCAATTAGGCTAGCAAACTTGTGGATTAGGCCAACATTTGGTGGAAGAGGAAGAAAGATGAATATAAATCTGGAGGGCCACCATAATGGATTTCGATATTCAACCATGAGAGTAGAAGAGAGAGCTAATATCATGTATCAAAATATTAAGCATGCATTCTTCCAGCTAGCGAAAAAGGAGATGATTACTTTGCTTCATTTTCATTTTCATAACTATATCATGGTGTGGGAACCAAGAAGACCAAGGATGTCCAGTTTTATGTGGAGGTAATGGATGTGGTCCAAACTTTAGGAGGGGAAAGAAGTTCAATGTATGATCTTGATGAAATTGAGGAAGAACAACAAGAGAGGGACAGGAAAAATAAAATCAATGCAGAGTTTCAAGGATTTTTCAAGCGAGTAAGAGAGCTATGGGAATAGCCTCATCTAAAAGATTTTGAACTAGAGTTTGATATACCATTTAGAGAGCTTGGTTTTCATGGAAGAAGAAGAAAGATGATTAATTTGCTTCATTTTTATTTGCATAACCATATCATGGCGTGGGAACCAAGAAGACCAAGGATGTCCAGTTTTATGTGGAGGTAATGGATGTGGTCCAAACTTTAGGAGGGGCAAGAAGGTCAATGTATGATCCTGATGAAATTAAGGAAGAGTAGCAAGAGAGGGACAAGAAAAATAAAATCAATACAAAGTTTCAAGGATTTGTCAAGCGAGTAAGAGATCTATGGGAGCAGTCTCATCTAAAATATTTTGAACTAGAGTTTGATATACTATTTAGAGAGCTTGGTTTTCATGGAAGAGGAAGAAAGATGATTACTTTGCTTCATTTTCATTTGCATAACCATATCATGGCGTGGGAACCAAGAAGACCAAGGATGTCCAGTTTTATGTGGAGGTAATGGATGTGGTCCAAACTTTAGGAGGGGCAAGAAGGTCAATGTATGATCCTAATGAAATTGAGGAAGAACAGAAAGAGAGGGACGAGAAAAATAAAATCAATTCATATTTTCAATGATTTGTTAAGCGAGTAAGAGAAATGGCTGAACTCCATTGATACCATTCCTCAATCTTTGCTTGATGGCATCAAGGAATGGTTGAACTCCATGGATATAAAGTATTATGAAAGCATAATGAACTTGAACTAGCAACCAATTTTGAAGACTATTACTAATGATCTAGATAAATTTATTGAAGATGGTGGTTGGGATTTTTTTAATACGGAAGCTAGTGATTATGATTTTGATAAGTCAGAAGAGTCAGATCAAGGATATGAACCCTTTGATGTAGAAGAGGAATCATAATCATATTTCATGTAGCCGCCATCAAGAGTGTTAGAAGCCAACAAGATGGAGGTAATTCTTATATAAGGATAATTTTCAATGTTCCAGGTACCGGCTTTAATGCCAACTACATGCCAACATTGAACTTCCATAGCAGTATTTATGTTAAGGAAATTTCCTTTAGATCCAAGGATTCAAAGCACATCAACCATGTGGTACAAATGATTAAATCCCACAGATGATTTGTAGCAATGAAAGAGTCTAAAAAGGCAGAGAGAGATACACTGGTGACTCAGGAGAAACTTCAACATTCAAACAAAGGCAATTAGGTTGGCAGACTTGTGGATCAGGTCAACATTTGGTGGAAGAGGAAGAAAGATGACTGGAACTCTAGAGGGCCACCATAATGGATTTCGGTATTCAACCATGAGAGAAAAAGAGAGAGCTAATATCATGTATCAAAACATTAAGCATGCATTCTTCCAGCCAACAAAGAAGGAGATGATTACTTTGCTTCATTTTCATTTGCATAACCATATCATGGCATGGGAATCAATAAGACCAAGGATGTCTAGTTTTATGTGGAGATAATGGATGTGGTCCAAAATTTAGGAGGGGCAAGAAGTTCAATGTATGATCTTGCTGAAATTGAGGAAGAACAACAAGAGAGGGATAGGAAAAATAAATTCAATGCAGAGTTTCAAGGATTTTTCAAGTAAGTAAGAGAGCTATGGGAGTAGCCTCATCTATAAGATTTTGAACTAGAGTTTGATATACCATTTAGAGAGATTGGTTTTCATGGAAGAGGAAGAAATATGATTACTTTGCTTCATTTTCATTTGCATAACCATATCATGGCGTGGGTACCAAGAAGACCAAGGATGTCCAGTTTTATGTTGAGGTAATAGATGTGGTCCAAACATTAGGAGGGGCAAGAAGGTCAATGTATGATCCTGATGAAATTGAGGAAGAACAACAAGAGAGGGATAGGAAAAATAAAATCAATGAAAAGTTTCAAGGATTCGCCAAGCGAGTAAGAGAGCTATGGGAGCAACGTAATCTAAAATATTTTGAACTAGAGTTTGATATACCATTTAGAGAGCTTGTTTTTCATGGAAGAGGAAGAAATATGATTACTTCACTTCTTTTTCATTTGCATAACCATATCATGGCATGGGAACCAAGAAGATCAAGGATGTCTAGTTTTATGTGGAGGTAATGGATGTGGTCCAAAATTTAGGAGGGCAAGAAGGTCAATGTATGACCCTGATGAAATTGAGGAAGAACAAAAAGAGAGGGACAAGAAAAATAAAATCAATGCAGTTCTTCAATGATTTGTCAAGCGAGTAAGAGAAATGGCTGAACACCATTGATGCCATTCCTCAATATTCGCTTGATGGCATCAAGGAATGGCTGAACTCCATGGATATAAATTATTATGAAAGAAAAATGAACTTGAACTGGCAGCCAATTTTGAAGACTATTACTAATGATCTAGATAAATTTATTGAAGATGGTGGTTGGGAATTTTTTAATATGGAAGCTAGTTATTTTGATTTTGATAATTTAGAAGAGTCAGATCAAATATATGAACCCTCTGATGTAGAAGAGGAATTAGAATCATATTTCATGTAACCACCATCAAGAGCGTTAGAATCCAACAAGATGGAGGGAATTCTTATATAAGGATAATTTTCAATGTTACAAGTATCGGCTTTAATGCCAACTACATGCCAACATTGAAATTCCCTAGCAATATTTATGTTAAGGAAATTTCCTTTAGATCCAAGGATTCAAAGCACATCAACCATGTGGTACAAATGATTAAATCCCACAGATGATCTGTAGCAATGAAAGAATCTAAAAAGGTAGAGAGAGCTACACTGGTGAGTTAGGAGAAAATTCAGCTTTCAAAAACAAAGGCAATTGCGTTCGTAGACTTGTGGATCAGGCCAGCATTTGGTGGAAGAGGAAGAAAGATGACTAGAACTCTGGAGGGAAACCATAATAGATTTAAGTATTCAACCATGAGATCAGAAGATAGAGTTGATATCATGTATCAAAACATTATGCATGCATTCTTCCAGCCAACAGAGAAGGAGATGATTACTTTTCTTCACTTTCATTTGCATAACCAAATCATGGTGTGGGAACCAAGAAGACCAAGGATTTCCAATTTTATGTGGAGGTAATGGATGTGGTCCAAACCTTAGGTGGGGCAAGATGGTCAATGTATGATCTTGATGAAATTAAGGAAGAACAACAAGAGAGGGACGGGAAAAATAAAATCAATGCAAAGTTTCAAGGTGTTGGGACTGGAAAAATCTACCATTTTCCACTAGCCTCTACCTCACCTACCTTCCATATACCATAGAAATACACGACACTTTAAATTTATGATCAATATAAATTGTAGAAATTTGTTTGACTAGATCCATATTATAGCCTCCATTGCAATACAAATTGTAGAAATTTATTTGACCAGATCCATATTATAGCCTCCATTGCACCCATAAAATTGAAATCACGTAGTCATTCCCCCATTCCTAGCGAAATTCAATATCATCTTCCTAACAATGCTTCATCGGCGAAACCCCCATCACAGCCCCGTCGATGGCCTAATGAAAATAGCTCACAACCTAGTATCGAAGTAGCAATACCCTATCGAGCTGACTCCTAAGGTGCTCTCTCCGATATACCGATAGAGTCAACAAAAGTAAACACATCGTTGTAATAGATAAACATCAGTGGAACGAATTATGGCATTCCCCCGATGGGCCGATATAACCATGAATAGTTCTTTAGGACATTTTTTACTTTGATTATACTATTTTTAAGTGACCTTTTCATGTATATAATCATATCATGTTCATGTATGTTAATATAAGGAAGCTATGGAGGTAGTTCAAAGAGATGGCCTTGAACTTTTTCCTCATCTTACAAAGTCTGTAGGAACATGAATAAGGATCAAATTTTGAGAGTCTAGCTTAAGTTTGAATTCAAGAAATGACAAAATTGTGAAAGTTGGAATGGCTTTTCATGTATCACTTGGGTTTCATAATTTGCAGTTTCAGACTGGTAGCCCCAAAACACATAATTATTCATTGCTCCATGCTAACACTATGGTTGCATAGCCATATAATGGCGCAAGAACCAAGAAGATCGAGGATGTCTAGTTTTATGTGGAGGTAATGGATGTGGTCCAAACTTTAGGAGGGGCAAGAAGTTCAATGTATGATCTTGATGAAATTGAGGAAGAACAACAAGAGAGGGACAGGAAAAGTAAAATCAATGTAGATTTTCAAGGATTTGTCAAGTGAGTAAGAGAGCTATGGGAGCAGCCTCATCTAAAATATTTTGAACTAGAGTTTGATATACCACTTAGAGAGCTTGGTTTTCATGGAAGAGGAAGAAAGACGATTCTTTGCTTCATTTTCATTTTCATAACCATATCATGGTGTGGGAACCAAGAAGACAAAGGATGTCCAGTTTTATGTGGAGGTAATGGATGTGGTCCAAACATTAGGAGGGGCAAGAAGGTCTATGTATGATCTTGATGAAATTGAGGAAGAACAACAAGAGAGGGACATGAAAAATAAAATCAATGTATATTTTCAAGGATTTGTCAAGCGAGTAAGAGAGCTATGGGAGCAACCTCATCTAAAATATTTTGAACTAGAGTTTGATATACCATTTAGAGAGATTGGTTTTCATGGAAGAGGAATAAAGATGATTACTTTGCTTCATTTTCATTTGCATAACCATATTATGGTGTGGTAACCAAGAAGACCAAGGATGTCCAGTTTTATGTGGTGGTAATGGATGTGGTCCAAACTTTAGGAGGGGCAAGAAGGTTAATGTATGGTCTTGATGAAATTGAGGGAGAACAACAAGAGAGGGACAGGAAAAATAAAATCAATTCATATTTTCAAGGATTTGTCAAGCGAGTAAGAGAAATGGTTGAACTCCATTGATGCCATTCCTCAATCTTTGCTTGATGGCATCAAGGAATGACTGAAATCCATGGATATAAAGTATTATGAAAGCAAAATGAACTTGAACTAGCAACCAATTTTGAAGACTATTATTAATGATCCAGACAAATTTATTGAAGATGGTGATTGGGAATTTTTGAATATGGAAGCTACTGATTCTGATTCTAATAATTCAAAAGAGTCAGATTAAGGATATGAACCCTCTGATGTAGAAGAGGAATCAAAATCAGATGAGGAAGGTTCAAAAGATGAATCTCTTGTGGAGCTAGATGAGGATGAAGAAGAAGAAGAATATTTTGAAGTGGAGGAAGGTAAAACATGAGATGAATTAGAAGTTGAAGCCAAAAATACAGATAAGGAAAAAGGAGATGAGTCTAACAGTGAAGAGGAAAGGCGACGATGAAAGGTAAAAGCTACAGGGATGTCTCGGGCACCTAATATTAGAGATTCAAGAGGAATTCTTGCCAAGAGGCATAAAGTCAGATGAATTCAATTCATCTACATCCTTGTACTATGTATTCATGCACATAAATGGTTTAGTTGTTTATTCAAATGATGCATATATGTTAACTTGATCAGTGTTATTAGTTTGGTTGCAGGTTTTTAACTATTGATTTCTTTATTTATGGAGTTTTTTTAACTTGGAAGATAGGAATTTACTGTCTTTTTTTAATTAGATGGACAAATTAAGTGGCTAGTTAGCAATGCCAAGTGATGTAGACTACGAGGATGTGTTAGATCTATAGGATTCCTACCAAGATGAATCAAAATATTCTTACATGTTAAAATAATGGTAGCATTGTGAGAAAGGATGGCAAAGATGCATGTGGATCACTTAGTAGAATGGCAACATGAATTCAAGGAAGCACTCCTTGAGATACCATGTTTGAGAAAAAAGAAGATAAATCAAATCAACATGGGACTAAGTTTCTCAAATGATACAACTCATAACTTAAATGGGGACACTTAAGAGATATTAAAAGACAATGGTCATTAATTAAAAGATGCGATGAAAATAAGGCATGAATGTCACCCACTACCCTTTAAGGCAAACAATATTTTTTTCCTCAACATGAAATAATGGGACAATTGAGTGGGATCTAGGGCCAACAGAGAAGCACTTTAGAAATCATCCTACGCATCAATAAACAATTCAACACAAGAAATGCAAATTGACATATTAACACAACAATATCCAACTAAGTTATTGAAACTAAAAGTCAACTATTGATACCTCGTTCTCCATCTAGATTAAAAAATCGACCCAATTTTTGCTTTGTAACTTTTCCTTTTCAAATTGCTTTGGATGTCGGCCATATTTCTCCTCCTGTCAAAACGTGGCACATGGACTAGTTAAACTAATTGATATGAAATCATTTAATTTTTCCTAGGGAATTAAAAAAAATATCATTTAACAGATTAAATATACTTACAAATTTACAGATCAAGGTCTGTAAACCTTTCTGGCCACTTTGATGTGTGGCACAAAGTTTTTGAAGCCTAGCCTTGGAGGCCTTGTCCTGAAACATATACTAATTCAATTTAACTATGCACAAATAAAATTTAAAAATCGTTTAATAAATTTGATATAATCTTATGAGAAAATTAAAATAACTACGTACTCTCCTCACCGAACTTCCTCTGTGCTTCAAACTTCTCATATTCTTTTACAAGATCTTTCCATACTTTGACACTTACATCAAGTGGCCTTTTTTTGAGCCTTAGCTCAGGAGGGATTTTTTTAATCTTCTTTGTTTGGTTGCATCGAAATATCTTGCAATTTTGAGACTGTTACTCGATTTCACTATTAGCTCAATCAGGTAGATCTTTTAAGGTTTTCAAATGAAAGTAGGGTTCATTTTAATGCTACTATATTTCCTTTATGAGTGTGTAAACAAAATCAAAAAAGATTACATTATCGAATTTCTAGATTGCATTGATATAGATGCAAGTAACATAGGAAAGATTGTTCAAATATTTTGATGAAAAGTAATCTTTATTAATATTGTAGATGTATAAGGTCTCACACAAGCCATGAGACTAACTGTTTTTAAACAGAAGGAAAACCACATTATACATTTATAGATATTACTGAAAATGAATGAACATAAAAGGAAGAAGGAACAGTCATTTCGTGAATGACTGGTTCTGATTGAGTATCCCTGCATCATGTTCAGTCTTTCGCTTGTCCTACGTCTAGTTGTCATTTCCTCACCGCTCCTAGTTACCTGCATTTGAGAGAAAGGGGTTGAGTTAGAGAAATGAAAGGTCTTAAATCCTGATATGCACATACCTCTATAAACATATTATATGATCATCAAGTGCATCAAAATAGTTAGCATCATGTTCAGAAGTTACATAGGAATATCAAACATATCTTCTATATGCACATTTTTTTTCTAACTTGTTTGCTTCATGTGCAGGTATAGGAAAAGTAATGTTACTATTCTTTTTCATCTGTTTTCATCATGTGGGTTAAAATGTGGCTCCCACAAGGGTTGAGCCCAGCTTGCTTTCAGTTTGTGTTTTGACCAGATAGGTTTATAAATCTCTCCATGATAGTGTAATGCAATCAAGGATGCATTTATTATTCATAATAGTGAAGTTGATGAATCCACTGATATAAGCATTAGATGGATGCTCAATGGAATTACAATGTCTTAGAAATCTAAACAATGGTACTCATCACCCATGATATTGAATGGTACATCACTATCATAAATGACAAAAAAATTCTCATTGGAACAATGGAGATATAATAAAGATAGCATGATCATACAAAAGGTACAGTGGTAGTCTAATTGAAAGCCAGAGCCTAGTGAATTTATTCAAAAGTGTAACATTACAGTCACTGCTCACTTCTCTAATGGTGGAGAAGCCAATGAAAATATGATAGTAAAGAGGAAGAGATAGTCATTGATGATGATAATGATTGAATTTGTCAAGTGTAGAAAATTCAGTCCATCATGAAAAAGGGCAGTAGCTTCGGTGCTAAATCACATTCACATTCAATGCAAGAAGTGGCAGCTTAAGCAATTAATGTAAAGTACGAATATGTTCACATTCACAATTTTGATGTAATGTATGACAAAAAATGAATTGTCCCTAATAATCAAGAATATAGTCATGAATAAGCTTTAAGAGAATAGAGACTTTCAGACTGGCAGTCATCATGCTATGCAAATAGTGACAGTCCTTGTGGATGAGTTCAAGGTTTCAAGCACAATCTCCAAGGTTTGATGAATCAAATTTTTGTGGCTATTGTAATGAGTAGTTCATCATTTTTCCCATACTTTAAACTTGGAAGGTTAACTAACCTTCATAAAATCAATTGAGCATAAGTATAGTCAACATAAGGGGTATTGATCTCCAAAATGTGAGTAGAATCTTGATCACGACAGTCACAATCATCACTTGAAGATTTCATATGAGAGAAAAAATGATGTTATTTTTAGATATCGGGAGCAACTAAAATGACAGTGAGCTCCCAGCATGTGTGACAGTCATTTATAATGGTAAAACTAAATGAAGACTAGGCATAGTCTTATGAGAGTACCAAGACAAAGAGCATTTCATGAAACCTTTCTATAAAAATTCCATGCCTTGACATGCCAAAGGAGATGAAGTTATAAGTGTTTATTGGTTATCAGTGGGCAACATTGTCAAAGGTTCTCCATGGCAGTACTGTCAACCTATACAAAATGACAAATTATGCATATGGAAATCCCTTTAGAGGTAGTCAAGCATGGTTTTCGCATAACATTCAAAGGTATAGTGGGAGTTGCAAGGATCAAGGTGACACTTAGAAATGCAAGGAAGTAGAACCCCGCAGACCTATGTTTTTATTCATTGAGACCAGACGTGTCTTAACTATGAAGTAGTGGTCACGGAAAAATGAAACAAGTAATCTCACAAGGAGCAACAAAGCTTTTAGATCTACCCATAGGTTTTGAGAAATGACAAACCCATGAAGTCTACAGCAATGATGGGGTTCTCAAACAATGAAGCATGGCCGAAGTAGTGGCCCGGGAACATGAAAAATCTCCCAACTATTTGTATACAGAAAAAATATAGAGCATAGAATGAATTTGAAAATGAAACCCAGAAAGATGCTTTCAAAAACCCAAGTGCTTGAGATAAGTATGGTCGTGGCCATAGAACTCAAAAATGTTCATATTTTTCGCACAGGGAAAACAAAATGTCTGCCCAAAATGTGAAAATACAGAGAATGAAATCCTCGACCCTTGACTTTATACAAAATGCACAAGGCTGCCTGTATTTTCCAGTTAGAAGCTACAAGAAATGAAAACCCAGTAAAGGGAATTCATGGCAATGGCTATATATGGAAAAGTTAAAATGAAGCCTTGGTATTGCAAATAAACCCAGAATATGGGTAGAGGTCGAGTCATGAACAAAATATCTATAGAAAAAAAGGAGTTATGCCATGGCCTTAAGTGTATTGGACGAATACAAAGATTACAAGTGAGGCCTTTATGCTATTCTCTACAGAAACCATGCAAAGATAAGCAAATACATGGAAATCAAATACTTTCACCATTTCCTGTATAGTGTGAGCTCAAATCAGCATATAAAATATAGATAATGAAGAGGAAAACACGTTTCTTTTGCAAGTGAAGACATACCACACATAGTTTGGGCATAGGTTTTGCGCAGAACCTCCATAAAAGTCTTTGTATCAAACCCTAGAGTCAGCTTCGTAGATAGAGCAACGAGTTTCTAGAAGGATGAAATGCATAATGAAAAGTGGATTTGATGTTTGCCCAAGTTTTGTTTTAGCGTTTCATATACCCTAATATTGGCTAATGGGAAAAAGGCATTTTTTCCTTTCTTTTTTAACTTTTCACAATGCAATTATTTCCCTTTGTATTCTTTCTAGGTGTTTAGAAATGTTCCCTTTTAACTTTATGCATTTTTGTTTTGTTTTAAAGCACAAATGTGTTAATGTTTTATTTTGCATTGAATTGAAATGTAAAAAACATTTATTTAAGTGATACATTTATAAGTCACTTTAAATAATGTTATAAATGCAAAATAATTGAAAAATAGTGTATGTTCCTTCAAGGTACAGTTAAAGGAGGTTGTAAATGCTTTAAAGGGGATATAGTTGAGTATTTAAAAGCAATTCCAACATGTGGAGAGCATATAGGCTTGTTTGACCAAGTCTAGAGCAGATTGAGAGATGTTTATGGTGGATTAAGTCATGCCTTGACTTTTTCTACCTTATGGGGCCTTTTTGGAGTGGATTTTCATGCTAAATTTGGGTCTTTTTTTATGCATCCGACCCCAATAGCTTCTAGAGCCTCTTTTGGTTGGAGATGGAGGTTTGGAGGATATAGTCTAATTTTGACTCTTTTTGGAGTTAGTTCTTCCTATGCAATTCCTAGAGATTGTGACTTTGATAGTCCTTTGCTATAGTATTGAGCATGCTTTGTAACTCAACATTTTGGAGTATGAAATACTGTATAGGTGATTGATCGAGTTATTTGTAAAAAATTCCTTCTTTCCTATAACTTTGTCTCATGTATCATGCCTTTTTCTACAAAAGTAAGGCTCTGCAGGTTATGAATTGTGTTTTGAAATTACATATAAATCTTTTAATTTTGTGAAAGTTTCCTTTCCTTTTTAAGAGTGTACGCAAATCGAACCTCTTCATGAAACAATTATGATTAAACTTACCGTAACATGTTGTGCAGTGTAGTATTTGCCATCAATATTCAAGTGTATGTCAACCTAAATATTTCATAGCCCATATTAGTTTGGTGTATCACCTAATTTTCCATTTCAGCATTTTATTTCCTGCAATCCTTCTTCCCTTATCCTTCAAAATCAGTAGCGTAGGTGATATTATCCAAGCCAAGAAGTTGGCCTTCTCTAGAGGTTGATCTCTATTTATCAAAGCCCAAAATTTGAGAGGTCTTCCCATGTTACACTGGATTGTTGAATTTTGCATTCAACAAGGTGCAAAATCCAAGTGATAACAAAGACATTCATAGCTTTACCTTCTTCACAGACTAACCTGTGCCATATTCAGTATCCATGTCATTGATAATGTTTTTTGTAGGTGTATGGGTATCTTTGAGAATGGAAAATGTAGATGGTCTTTGAACTGTTGAAGGCATGATTCCTTCAACCTATGAACAAACCCTTTTCCAGAAGTTGTCATTTGGATTTCCCCTGAAACCACATCGTATTCTACCTTGCTATTGAAGGTACCAATGCAAGATTGAAAACTTGTTGTGGTGGAAGAATTTTGTGTCTCGGGAGTGGGTGGGATAGTGCAAGCCTCTGCTCCCTGCTCTACATTCCTAGAGTTTATTCTTACTGATTTCCTCCTGGATCTTTCACTCAATCCAAGACTGCTTGGGGAATCAATTTATTCCCTTTGACATGGTTGATCTGGTTGTAGTGTTTCAGGAGCTTCACTAGATCAGTTTTCTATGTATCTGGCAAGCATTGTCCAATGCCCATCATCCAATTTTTTCACTACCTCTACCCCCAATATGGAAGCCAATGCATCTTTATCTTTGTCAGTCACATGTCCCTATATATATATAATAAATTTCTTCTTTTAAATTTAAAAAGTAAAAAGTAAAAAGAAAAAATGAAAGAAACAAGGGAAACATTTACAAATCTATAAATTGGCAATGAATTACCTCTTTGTGGCAAGATTCTGCTTCCTTTGTTCTCTTCCCTCTATCGCTTAACATTTTGAGGTGACCTAGGGCAAATTATTTTTGACCAATCTGTGGAGGCAAATGAAGTACACACTATTAGGTATGAAATTTTTACCTTGAATGACTCTCTTTTTGGATTTAAATGCCTATGAACCAATTTATTGCATGCCTGTATAGAATATAAATATATTTGAAAGGATATAAATATATGCAAAATGAAACAAATGTATTGTAAAAAAATCAATGCTTGCGCACCTGTATAGAATGGTAATCTTTGGGGGATAAAAAGGGCGCGAAGTGTGGTTTTATTGAGAGTTAACACAGATAGGTCTCATGCTCGAGTCGCATCCGTTGATTAAAAGAAAATGAATTTGTGTGCACAATCAATTTGAAACCACGAGCTTATTGTTTTGTTAAATATTTGTGGGAACAAGAAAAAAAAATTGTAACCTTACCTATGGTGTCGCAAACTAAATCGAATTTCTGATCTACTTGCTTGTAGCCCTCCTTCACATCGTTTTTCCCTTTTTTGTCCTCTCTTCCTTCGTGTGGCTTTTTTCTCTTGTCATCTCTTCCTTTGCACGGCTATTTTCTCGTCATCTCTTCCTTCTTGATGCGGGAAGTTTTATTTTTGTTCCTGGTTCAGTAGTCGGCGCCATAGTCGGCATAGAAAGGTGTGCCTATTTAGTGTCGCCTTTCAGCCAAAAAATGTAATTTGTTTGGGATGCAAAAGGTGGCACAAATTGCGCCTAATTTAGCACCGCCTTTCAACCAAAAAATGTAATCTATTTGGGATACAAAAGGCGATGCAAAGTGCGCCTAATTTAGTGCCTAGCAGTGCAAAATGATGTATTTTTCTTGGAAGTTGATAAATAAATTGATCCTAAATGACTTCATCTTCATATGTTCCAAGGGAGCAATCATGGTTCCCTATTTTATCTATTCCTTATCCCATGTCAGTTTTGTGGGTACAAACCTAACAGAGGTTAGATTTGTGATCACATAAATGACCCCTATATAGCTAGATGAGTCATCTAAAGTGTGAAATATATGTCTAAAGTGAGGTTTTGTGTTGGATAGAATATTCGTTGAAATGATATAATTGGTTTACTAAACAGTATTTATTATGTTGTGTATTATAGGGGCGAGACGAGGCAATGGCAACAGATCATTTCATGTCAAATGAGGAGTACACAACGGTTGAAGCGGGACATCAAGTACTCAAATTTTGACTTAACTTATGACAAAATGATTTGATGGCATTTTGTGATACGTCCATATTTTTTCACAGTATTATATGTACATGGACGTGGACCCAAAACTATTAAATCATGTAGACGACAGTGGGTGTTCGAGGATATGACAATGGATCTTGCAGAAACAACAAATGACTGCATTGAACAAGAGGTTGGTCAGGACTATAGTACACGGGATGAATACTTTGAGAAACTATATGACTAAAGTGGGGTTTTGGGTTGGATAGCATATTTGTTGAAATGATATAATTGGTGTAGTAAAAATTATTTAATATTTTAAGTATTATAGGGGTGAGACGAGGCCATGGCAATAGATCGTGTCATATCAAATGAGGACAAAACGAATGAAGCGGGACATCAGGTACTCAAATTTTGACTTAACTTAGGAAAAAATGATCTGATGGCATTTTGTGATATGTCCATCTTTTTTCATAGTATTATTGAAATTTATAATGTATTATCCAATCTTGACATAAATTAATGCATGTTGTTGATTATTTTAGATGGAGATTGGAGTAAATGCAAAGCGTGAGCGTTCAACTAGCAAAATAAGAAGATATGTACGTGGACATGGACCTAAAACTATTAAATCACATAAACGACAGTGGGTGGAAGAGGATATGACAATGGATCTTCCAGACACAATAGATGATTGCACTGAACAAGAGGTTGGTCAAGACTATAGTACATGGGATGAATACTTTGAGAAAATTGTTGTTTGTGGATGTTTTGTATGTCGTGGAAAGAAACAATTCAAACAAGCAATTGTACAAAGACATTACATATATGATGAGCTTCTAGTTAGTAGTATGCCTCCTACAATCGATTCAAATCCAATAGGAATTATGGTAAGGAATTTTCCGATTTGATATAAATAACATGTATACTGATTTGTTTAAACATTACTTTATATTATTTAAATAACTAATTTTTTTCTCAATGGATACTTGTAGGATAAAGTTCTTGGTTTAAGGTTTCCTAGATCAACGACTTCCAACTTAGAGGGCAATGATCATTTATCAGATGATACATCTAACAAAAATATGTGCCAATATACCAGCTCGGAAGATGAGGAATTGATGAAAACAAGTCACAGAACAAGAATCGGTTTAAAGATGCATAATTTGCTTAAAGATGGGGGGGAAGGTGGACTACATACCTTATGATAATGAATTTGATGGAGATGATGACTTTCCCCTGAGTTTGAGATCAATTTACAAAGAGACATTTGATCGTCGACTATATTGTGCTTGGCCTAGTGATCAACAACTACCTAGAGTGTATGAGGTGTTTCAATTTTGGGGATACAACTACATGATACGACCCTCCAATATTCATGGAGCGAATCTAGGCCTCTTTATTGTCCAAAATGTACATGTGGGATCTAAACATAGAAACAATTCAGAACAAACCACTAGGAGTTTAATGCCATATTATGGCCCATCATATTACAATGGTGAATGGAGAAGGCAAGCAGAATATAAGCCTAGCATGTCAGCATATGGTCTAAATTTGAATATGTATACACATCATCTCCAATTGGAAAGTGGAAAAGAAATTAATAGAGGTCATTTTATGTATATAGATGGACGTCCATACACACACAAAAATATTACAGGATTTATAAATAGTAGTAAGGGAAGGGACCCTAATGTAAGACCGAAATGTCAATTTGTTGAGGTTATAAATGATAAAGATGGACATATGGAAAGAGAGGTTGATAGATTGATAATGGTTGAGGCTATTAAGGACCTTACCATTGGGGATGCATTATTGATTGATTACCCCTTCTTAAAATGCACTCTTGCGCGAAAGAAAAGGGAAGAACAAGGTCTCCCTAAGGATGTTCCTAAGGGCAGAAAACCAAAGAATAATAAATGAGTGTGGACTGACGTTTTATAAACTATGTTGTCAAGATTGTGTTTTATTTAAATTATTGTCTAAAAAAGGTAGTCTATAAAATAATGTTCCATATTCAATTGATGTATATATGTTCATACAATTTTTATTTTTATTTTTTAAGGCATATTTGACTATATTTCTTTGAAATTGATACATTTATGATTATCCAATTGTTGCCAAACATTAAATAATGCTTGCATTTTCTTTTTAGGTAGAAGATGTTGATGAAACACATACTAATACCCATGATCCAACTAGGTTATTAAGATTTGGACAAGATGATCCAAACCATCATTTAAACCATACCAAGGTGAAAAGAGAAAGTTTGAAAAGATTACTACCACCTGATAAATTTGAAGAGCTGATGAGATATGCATACACTCATGAGATGCCACCTAGCCTTAATGATGTTGATCATGATAGTGAAAATGCAGTGCATGAACAAGGATTGAATGAAATGCTTGCAGGTTTCTTTGGGGATGGAAACAATGATGACAATAATGATCATATGGTTGATAGTAATCATGATAGCAGAGGTAATTACCACCAACGTAATATTGATGATAACAACTTGAAAGACTCCATCAAGCAAACAACGAAGACACCCGTGTTCAAATTGGGTGCAAGCAGAACCTCAAAACTAGCATGCACATTAATATTATTAGAAATCAAGTCACTATTTGGTTGGTTAGACAAAGAATTCACTACCCTACTGCAATGAGTTGAAGTCAATTTCTTACTTTCAATTGTCAATTGGTGTACACAACTTGTAAACATTCATCGACATTGTTTATATTTTTTTAAGGGGATTTTAAAACCATATATTGTATATAAATAGTCCTAGTATAGATTGACATATCAAACATGTTCATCATAAGTCAAACATTCAATTGATTTAATCTCTAGCAATCTTACAGGGCACTAAAAACTAAAATATTCCCTGAAGAGAATGTGTTGCCATCAACTTGCAGAGAGGCACATCTATTGTTGGTTGAGTTGGGGATTGAATATAAGCAAATTCATTCATCTAAAAATGATTGCATTTTATACAGAGATGAATATCAGAACAAGGTAGAATGTCATGTATGTAAAGAGAAGAGATAACGTATAGATGTACAAGGTCCTACAGTTCCAAAGATCACATGCCAATTACACCTAGACTTCAACGAATGTTTTGTTGCAAGTCACTTGCACAATTGATGGACTAGCATGCAAAGAATAGGAGTAAAGATGGATTCATGAGAATTTCGGCTGACTCCAAAGCAATGAAACACATAGAGGAAAAATGGCTAAGAAAATTCAAAGATGAACCCCGTAGTATCAGGTTTGGTCTTGCAATTGATGGAGTGTGCCCATTCTCTTTCCTGAGCTCAAATTATAGTGTTTGGCCAGTCGGATTGATAGTATACAATATTCCCCCATGGATGAGTGTTAGAAAGGAGCACCTTATGCTGACTCTCATTGTTCTAGGAAAACATCAAGTTAAAAACATGGATGTTGCACCTTTTATCGTTGAGATGCAACTTCTATGGAAAGGCATAAGAATGTATGACATATCACGTCCTCCATAAATATGTCCTTCATGCTGTATGGTGTGCTATGTTGGACTATTCATGATTTCCCAAGACTTGGTGTTTGTTCTGGTAAGATAAAATATTTATGTATTTACACTCATAATTTATTTTCATCCCAACTTTCATACTTAGTTTTATACTATTTTTTTGATGTTATTAACTTTACTTGCTGAAATGCAGGGCTTCAAACAAAGGGGATATTTGCATGTCCAAGATGTGCAGAACAATTTCAAGGGCGGTATTCTAAAGCTCTACATAAATTTATTTACTCAAACAACAATGTTTTTCTACCACTAGATCATAGGTTTAGAAATCGCCTAAAGAATCAATTTGATGGAAAATTTGAAAATAGAGGCCCTCCCATGATTATGGGTCCAGGTGATTGGATTAAGAAGTATGAAGATGTTGAATTGAAAGATTGGGAGGACTTTTTTGATCGGGGTGATTCAATTCAAGAACCAGAACAAGTTCTAGTCAATATGCTAGAACGAATGAAAAGGAAATCCATATTTTATGAGCTCCCTTACTGGAAGGATCTATTAATATCTCACCTATTAGATCCTATGAAAGTCTTCAAAACTGTCCCAGATTCTATATTTTGACTTATATCAGGCAAAGAGAAGGATACCTTGTCTTCAAGGAGAGATATTGCTCTTTCATGTACCAAAATTGATAGAAAACATTTGTGGCCAAACAGGGAAAATGAAACATATGCAGAAGATCCATGGATTTTGAAAAAAAAGAGCTAGACCAACTAAAAAATGCCATCTATTCAATAAGGACACCTACTGGTTATGGGTCATCATTAGCTAAAGCTTTTACAGTTGATGGATATATCACAGGATTTAAAACACATGATTTTCATAATTTATGAAGGTATTATATATCATCATTTAACATTTACTAGTAACATTGATTAAGTACTAAATATATTTTGATATTTTGTTGTGTGAGAAAAAATTACTAATGACCTTTTTCATAAATGTGTTTGATAGCATATCATCCCATTGGCAATTAGGGTGGATTCATGTCTTACAGTTGACTTTAAGGAATGCCATAAGTCGATTGTCAGCATTTACAAGGTATGTGGTTATATGAAATGTTCATGTGTGAGAGACATAGAGATATTATATTGCATTTTAATTTTTGACTAAAGGTTCATACTAATTTACTATTTTTATATTAGGTGGGTGACCTCCAAGGAGATCCACAAATCTGAAGTGCTAAAGTGGAAGAATGAAATTGCAGAAATTGTATGTGTATTTGAGAAGGAGCTCCTTACAAGTTTCATGGACCTACAAGTCCATTTACTTATACACCTAGTCACTGACATTGAATTGGCGAGTGTTGCATCAATGAGGTGGATGTTTTTTTTTTTTGAGAGGTATATGAAAAATCTTAAAAGATATGTCTGACAAAAGGTACATCCAGAGGGTTGCATGGCTGAAGGGTATGTATTGAATGAAGCATTTTTCTTCCTGTGTGAATTCCTTGGTAAGGATTTTAAAGATGGGCCACGCATCTGGGATGAAGAATGAGTATCAGATATTATTGATGGAGAAAAACCACAATCTAATGGTGTTGAAGTACAAATAAGTAAATTCATGATCAGTGTGGTTATTTTTCTTGCAATCATTAATTTACTCTGTAATTTATTTGTCAAATTAACAACATGACATTTAGAGTTTGAAATAAACATGTTGACATGTAATAGGTGTAGACAAAATTTCTATACTTGAAAAGTTCATTCTATACCACATGGACTTTATGAACAAATGGATTGATTTGTATGATAAAAAGAGAGAAGTGTTAGAAGCAAGGAGACAGTTTAAGAGATCGAACCCAAGGAATAATCCACTTCCCACTAATTTGGTTGGGGAATGGGGAAAAGATTGCACACTAGAATGGGTTACTGAACAAATTCAAAATCAAATAGAAGATGCAGGTATAGATTCAGACATAACAGAAGATGAAATCAACATGTCTAGAGGATGTGAAAGAAAGGTATAGTTCGAATTTTACAAAACATTGTTTCCTTACAGTTTTGACATTATTAACTATTTTAATATTCATCATTATATTTTTTTCACTGAAATAAATGGTCTTTCACAGGTGAGGAAATATCTAGCAATGTGGGCATATGGTTGACATTATCATGTAGAAAGTGTAGATGTAAAGAGATGATCCTTCGATTGTGGCATCATGGTTGACTTCAAGAAATCTAGTCAATCAAGCTCAAAAGATAAGAATATAATTGAAGGGAATCTACAATATGTTGGGAAAATACAAGAAATTATTGAGTTGGATTACCGCTCTTTTAAATGTTGTATTTTTAAGTGTAGATGGTATGAAGCATTTGAGAGGACACGAAGACATGATACCCATAGTGGATTATTTTTTATAGATTCCTCATGCTTCCTACCAAAGGATAGGGAGCCTTATGTTCTACCAATTCATTGTGAGTAGGTATTTCTTTAACTCAAACAAGAAGCAGTAGTGATCATTTATCTATTAATTCATAGTCTATTGTGAATATATACATGTGTTTATTAATCAGTAAAATTATTATAACATATGCCTATTATATGTTTTTCATTCATGTGCAGGTATTTTTCTATGAAGATATTTTGGACCTGAAATGGATGTTTGTCATACATTATGATCCAAGATTAAGGCATGTATTTGATCATGCATTAGCAGATACTGAGCAAAAAAATGATGGCCAACAAAATGAGAGAGAGGGATTAGAGAACATCGAAAAATTTGACATCCATGATGATGTTGAAGATGGTTATGTTCAGGCACAAGAAGACAACAATCTAGAGTTAGATGATGTTATGGAAGACAAAAATATGGATGGTATAGAAAATGATGATCCAAATACATCTAGTAACAATATAGATGGTCTACAGTCAAATTCCAATGATGATGAAGATGATGTAGATCAAGATGAGGATGATGATAATATTAATTACTTGAAAGAACATATGAACATTGACAATGATACACAGGATGACATTGTAGTAGACAATAATGTTAATGACCAAGACTTCTAAATTTTTAGAATTATTTGCAATCCATGTTTAAAAAAGGATGATTCTTATGGCCGAAAATTTGAAATGCTTCAGTAATATTATTTGTGTCGTTAAAAATTACCTATTGCAATATCCTTAAATTGTTCAATCTTTGGTATGAATTGTTGGTAGAAAAAATTAGGATTACTTGGATGCTTCTTCCATTCATTTTGTATCAACATATGTTCGTGAAGACACAAAAGTTAATAAAATATTAATGCACGTAACTCACAATTATTTAAATAAGAAACTTTGTTAACTTTATTATTTTTAAATAGTTTCCATTTTTATGTTGAACATGTAACAAAGCAAAATAAGGTCAAATTTTCAAAAAAAATAGTAGCTCTACCAACATCCACAATAAATGCTTTATTGTATCAGCACATTCATTCACATAAGCACACTATTGAGGATCAATAACTGATATTCATTCAAATATAAGAAGAAATAATTATGGCAAACATAAGAAAAATATAGAATGATGACACAGTCATGGAGAATCTCTAATAATAAGATGTTCTCCATTATATTGCTTCAATTGATATTAGAGTGCTCTTCTTTAATAATCCCAGTGATATCCCCTCAAGTTATTGTGGAAGTATGAAAGGAATTTTAATTCTTAAGTTGATGGAAACCAATCAAAACAATTTCTCTAAAAGGACTTTTAATCCTTAATAGGAGCCAATTAAAGTAAAATATTTGAAAGGACTTTAATTCACACCTAACCAGAAACCAATCAAAGCATCCATATAGTAACAAAAAATGTGCCTTGATAAATCTTGTAGACTTAAATAACTTGAAAAGATCACTTTGGAGACAACAAAGCAATAAATAAGCATGAAAAATTGACACAACAATTGAACACTGAAAATGAATTACGAATTATAATCAATCATCTCCATTATATTTCCTTTTAAATAATATGTATTATAACAAATAGTTATGATGTTTGATGACAAATAGTTAATTAACATAAATGAAAACATAACACTTCAGCACATGAATGCATTGATCCATTAATCTTCTAGTAGGTGCCAATGACCACTTAAGATATGTTCAAGGCTCCTACTCCATGATAATGCACCACCTGCAGAGTGTATCTTCCTTATGATGCCAGCTGGTCTTTAAGCTCCAATGGTTGCCCCTATGTATTTGTTGCATCTTTGGTTTGGTTGATGAACAAGTTGATGGCAGAGAGATGACAAGTGTATTCCTCCTCAGCATAAGTTTCCACGTTGGCAATTGCACCCTTCATATCATATTCCATATACATCATCTTTTCAAGTTGTTTATGTGTATTTTGTAACACCATCTCTTCGTCATTTATTTCTTGCAATGCAGTATGTAGATACATGGTGAGCTCATCCTTCCAATCATCTTTCTCCTAGGATTGACAAGGCTATATGGACTACAAGATGCAAATCAAAATAGTCAAGGTCCTCTTTGAGCCTATTGTCATACTTTTTGTGTGATTCCACCAACTTATTGTATGTTTGCAATGTCTCACCTTTCATGGCTTTCTCATTTTGGAGCTCCTCCCTTTTTTCAATCATCTGTCTTTGCAATCTTTCATTCTCCACAAATGTTGAGTGTGTGTCTTTAAACAATTTCCAATATTCGTCAGCACGATCCATCATCTTGTTGAATCTTTATTTGATTATCTTAGACACAACATTATATTTAGTGGTTTTTATTCCTGTTTCCAACTTCTTGCATTTCTCTTGAGACTTCTGATGATAGTGTTTCCAATAAGCTACATATGCTAATACATCCAATATTCTTTTGTCACTCTCTAACCATGGGGAATATAATTATGATCTAGAAGAGGAAGATGTTTTATCTCTATGACTAGCCACCTCCTTCCTTAATTTATCATTTTCTTTTACCAGTTTTTCAATTTGTGCCTTACTGAATTTTGCAACATTTATGTTTAGCTCAGTTGTTTCAATGGGGTTAGTGTCCCCTACCCTATGGACCAAAATATGTCCAAACACTTGGTTTGGATTACTAATGAGAGCATGCCTTTTATCTTGAGGATACAATGCCCAAATTAGCAGGGTGCCTTTATCTAGGTTGTACCTTGATCCTAAGTACATTTTATCACTTGCCTCTTACCTTAGATGCATTGTTTGGTCTCCTCTTTTCCTAAAATTGTCGAACACTATTGCAGATTTGATATCACATCCTGGTGAGAGTGGTACCCCAGCCTCTTGAAGTAATTCTTTTCCCCTTTCAGAGGTGATAGATTCTAACTCTTTGTCTATTTATTTTCTCAACTCTTCCAAGGTAGCTACCTCTTGCTCAGGAGTGATATCCTTCATCCTTTGTCTTAGCATTCTGCCTTTATGTTCATAAGAAAATGATTTAAATTCAGAAGTCTTGACAAAATCACTGTCAGAAATAAATTATTGCATGACCTTGACTCTCACGTCATCAGAGAGTTCATTTGATGCTTCAAATATGACAATGTTTCATTCTGGAGGTGGATCATATTCTGTAACTATAGGGGCGCTTATCTGTTCGACCTCATCCTCCTCCTCATCACTCTCTTCTTCATCTTCTTCACTCATGGTTGTATCTACAAAGAAGTTCATTTATGGAGTGGGCTATGAGGGTATGTAATCAAGAGGCTCTATATCCTCAGCCTGCATTCATGAATAAGTTGTTTGAGGTGCTTCAAAGACATTTGGGGGTACATCTTTTATTAGCTAATCCACATGAGTGATGAGCTTCTGAATTCTTTCTAGAGGATCATGTACTTCATTAAATGCCCCTGAATAGGATGGGACATTTCCTTTCTTCTAGGTCTCAGCAAGCACAACTTTGTTATATGCAATCATCCTGTCTTTTGTTGAGGCCTCATCATAATTTATTATTACATCATCAACAAAGAATTGATGTTCATACCCTGATATTTGTTGTGACAATTTTGCCTTGTGAATAAAACCCTCTATATCAAAATTATTTCTTTCATTACCCAACTGTAAATCATATTTTGCCAATTTTGTATCAGTTTCTTCATACCCTTCACTGGTGACTACTGTAAAATCTCCAAAGCACAAAGTTCTAGGCATGATAGAATGCTTACCGTATCTCTTAAGATGTTTTGCATCAGATTTAGCCAATTGTATCACAATTTCCAAATAGGTTATTCTGTTTGGAACTATTTTTGGCAATAGATTTGGGGCTCCTTCAAACCCATAGACTAATCATAGTGTAATCAAGAAATGCATACCAATCCCCCCAGTTATGATTTACCTTTTCCTTGGGGTCCTTTTCCTTTGGTGTCAAGAATTTATGTATTTCAGGGGACAGGTAATAATTACATGTATGTCCCAACAATTTCAACAATGGCTTGACAAAATATTCCTCAAAGTATAGATAGTGTGATCCACCATATCTACTATCCCATATGGAAGTCCACATTTGTACAGGTTTATAATTCCCACTTTCATCTACATCTCTTATCCTTAATCCTTCTCCCCAAAACCTTCTAACATGTCCTTCATGTAGAAGCAAATGCATAAACAAAGAGTAATGTTTGAAATCATGAATGCTATCACTATTTCTTTTGATCCTTTCCAACCCCTAGTTCAGAGCATTGGCTAAATAACCGACATAGTCAAATGATCTAGCATATTTGCTTTGTATGTCTACAGCTAGGACCATTGGGGCAATTGACATGAGGGGTGGGACCTCTACTCCTAACACTTGTCCAGCTGAATAATATGTATTTTGAAAATATTCTTCAAATAAATCCTCATGAAATGGAGGGTTATCATTACAAGAAAACCTTCTGAGCTGGCTACCTTCATCCCTGGGCCTGTGTAGTGGTAGCTTCCATATTTTATAGCTCGTGTCCATGTGACGGTACTCTGTTAGAAGGTCTTTGATTGTAAATGGTAAACTCAGAGAGCATTCCAATTGAAAACATTAGAAATGAGATCTTTGGAGATAATGAGAATGTCAAACCCATTGTGTGCTTGACTAGCTCTTCTTTTAGGGTCATATTTGTTGGCTAGAGCTTTAACCAGCTCTGTATTAACAAACACATTGGGTACCACTAATCTTCCTAGGTTCAATCTCCACGGGTTGTAGACTGGTTGAAACCTGTATTGTTTCCTATAATGGTATATGAATAGGTCATATCCTCATCGTGGTGTCCACACGTCTCCTAAACCTTTGTGCTTGTCGCATAGCTTATCCATGGAAGGATTTTCCAGTGCACTCCATTTAGGTCTCGTCCCTGACCCCGGGCATTGGTCAATTAAGTCCTAGTTTAGAAGTCTTTTCTCTTTTTTTTGTTTCTTAATTTTTGGCATTTCTGAGCTTTCTTCCATTGTTCAATTTTCTTATGTCTCTATAGAAGCAACTTCTTCGTCAGTTTTTGTATACTTACTTGGATTCGCTTTCACTAGTTTTGAGCTATGCAGTAATGGCGAATTCCCAACCTCCTTTACTCTGCTCCTGCATCCAGCGAATCCTTTTCAAGTCTTAATGAAAATATGTGATCAAATTGAGGTATAATTCACTCAGCTCTAGCTCATAAATGCTCCACTTGCTATAAATCTTTTCATCGAGCATATCATTTATTTTTAATATCTCAACGATATAAATGGGACGTCACATTAGTCGAAAACAATCATCATCGTTGCATCGGCGAGACCATGATTTTATTTTCACCGATAACCACCTTCTTCATCGATGAACTCCTTCCTTTCGGGGTATCGGCGGGACGCCAGATAATGTCTCCTTGATGTTCCCTAGTTCCTCCGATATCCTTCCTTAACATGTACTTGACGGTTCATGGTCTTATTGAGTCATCGAGGAGACTATTGTTAGCCTTCCACCGATAAGTGTCACTTCCTCTGATGCCTTCAACCTTTTATCGTTGCATCGGGGAAACCAGACTTTATGTTGGCCCGATAGCCTTATGTTCCCTCGATATACTTTCACCACATGTTGAACTTTGTTACTGTATAATGTATCACTCCATCGATGGGACGATGTGTTCCCTTCCACTGATATGTTCTAGTGTTGTCGATATTATTTATTTAATATGTTATAATCCCTAAGATATGCACATAGCACCAATCATTCATGAATTCAGCCAAAAAATAGGGCACTACACTCGATGCTAAAGTACGCTCCAAAGTAGGCATCTAATTAGGCATTAAATTAGGCACTATTATCGGCACTAGACTCGAGAGCTAAACTCGGTGAAAACTCAATGCTACGATTGGTGCTAGGCTTGGTGCTAAATTTGGTGTTGAAATTGGTGTTGAACCCAGCATTAAACACAGCATAAAATTCGACGCTACTTTTCACCGAATTTAGCACCTGGTTGTTCTCGTCGGCGCAATAAACGCCAAAGATAGTGCCGACTTTTTCAAAAAATTGGAGAAAAATACATTGAAACAGTAGATGGAAGCAAAAAAGGGAGCTAATCATAGGGATTTGTTGTAGTGAATTAAATTTGTGTGTGCCTAGCTAGTATGGAAACAACTAAATAACTAACTAACTATTCCTAGATCGATTGTTTTGCAGAAAGAGCATTAGTAGTTTCGAACCACCGGTCTTGGACAAATGAGGGATAGCTGCACGAATTGCTAGCGAAAATAGACACACTCACAAACGAGATAAGTTACCAGATTAGTACGTAGAACTGAAACCAAACGATGTTGAAAAATGTAAAAAAAAAGTCTTGGATTTACCTTAGATCCGCCTCTGTGTAAAGCAACTTCGCCCCTTCGGAAATTCCAGTTCACCTATCTATTAAGGCAAGTTTGCTTGACTATTAAGGCAAGTTCGCCTGTCTGTTAAGGAAAGTTCACCTGTTTGTTAAGGCAAGTTCGCATGTCACCGGAAGGCCAAGCAGGTTTGCCCCTGCAGGGAGAAAGTTCACCCCACAGAGCAACTTCGACTCTATAAGATGCAAGTTCGCCCCTGTGCATAGTCAGGTTTGTCTCTAGAGGCAAGTTCACCTATCTGTTCAGGCAACTTCGCCTCTGTATTGAGCAATTTCGCCCATCGGGGCAGTTTCGCTTCTGTAACTGAAATATGGACCTACAAAAGTCAAACAACAAAGAACATGAAAAGATAGACCCGTGACATGGGTCCCACCAGGCGTGCCAAAAATGTGTGCAGTGAAAATCCCCTAGCCTAAAGTGCAAAATGAAAATGAAATGCAAGAAAAAAGGAAACACAACAACACCTCAAGATTGGCCTAAGTTGAACTTGAACAAAATACAAGAAAAGGAGTGATATTACCTTGTCCAAGTTGATTGGTTGGTTCGCCCTATAGATTTCTTGATTTGTGTGTTCCTTTCAATGGAAAATAGCATAAATCTAGATGAAAAACGATGTTGATCTCATGAGGAATGCAATGGTGCAAGTGGGTATTTTGATAAGTGCTTGATATGGATGTAAGATGAACTTGAAAGTTGCAACAATGGTGGATGAGTGCAAGTGCTTGAAGGCTTGAGAGTTCCAAAATTGCATAATGTTGAAAGTTGAATGTTGATGAATGATGCAAATGAGGGCAAATCCTCTTATTTTAGGGGAAAGGCCACTAAAGAATGAATGGTCAAGATGCAGCCACCTTGGACAAGATCAAGGGCTAGGGTGAGTTGATAACTCACAAGCCCTCACATATTGACATGTGGCAGGTGATGTGGCAAAAAGGACATGAAGTGGAGATACTTTCTAGTACCTTGGGATTGGACAAGATCTCCTCATATAGGAGGTCCTTGCCCCCGTGTGGGTGATTTGACCTTTGAGGAATTAAAAATTCCTTAAAAGACCTTGGAAGAATAAATGTGAATTTTAAATTCACATCGGGAAGGGGTTGCCTTCTCCAAAAAGAGAAAGCATTTAATAAAAGGTTGACTTGTGAGTATGTCATAAATGGCATAAGGATTAGGTTGACCTAATCAAGTAATTAGGTTGTGCAAACAAGAGATTGGGTAGTAAAATGAAGAATTAAGGCAAGTGGGTTATGATGGAGGATGTGACATTAATCCCAATTAAGGGTGTGCACATCCATAATCAAAGATTAATTAAATTAATTCAGATTAAGGAAGGGTTATGGATGATGGGACAAGGAGAGAGAAAATAATGAATTCAAAATTGATTTAAATTCATTAAGGCTAAATGACTAGATTAAATAAATAAGAGTATTTATTTACTTCAGAGAGGAAAGGGGATAATGGCAAAGTATTTAATTAAATACCTTAAGAACATTGGAAAAAGGGAGAAATATTAATTCAATAAATGATTTAATTAACATTGATGGAAAAGACGAGATGGATGAATGAAAGGGATGAATTTTGACCTTATGTGAGAGGTCAAATTTGGATGTCTGCAATTCCTAATAATTAAATAATTTTAATTATTTAGTTATTGTCATACGTCTTCTATTAATTAAATAATTTTAATTATTTAATTAATTCATTGCTATCTTTATTCCTCTTTTGATAAATTAAATAAATTTTATTTATTTAATTGCGTCACTAATGTCCTTTTCATCTATAATTTTAAATAAATTTTATTTATTTAATTATTTATCACTTTCTAATATAATTAAATAATTATTTTAATTATTTAATTATTCACTAGTCTTTTTTGTCATTAAATTAAATAAATTTTATTTATTTAATTGCTTACTAATTTGTCATATTCTTCCCATTTTGAATTAAATTATTATTTAATTCAAAGATCAGGTTGTCACATGTCTTTTATAATTGAATAATATCTTTACTATTTAATTATCCATGTCCCACTTTTGAATTAAATTGTTATTTAATGAAAAAGTCAACTTGTCACATGTCCTCTATAATTGATAATGCCTTTATTATTTAATTATTCATTTCCCTCTAAAAACAAATAATTTTATAATTATTTGAATTCCTCCTGCAACCTCTTTTTTTGTGCTAGCCTCATTATCCATGCCAATCTTATCTCTTGACATCTCATTCAATTTCAGCCCTTGATTGAACTATTTTATAGTTCAATCTTAGCCATTCATTCTTATAATTACCCTAATTTTTCCCTAATCCTATTTTATACTACAACTTTCAATCTTGGCCATTGATTGACATATCTTATTGACATTAAATCTCATCCCTTCATTCAAATTTGTCTTTTTCTATAAAAGACCCTATCCTTGTCATTTTCATACATCTAGTTCATGTGCAAGTACATGTTAGTGTGAGACAACTATCTTCAATATTTTGCTAGTCATTGTCATAGGCTACAAGTGCATACTCAAATACGAGGGCATTAAGTACATTCAAGCAAGATGGAGAACAACAATGGAGGTAAAACATCCATGGCATAGGTGACATTTACTCTGTGTTTGTGTTTCTTATGTTGGATTGTGCTCTATTGTTAGTTTAGGGCTTGATAGGTTTATTTTTTATGCTATTTTACCTTAACCTGATTTTTTAAATATTTTTTTGTTCTTTTTTAGATTGTAGGATTGTTGCGGTCAGTAAACTAAGTGCAAATTTAGAAACCCAAACCTTCAGATCTGTAATGAACAAAACTATAAAGGAAAGTTGCAATCAACAATAAAAAGTTAGCTCAAATGTTAAATATTTTATGGCTAAATAGAAGCATCATTTTGGGAAGCGTAAGCACCTCTGGTCTTTATGCAAGTGCGGGAAGTTTGAACAAATGTGCAACTTAACGAGGTGGAAGCACTGCAAGTCGCAACATAAGCGTACTTGTAGCTGTGAAAGCGTCGATTTGCAGAGCTAAACATGAAATCGAAACTTGCAAGCTAAACTTCACAAAAGCTTCACCAAATTGTTAGAAAGGGACGTGGGTCCCACTAGGTGTGCCAAAATGAAGATGGGAAAAATAGTTAGAAGACAAAATCAATCAAAACATGAATCAAATGTATTCAAAATAACAGTATACCTTCAATTCTCCTTCTCCATGGATTGAGCTCCAAGTTGCACCCAAAAACTTGTTGATTTGCTCTTAATTTAAAATTGTGGAATGCTCTTTTATAGTTTGTCCAGCATAATTTAATTAGCTTCAATTGTGATGATCAAAATGGGATGAAAAGGCTTCAAATTATAATTTTTTGATGGATAAATAGAGGGGAAATATCTTCTCATGAGATGGATGGTTGAGATTGAATGAGATGGCAAGGCTTAGCCTTGTGACAAGTGTCACAAGGTGGAGGCATGTGACTATGACATCTAGCATGGGGAAGTGAGCAAGGTAGAACATCTTGG
>CM021100.1:934625751-934835660 GCA_007115665.2 Sequoiadendron giganteum | reverse complement strand
AGAGGATCTCACACATGTGTGATCATCCAATGAGAAGAGAGTTCAAAGGATGACTTGGATATTGATGGTGACTTGTGCATGCAACACATGTCACATGTCTCCAAGTTTGGGGGAATGGGTATAATTAAAACTTAGGAAAAATATTGATGATGATTAGGCCATGGATTAAGTCAAATAATCATGGAATAATCAGCTCAAGTGGGATTAGGATATGGGTTAAGTTAATTAATCATAGATTTATTAACTTAACCAAGATTAGGAGATTTGGAGGAATATGCGCTAAAGTCAAATTAAATAGTATAATATTTAATTAATTTAAAGAAGACTATAGGATAATTAATTAAATGTGATATTTAATTAATTATAAGGTGGAGTGAAATAATTAATTAAATAGTATGAAATTTAATTAAGTATAGAAGTAGATGAGATAATTAATTAAATAATAGATATTTAATTAATTATAGAATAGAGTGAGACAATTAATTAAATAAGGGTAAAGGTCAAGATTAATTAAAATTTGGAATCTTAATTAATCAAATATGTAATTGTCATAATTAGGGCGTCTACAGGTAAGTTGATTAATTTATTGTTGCCTAGGGTGCAAGATGAGGCAAGTTATGTTCATTTTAGTAGGGTACCTAATGCTAACTTCATGTCAAGTTATTTAAGTGTATGTTTGTCACTAGGGGTTTGATCAATATGTAATGTGTGCACATAGTCATAGATTTTAGCATGGATCAAGTCTAATTGTTAAGAGTATTGAGGTCCTACTAGTATGAATGATTACTACCTCACAAGGTCCTCCCAAACATAGTATTCTTAGTATCCATTGATTGGTGATGATTATAATAATAATCTAAATTTTAAATAATATATCTTAGAACATACATTATTTAACTATGGGTAGAAATGAAACAAAATAATAAAATTGCCATTAATAATTGCTAGTTCCAAATAAAAAGTTATAGAATAACCTAAAGTGGCTACAATAGCCAATCAAGATGTTATACAAGATTGTGTGTAGGCACTCCAAGTTGTCTAGAATGAATTTTCACTTGATAGGTTTAGAAACCTAATTTTGTTAGGGGGGAAAAGGATCAAGATTAATGAGACAAGATGCAAGTTTTTTGGAGACCCCAACTTGGTCAAGAGAAAAAAAAATTGTGTAACTACATTGAAGGTTGTATGACTTGTAGTTGTTGTCACCAATAATGGATGAGATAGGAGTGACTTTCTATGGTATGGGTTGTGGATAAGAAGGGGTGAATATTTTAAATGAAGGGAGAGGAGACGAGGGGGAAACTTGTGGCACTTTGGGGGATTTAAAGGTGTGGCCATAGGTAAGGGACACCAAAAGGAGGATTTTGTTGAATCTAGCCATCATGAGAAGGGTAAAAAACTTGCTAGAGTGATAAGAAAACATAGTAGGCCATTTTTTAACAACATTTTGAGGGTTTGTCGTTGTTTTTGAAGGAAAAACTTATCTGAAAATGATATGAAGAAAAGGGATGAAAGAAAAAAGTTCAATACCTACATCTCAACAATCTTCAACATCATTCCTAGTGCTAAGTACACTCCTTCACAATTACTTTTCTAAAATATTATATGTTGCAAAAGCATTAAGAGGTGTAAGAGCAATCTTGCATCACCCAAAAAAAAAATTATTTTGGTTTGGGAAATACCCATGAAGCTTATTTCCTCTAAAGAGTCTTGAAAAATGGTTCAGAACATTCAAAGTTTCAAAAAGGAATAAAAATATCAAGGCCGCTATTTTTAGAAAGTTTACATTTGAGTACATATGAAACTAAAAATTTCCCCAAAGCTCTAGAATTAAAAAATTACATTATGGATCAATTTCAATCCAAGGTTAGGTTTGGATGTGAAGTTATTAAAGATTTAAATTTCTAAAAATCTTGAAAAATGTTCAAATTTGATTTTTGAGGCTTCAAACGATGGAATGAGGCCCCAAAAATTGGAGAAATTGGATAAATCAAATTTTAAGGGTGTGGAGCACATTGAGCACTACAATTTTTTTTAAAAGGGATCGATCAGGTGCCCAATCAAAAGTTAACTCCCAAAAGTTGACTTATTTTTGGTGATCAGAGTTACATTTTCTAAAACATGTAAGGAGGTGCCCAAGGGCATTTATGGAATTTCTTTACATTTCCAAGACATAGAAAAGATAGTGGAGAGTCATAGGTCATGAGCAAGGAGGGAGATGAAAGGGTACAATCATATTTGAAATTGAGAAGAGGTAGAAGGCTCTAGAAGAAGGGGATTGAAGTTATATTGTGTTGCAATTAGTGATAATTTTTAATAAATGAATTCATATTTTTATGTGTGAAATATTTGGTGTGTGTTGTTTGAGCTAATCCTCATCGGGTGGTATAAGAACAGCTGTATCCTAAGTGTGTAAACAAACCACTGATCAATGAGGTAACTTGCACTAGAATCTTGAGGTTGTACATTTGAAAGTGAAAGTAGAATTGACAATTTGAGGTAGCTTTGCACTAAAAAAAATTATAGTAAGAGAAAAGGGGAAATATAAGATTCCTCCATCAAGAAAACATGGTGGTAGAAATCTTGTAGTGACAAAAGAAGGGTTTGGGGATTTGTATAGGTAGATTAATGCAGTCCAAGAGGAACTAAGAAGAGGGTTTGAATCAAGAAGGAGAGATGAAAGTGAAGATGAAAATGATGTAGCCCATGATGATGCACAAATTGAAGAACACAATGGAAAAGAAAAACCTGATCAAATTAAAATGTTAAAGGCCATAGAAAAAATGGAAAAGGCCAAATATAGACATCTCAACATGTTATGGTAGTCTCAATCTCAAAGAATTGATAGATTGGATTAATGATATGGAAGAATATTTTGAATATGAAGAAATAGATGATCCTGAGGGTCGAATTTTCCAAGACTAAGCTCAATGGTCATGTCAGAATTTAGTGGAAGAATGTGTAACTAGAGAGAAATCGAAGAGGGAAAGAGAAGATCACCAAATGGGATAGAATGGTGAATAAGTTGAAGAGATAATTTAATCTAATAGATTATGATTTGGAACTCCTAAAGAAGATGCAAAGTTTGAGCAAACGAATAGAACAATCAAATAATACACTGAAGAATTACAAATTTATCATCATGGCAGGTCACACAAAAGCTAATAAAGAAAAGGTAGCCAAGTATATCAATGGATTGAAACCCAGTATCCAATAAGAGTTAAGCTTAATTAGATTGAAAACTACTAAAGATGCATATAAGTTTGAAATGAAGGTAGAAGAAAATTTGAGCATATTATTTTGAGAGAAAGCAAACAGGAGAGGTTGTGGTGGAAGAAGAGGAGGAAGATCATATGGAGGTCATGGAAAACAAGGTGAGGAAAAGAAAAATGATGATGCAAGAAACAACTTAAATAATAAAGGTGATAATACATACTACCCTAGAGAGCAAAATAATGGATACCAAAGGGAAAGAGGAGATTTGGAAGAGGACTTGAAAGAGGAGGATTTATGGGAAAATATTTTAGATGTGGTGAAGGACATATAGCTTATGATTGCCAACAAAATCAAGGAGGGCCACATAGAAGACTAAAAGGTAATGCTAGAGTTTCCCATGTAGACGAGGAGACTAGATCTAAACATTCAAAAGAAGATGAAAGATGAGAAACCTTGTTGTTAGAAGAGCCTTGTTGAAGGAAGAAAAAAAGAAATAACTAGCCCAAAGAAAGAATTTCTTCAAGATAAAGTGTAAATAGGAGGTAAGTGTTGTTTTTTAATTGATATCGTTACAAAATTAAATCTGGTTTATGAAGATATGGTTACAAAATTAAATCTAAAAATATTAGAGCATCCACATCCATATAGGATTGCACGAAATCTAGTTTATGAAGATATGGTTACAAAATTAAATTTAAAAATATTAGAGCATCCACATCCATAAAGGATTGCACAGTTGTAAGAAGAGCATAAGGCTTTGGTTAGTGAATAATGTTTGGTAAAGTTTAAGATTGTAGATTATCATGATGAAGTGTTATGTGATTATTCTAATGGATGCATGTCACTTGGTATTGGGAAGGGCATGGTAGTATGACAGGTGTGCTATCCATAATGGTTGTGCTAATACCTTCTCTTTGACAAAAGATGGAGTGAGACATAAGTTCAAACCTGTGAGAGAAGAAGAAAAGATATGTAGCAATGCTAGGTTTCTTTTGGTAGATGGTATCTTCGTTATTTTTTATGGAATGAAGCACAAACAAATGTGCTTTGCCTTGATTCCTAAAATTAGTAAAGAAGGAGAAGATGTACCTACACAAATCTCAACTTTGTTGAATGAATTTCATGATATAGTTTCAAATAATGTACCTAAAGGTTTTCCAACAATAAGAAGCATAAGTCACCAAATGAAACTAATACCAAGAGCTAATTTTCCTAACAAGGAAGCCCATAGAATGACTCCTATAAAAAATGAAGAGTTGAATAAACAAGTTTAGAAATTATTGAGAAAGGGGTTAATCAAAGAGAGTTTTGAGTCCATGCGTAGTACCTATAGTACTAGCACCCAAGAAGGATGAAGAATGCAAGATGTGTACCGATTCCAAGGTCATCAACAAAATCACAATTCAAGTATAGATTTCCTTTACCAATGATGGATGATATCATGAATTGTCTAAGTGGAACATTCCACTTCACAAAGATAAACTTGAAGAGTGAGTATCATCAGATTAAGTTATGTGAAGGAGATGAATGTAAAACATTTGATACCAAAGGATTGTATAAGTTGTTGGTAATTCCATTTGGATTAACCAATGCATCAAGCACTTTCATGAGGCTCAAAGTGCTAAAGGATTTTTTGGGTAAGTTTGTTACTATCTATTTAGATGATATTCTAATTTTTAGTAAAACTTTGGAGGAGCATTTGATGCATGTTCATAGACTTTTTGAGAGGCTGAGAGAAGAGAAACTATTGATAAATCTAAAGAAATGTAGCTTTGTGATGGAGTTAGTGTATCTTGAATTTATAATCTTCAACAAAAGGAAATTAGATGGATCTAGAGAAAGTAAAGACTCATAAAATGGCCTACACTAAAGAGTTATTGAGGTAAGATCATTTCATTGATTGCTTAGTTTTTACAAAAAACAATATTAAGAATTTTAGCAATATATGTACACCCCTTACTGAAATAATGAGAGGACATAAAAAAAAGTTCAAATGGATTGTAAGGCAACCAAGAGTTATGATTTGTTGAAACAAAAAGTTACAAAGCAACCTATTTTAGCACTTACAAATTTTAACAAGGCATTCCAGGTAGATTGTGTTGCTAGTGGTAGTGCCATAAGAGTAGTATTAAGTCAAGAAGGAAGGTCCATTGCATATCTTAGTGAGAAATTTGATTATGCTAGGAAGAAGTATTATGGTTATGATCAAAAAAATTATGCTATAGTTCAAACATTAAAATATGGAGACATATCTTTTGCCAAATGAATTTGTTTTGTACACTAATCATCAAGATTTATAGTATTCAAATAGTCAAGTGAAGTTAAATAAGAGACATTTGAAATGGTTTGAATTTTTACAGTTATAAATTTGTGTTAAAAAATAGAAGTGGGAAATCTAACAAAGTTGTAGATGCCTAAAGTAGGAGGCAAAATTTTTCGGTAGAGATGAGAGTTGAAGTTGTTGGGTTTGAAGAACTCAAGCACTTGCATCAAAAATATCAATATTTTTCGAAAGTATGGAGAGCTTGCCTAGAACTTGTCACTATGGACAAAACACAATGGTTGGATTATATAATCCAAGATGAGATGTTATTTAAAGGAGGTAAGGAAGCATCTCACTAAAATGAATAATTACTATAAGGAGAGAGGGCAGATAAGAAAAGAAGATTCAAAGAATCAAAGTTGGAGAAAAGGTTATGAACCACCTTAGGAAGGAAAAGTTCCCTATAGGAACATATAATAAGTTAAAGACGAAGAATTTTAAACCTTGCAAGATTTTGAAGAAGCATGAATCAAGGAATACCTATGAAATTGAGTTGCCAAGTGGGATCAATTTCACCTATTTTCAATATTTTGATTTATCAAAGTATCATGAAGGAAATACAAAAGATGGACAAATTGAAGGGCAATGGCATATCTCAACACCTATTTAGAGAGGGAAGAAATTGAAGAGATCTTAGATAGCCATGTGGAAAGAAGCACAAAAAATAGGTAGTATGGAAAATATTTGGTCAAATGGAAAGGAAGACCTTTTGAAGATTCATCATGGTTATTACATTTTGCATGGAGGGCCCTTCTCATTACTTTGCCCATGTCTTGTTCCCTCATCTTAAGATTGGTTTCCATTATTGTGCGGAGTAGGATCTTTGTTTCTATGCATGGCACCCACCTCTTGTTCTCACCTCACAAAACATTTTTATTTTATTTTTTTTTTGGATCTTGTACCATTCTTGAGTTGCCTCTTTTTCAATGTCCACACAATCAAAATCTTCTTGATAATGTGGAAATTATATCCTTCGTAAACAATATTATTTCCATGCACTCACTCTACAATCTAGAATTGCCTTTCATTGTTTTGTTTGCTAAGGCTTCTTCCTGTTTGTTGCTAATTTATATACCAATATTGAAGATCACAGCTTGAGTAATGTACTATTGTCTTCAAAGAATTGCCAAGAATAATTTGCTAGCTCACAATGTTTATTTGCTTGGTCGTCGTTGCACCATTTTGCTTGTCCCCAACTCCTTAACAGATTTAGAAACAATTATGTCCTTAGCCTTATTTTTTAGCATAAAGCATTTGTTGGCATTATTCCATGGTAGCATCCACATCACAAGGTTTTTTGTTGGATTGAAATGCCTTTCTCTAAGGTAGATCCAAGTTGGAAAGGTTTGGCACCCAAATATGCAATATTTTTGTTTAGTGACCTCTCCACTTTTGAGTTTCCTTGGTTACTATATCTTGATTCGACGATTCAAATTTTTTTTGTTCTCTACCATAGACTTCAACTCCTATATCCAAAAATTTCTTGTGATCATATCCTTTATAAAGAGGTTTGTTTGGCTTTGAAATTGATGTGGATGGCATGGGGCTTTGTGGCTTACCTTTACACTTTGAAGATCACAAAAGATAAACTCAATGCATGGTAGTTAAGAAATTTGCTTCATCTCCCTTTGGTGGCAACAGTAGTGTCACTATTCTTGAAGGTTGTAATAGTGAATGGCTATTGTCCTTCACTAGTTTAGATGAGGTTGTCACATCATTGACATGTTTCGAGGGTAGTCAATTTCCTAGATTTGGTGATATGGTAAATTGGACTTCATAAACCAACACTATGTTTATTCCAATGATGCCCCAATCTATCTCCATTGAAGGTGCACTTAGGTCTCTTTTCACAACCAACTAGGAAGAATGGGTCCAAAATTTGCACTATAGCATTCGAAAAAATGGATTATTAGAAGTCAAATCAGCCCGAGATTGGTTAAGAGAGCTCCAAGTGTTCGATGGCGAACATGATGTTGCTTTGCCCTTTTGCCTATACTTTCAAACCAACCTCCAATTCAATAAAGTTAAAACAAGAATAGTCAACACACACACCAACCATATTTAGTCGATAGGCTATATATAGAGAACTTTCAACCAAAACCTATCTCACGTCGGTATACAATCTTCTTTCGCCAAAATATAGCTCATGTCTGCCTGTAAACAAGTTTCTTCTATCAAAATCTAATTGTTTCATAAAACCAAGCATCTTTCACACACATGAGGAATCAAATTGGCAACATACAACATCTGGGCATTTAATAGGTGGCCTATAAAAGCATATCGACGACTATCTTGCGCCCGTATGACATTTAAATGAATCTCAATCATTCATAATTTTTTCTCCATTTTTCCGACTATTTTTTGTCATTTTTTCTTAGTTTTCCGCCGCTATTGGTTTTCACTCCTCCAAACTCTTCCTCAATGGTATTGACCTTTCACTTCTCCAATTTGGCGAGCTGTAACCTAAAAATAAGGTTTTGACAAGGGTTTTAGAGTATGTTTATTAAATGAAAATTACGGCCAAGATCCTAACAATGAGCACATTTAGGTTTTAACATTACGACATCCTTTGCTTTAAAGTATATATTAGCACAATTAATATATAATTTATATTTTACATATATAAAATAAATTATAAATAATATAATTATATTACTTATTATCATTATATATTATATTCTTTAACAAAACTATTAAATACATATATAAAATTATTATAATTAATATATTTTATATAATCGATTACATGACTTGCACGTAAGGAGGTTCAAGGATTACGCCGATAGAAAACTATATGTATGTAATATGTTAGACAAATCATCAATCTTAAGTTAAGATTGTATTTTAAAATTGTATACATAAAAAATACTATTCTACACATAAGATATTGTAAATTAAATTGTATCTTTTATGCACATATAAAATTGTACTCTCTAACATATTAACTAATATATAATTTTCTATTGGTGTAACCCTTGCACCTCCTTTCTATGCAAGTGCTAGTGTATAGAGTATTGATTATTCAAGACAAACCTTAGTCCAGTTATATCTGATGCTACTGGTAGATATGAGTTTTTCTCCTTAACATCTTCATACTTGGGCTTCAATAGACATCGTGAGAAACAAACATATTCTGACATCTGATTTCAACGGATTAGAGCAAAGAATGGAGGACCTCGAAGGAGTACAATAGACTAACTACTCTTATGAGTGACAAGGGGCTGACTTGTTGAAGAGGGGCAATTGTTTGAGTGGCATTTTAGGGTTACATCAGTTTCACCATCATTTGAGTTCTTCCTTTTCGGAATTTAGAGGGGCAATACCGACTTGAATGCACGAAATGTCCTACATGTCCTTCCTACACATAAATTAATACATAATTTCTGTCAGGAATATTGATCCAAATTAATTATAATAGGTTTGTTTTATAAAATATTTAGTTGTACATAAAACAATTTTTATTTGTTTGTATGTGTGCATGACAATAGAAGTTGAGGAAAGGTCATCCTCCTCATTTTCGTCTTTAGAGTATTTTTGTAGAATAAGAAATGAGAAGAGTCAAGCTCTTCAATTTCCTCAGAAGTAAACTCTGAAGTATTGGCAAACCTTGTAGTTTTGTTAAAACTAATAAAATTGTCTCAAGCTAAGATAGTACTCGGGGAGTCCTCTCTTTTGAACAAATTCTTGATTAACGTAAGCTATCCACAGAAATTAATGTGTGCTTGACAAAATGAAAGCACACATAAGCTATAGAATAGAAAACTCCATAATTGATACGCACAACTTTGTTAGTGATGCTAAACAAAAAATTTAACATTGCCGTACTTCAAGATAAAAATTCTGGAACAGAAGGGTGCAAACGCAAGCAAGAGCTTTAGTACTGCAATATGCTTGTTACCAAAATGAATTATTATTTTCTTCCATTAAATCAATAAATAACAGTGTCGTCTAGATAGAAATATTAACAATTATATTTGTAAAAAGACGGTGGCCTGCAATGTCCCTTCAAATTGTACAATCTACTGTAACAAGCTCCAGAGGAGCATGATTAATCGAGAAATATTATAACATCTTTGGAAGCACTGACATTTACATCTCTGCTCCAATAGTGATGGCTGGGCTAAACTTCTAAACAGACTGTGCCACTTAGTTGCACTGAGAAACATAAATTAAAATATGATAGGCCTGCCTGAAGATGCACTTAACAAGCACAGAACTAATATAAGGATGGATAGAACTCGCTTGCAAATTTCAACGCTGGTACATCCTCAATAACATTACCTAATTTTCTTGACTCTACTGCATCTGCCAGCTCATGGGCATTGCAACCCCATACAGAAATACATAATGTACGGCATGCTGATGACGACAATTTCAGGTGAGAATTATACCAATCAATAATTTCGGACTTCTGTATACTCTTTAGCTCATCTGCTTCCAGCTTATGCATTTGAAACAAATACCTGGTGAAACAAATTTCAAAAAATCTGCATATTAGATGGTGATCAATTTAGTACTTTAATTTTTGCTTAAAAGAAGTAAATAATTGTATTTCTAACAAGTTGAATGCATTACAATTAGAGTTAGAAAAAGTGCATTCCTCTGCTTCCAAAGATGCACAAATAATTACTGCTTCCTGTGTTTTAGATCAAAACTCCTTCGGCAAAATTGTAATTACTTGATGAGTCAAGACATTTGGGGGGCCTTGATTATTTCTCCTCGCATTCGGTGGTGTCTGATTGAATAAAGTTATAAAATGTAGCATACAGAAGTTCAAACTGAATCTTGGGAATTGAATGTTTATTTGTAAGCTGCAAATATTTCCACACATCATGTGTGATTGCATCAGGGGAGGTTAGAGAATCATTCTGCATAAAAGTTTGATACTAATGATATAGGTTAACAGAAACGATATATGGGAAATGATGCCAATGGCAATGTGACTAGAAAGTAGAAACAGGGTTCAGGAATTCTTGGTACAGGAAACATGTATGCTTAGTCTCTATCTAGATATATTACGTATTGTTGTGATTCAAACATCAATAAGATCAAACATGGGCATCATGATTGACTAAAAACATACCCATACAAGATGCATAAAACATTACTACATATTAATAGGCAATAACCAATTCATTTACATAAATAATGAATAACTAGATTTTTAAACAAATAGGAATGCACACAAACAATTTCTATCATCTGATGTAGGTAAACTGTAAGAGCATAGCTCAAAAATTTGTCGAGTATCTGCCCAACTAGCAAGTACTACAAGTTTCAGGACCTAGAAAGAAAGTTCCCCCATGAGTTTGTAATGCCCACACTTTTGTATGTCTTGGGATATTTGTTATCACCATTGTATTTTTTACTATGTATTATGGGATGCATAGGTCATGCTTGTGTATGTTGCACTAAGTGTTTATTAGTGTTTCAGCTTCACCTTTTTCATTAATAGTTATTGTTGTGATTGTTGATTATGCATTGAATATATAGCATGTTTAATTGATTGGTCTGTTGCCTGTGTTAAGATGTGGAAGGTGCTGTGACAAGATCCTTGTGAGGACTTGACATATCTTATCATGTGTAGTCGTGTGCATTGAAGGTAAGAGTCTTATGTATGAATGTTGTGAATGGCATTTGGATTATGTTGTTTATTCTTAGATGCATATGTTATTCCTTCTAAAGATTGGAGTATCATTGTGTTTTATCCCATTGCTATATTTATATAAATCTAGATTACAAATGTGATTATTATAATTATCTTAGCATCCTATATTTCATTTGATTATTGAATTTCCATAATCAATAAAGGTGTGACAATTTGGGGACTTGTGCGATTTTAATAAATTTGATTGGGCTTCCTTGTAAAATATTAAGAACAACTTTGGATTAACACAACTTCTACTTGGGTTTAATGGATTTGTCATTTTGTGAAATATCTGGTTCTTATGGACATCATTATGAAGCTTTGCACTCCACTACAATGTGATTTCTCCAAGGAATAGGATTGGTGGTGGTTGTCTAATAATCAGTTTGGCTACTTTCCTTTAAAAGAGATTTTTATGAGTCTCGTACTTGTTTTTCCTTTAAATCCTAGATTGAATCAAAATTTGAAATGCAAATTACAAGAAAGACTCAGAAAAAGTTGAGTGCTCAAATTTGGTAGTCTATGGCTGACGTTAATGCTCAAATTCTAGCTTGGAAGGTTTTATATTTCAAGATCCCTATGGGTGATAGGTTGAGATGTATGGAAATAGCTTGGATGCTTGCTGAAAGTTGTGCATTGATATTGAGTTATTCTAGATATAATGATTATGTGATGTATGGACATTGTACCCCGTTGGATGATTGTGTATTGCTTCAAGTCTAGGCTTTTTCCCCAATGGTGGTTATAACCATAGTTTGCAAAGTCTATAGTTTGCGGACTTGGCGGACTCGAGAGTCTGTGGCTGAGCCGAGTCGACTCGCCACGGACTCGGGAGTCGAGTCTAGGAGAGTCCTGGGTCGGGACTCCCGAGTCCGACCTCTGGCTCGGCTGAGTCTAGAGGTCGGACTCGGGAGTCCCAACCCAGGACTCTCCTACGCGGCTAGGCGTCAAAATGGGTTAACTTGAGTGTGTGTGTTGTCAGGTCTGCAATTTTATTTCAGGTTGAAAGAAATCAGGAGAACAAGCTAAAAAAATCAAAATAGAGCTAGGTAAGTGATTTAACAATTCTTTTGTTTTGTTTTCTTGCATTCAAAATTTAAAAAATCAAAAAAAATAAGGGGAAATGCTGCCAAATTTTTTTCTATTTTCCTTAATAGCCTAATTCTTACTATTTCTAGCTTGGTTTTGCATTCTTTTTTTTGCAAATAAATGAAACTTTGAATCACATTTATTTGCTGATTTTTTAGCAAACCCTTGCTGATTTTTTTTTTCCATGTTGAACTTGAAACAGCAATGTCATCTTCAAATCCAAAGGGAATGAGAAAAGACCCTGCATGGAAGTATGGAATACCAGGAAACAAAAAAGGTGAACTGACATGTACTGAATGCCAAAAATGGATGACAGAAAGAATAAACAGCTTAAAATACCACCTTGCAAGAATACCTAGGCAAAATGTGGAGGGATGCACTAAAACAACTCCTGAGATTATTAGAGAGATAAAGGTCCTTTTTGCTGAGTATGAGCTAAAAAAAAGATGAAAGACAAAAAACAAAGGATGCCCTAGCAACAGTGATGAGTGGATCCCATTCTACACCAACTATGCCCCATGGTGCTGCAAGTCCAAGCGTCCGTGGTCCACATTCATCTTTTGGTGAGAGTCCCAAAGGTTCCTATTCTATTGCTAGTGCTGGCCAAGGTCATTCATCAGGACCAAATTATTTTATTCCACGTAATGTTCTAGGAGCACAACCTTCACTTGAAGGTACCGGTTGGAATAAGGAAAAGCATCATGAAGCTAGGATGGCTGCTGCAAACTTTTGGTACTACAATAATCTACCTTTCAATGTTGCAAACAGCCCATATTGGGAAGGTTTAGTGAACGCCCTTACAGTTGCAGGAAAGGGGTTTAAAACCCCATCAGCTAGAGAATTGAGTGGGCCATTGCTAGAGGAAGCTGTAAATAATACATGGCTTGTGGTTGATGAACAAAAGAAATTTTGGCGAAGAAAAGGTTGTAGCATTTTATCTGATGGATGGACAGATGGATGAAATAGAACTCTCCTAAACTTTTTAGTGGCCTCAAATGGTGGATTGGTGTTCCTAAAATCAATAGATGTCTCCCATGAAGTTAAAAATGTTGAGTCTTTATGCAATCTATTAGATGGGGTGGTCCAGGAGGTTGGAGTTGATAATGTTGTCCAAATTATCACGGACAACGCAACTACATATGTAGCTACAGGTAGGCTACTTATGGAGAGGTATCCCACAATTGCATGGTCTCTGTGTGTTGCACATTGCTTGAACCTATTGCTAGAAGACATTGGGAAGATTTCATGGGTCAAAAGAGTGGTTGAAGATGCAAAAAGTGTTACAAAATTTATCTACAACCATACTAGGGTGCTTGCTTTGATGAGGAAATTCACAAATGGCAAGGACCTTGTGCGACCTGGAGTGACACGATTTGCTAGCCACTTCCTCACATTGCAAAGCATCCTTGGTGCCATTGGTCATCTCAAGCAAATGTTTGTGTTCGATGCTTGGAAGAAGTCCTCATTTTCCAATAGAGCTTAAGGGGAGAGGATTGTTGCCATAGTTTTTGATGAGACATTCATCAAAAATGGAGAGGAGTTGATGGGGGTTAAGTAGAAATCACACAAAAAAAATTATACATGATAATCTATTTGCTGTTTTTTTATTTTTTGAGGGGTTAATTTTGTTATAATTCAACATTTGTTTTCATTTTTTTAGGTGACAGAACCTTTGGTGAGGGTTCTTCGTATGGTGGATGGAGATGGCATGCCAATGGGTTTCATCTATGAGGCCATGAATAGAGTCAAAGAGGCCATATCACGTTACTATGGTGGCAACAAAAAGAAATATGAAATCATATGGCGAATCATTTATCGGAGATGGACAAACCAACTCCACCAGCCGATTCATGCCTTTGCCTACTTCTTGAATCCGAAGTTCTACATCTCGGACACATTTAAGGCGAATGAGGAGGTCATGGAAGGTCTTGTCACTTGCATTGATAGGATGGTGCCTGATAGTGAGCTGAGAGATAAGGTGCTTGATGAGTTGGAGATGAGATTTGTTACATCTTATTTATGAATTTGCAATGTTGAGCCTTGACTATCTATGAATTTTCTATATTTGATTTACTTTTTCTTTTATCTATTCAAGGTCTACAAGGGTGCAGAGGGGAGACTCTTTTCCTCCCAACAAGCAATTGAAAGGAGAGGAAAACAACAACCAGGTAAAAATTGAAATTAGAAACTTGATTCTTACATATAGATTTTTACTTTATTCTTATTTCTTAATACTTATATTTTTTAAACATGTTTTTGTAGATCTATGGTGGGAGAACTATGGTGCTAGCACACCAAATCTTCAAAAGCTAGCCATACGTGTCTTGTCGCAGCCATGCAGTGCTTCTGGGTGTGAACACAATTGGAGTTTATTTGAAAATATTCACACAAAGAAAAGAAACAGGTTGACTCAACAACACCTAAATGATTTAGTTTTTGTTCGGTACAACCTTCGCCTTCGAACTAGAAAGGTGGAGGGTGTTTCACACGAGTCGATCGACTTGGATGACATTGATCCATATGGTGAATGGCCTATTGATGAACAAAATGATGATGCTAATGTCTTACTTACTAATGAGGATCTTGCTGAATTAGAGAGCAGCAGCAGAAGAAGCAGCAGCAAGATTGGATGCCATGGAGGACAACGAAGACACATTTGAATATCATTTTTCTCCTGCTCGATCTCCTAGTCCTCGTTTGGATACTACAACTCGGGCACCTTCTAGTTCTAGGCCTCCAAAATTGAGTACCATTGGGAGGGGAAAAAGTGTAATGTCCCCATTTTAGCCCTACACTCTTCTTGAGGTTTTAACCTATTTCCGGAAACTCATAGGCTAAGCAAAACTGAAAATTAGGGTTTCCTATTTTTTAGGAGGTTTCAGATGCAGTTTTGAGGGCTTGCATACATGGGTTTTTGATGCATGTTTGGTGGAGTTTTTTGGGTTTTCAAAAAGCTTCAGATTGGTGTATCATGTGTCTCCATCTGATAACTTTTCCAGGCACTTACTATTTATAGTAAGTCATGATTACTGCTCAGATGAAGTTGTGCAAACTTACTATTTATAGCAGTTGCTATTTTTAGTAAGTCTATTTATAGCAGTATCCTTTTAGCAGCAATTCAATCATCTGCAGTTCACATTTTGGCTAGTGTGGCTTTTCAGCTGGCTGTTTGAAGGGTTTTGAGTTAACTTACTATTTCTGGCATTGGCTATTTTTAGTAAGCCTTTTTGTGGCAGTGGCACCATCAGCAATTCTGTTCAGGTCATCATTCTATTTCTGGCAGAATCAGTTTGAATGTTGGCTTTGGGTTTTGGCTTCTATCCCTCCTTGGACTGAGTCCCAGACGTAGTCAATTTTCATATCTTGGAAATTGGAAAGTAAAGTTATGCTGCTGGTTTGAATCCAGAACCTGGCTAAAGGGGAGCTTAGCGAATTCATTCCATTCTTCGGGTCTGAAACTATGGTTCCCTAGGTGGATCATTATGACTGTATTTCACATAGAAATACAGATGGAGCTACAATTTGATGAAATCGAACAGGTTGCTGATGTAAAGCCTGTTTTTTAAGTTGTTGATTTGCCATGGCTGAAGCTAATTTCTGCTCATAGCTTCAACGTGGATTTTTGTGTCATTCTGGGTGATCGTCCATGCTGTTCTACTGTGAAGGGCACCCCTTTCTAGAAAGTTTCGGGATTTTTGGTTGAGTGTGGATTTTTTAAAAGAAGGTCGACCCTCTTGGCAGGCCATACCATCTCACTGGGTTTGCATTGGGAAACGTACCTCTTGTTGCTACTGTATTTGGCTCGTTCTCTCCTTGAGGTTTGGGCGCACATCTCCTAGTTGTTGTTGGGTTGTGGTTTGGGAGCTTTCCGAGTTGATTCGGGAAAGATACGTCCATTTCGGTGAAGTCATAGCTTGCTGGTCTGATTTTCTATACCTTCTGTTTCTGATCAGATTAGTTAAGTTTATTATTATTGCTGTTTTGAGCTTCATTTATTCATCAATTCAAGTTGTAAACGTTAGAGGAAGTGATACTCTAACCATTGCTTATTTTGAAAATTCATGGTGGATATATTGCAGCTGTTTAGTAATTGTTTGTAAGCTAATTAGTAGTACTAACAGCAATTTGTTTACTTGCTGCAATTTACTTTGTTGTATTCCCCCCACGAAAATAAAGTGGTTGTGTGGATTGTATACCCCCCACAATTTAAGTGGAAGCGAGGTTAATTGGCTGGCTTGCCGCCTTTAAATGTTTGTAATAATCACAACCACGAAATAAGTGGAGTATTCCCACCGCTTGTGGATGCCTGCATCAACTAAAAAAGTTGTATTTCAGTTTAATAACTAGCACTCCACCATATGCTAGCACCTCACCTTGCAAAAGGATCTTGCGTGCACATTTTTGGTGTCAAGTTTAGCTCTCTATTTTCAGTAGTTATCAAGTTATTAGATCCTAGGGATCCTCTGACCATATGCCCGCCCCTCCTCCTTAAATGGTTTTAGGGCGCATTCTTGGTTAGAGTTGTTTCAGCTGTGTTTTGGTTTAGAGCTAATTTTTAACGGGTGCATGATTTGCATTGTTGTGACTGAAAATTAAAGGGAAAAATTAAGGGGTATATTTCAAAGAGGAAGATCTAGATTACATGTGGTTGTTAATGTTTTCCTCTTTTTGACATGATTATATGTAAACATTCATAAACTTATGATGCTGTTATACATTGAAACTATGAGTATTTGATGACTATGAATGATTGAATTTCAATTACTGAGTGTTTGATGATCATATGACATGTGTAATCTTTGAATTATGAGTGTTTGATAATCAAATTAAGCTCTTATGTTCTCTAAATGCATTAATTTGTTGTTTTTTTGTAAAACTACGGTTTTTTTTTTTGTCGAGTATTTTCCGGAGTCTGTCCCAAGTCTCGAGTCTGAGTCATATTTTTGGGCTGCCGAGTCCACGGCGAGTCCGAGTTTGCAAACTATGGTTATACCAAAGAGGTCACTTTGGGTTGGTGTGTTTGGTAGCCTCTACTACACTCGGTTCAAGTGTGAGATGAGTCCTCATTCTTCCTTTTGAATTTGGATCTGAACCAATGGTGATTCAAGAATTTATATGTTGTGAAAATTCATAAAGTGTGGTTGAGCCATTTGCATGTGTTTAATTCATCTTTTGCATTGTATTTAAAGTTACTTCAAAATATGTGTTTGTGGAATATTTAATGCTTGCATGGAAAAAGGCCTTGCATTACTATTTTTAGGTTCGAAGAAAATTAAATGAATTGATTATTCAACAAAATAAGAAATTAAATGAACTAATTATTCATCGGAATGAGATATTTGGCTTAGTGAAAAGTGTTAGTTAAAACGAAATTTAATTTAATTGATTAAGTTTCCTAGTTAATTGGGAAATATCAATTAAGTTAAATTAGCTAGTATATTTTATTAAATTGATTTATTGATTTTTATTGAAATGCTATTTTTGGCAAAAGGGGAAAAAAGGGTGAAATAAAAAAATATTTGAAATAGAAAATGGAAAAAGGATGAAAGGAAAAAGAAATAACTTACTCATTATTCATTCATGTTTTTTTCATTTCTTGCTCAAAAACCCTCTTTCCCTTCTCAAAAAACAACAGGGATGGAGGGGGCGGGGAGGAGGGGGGAGGAAGGAGGATTTGGAAACAAATTGTGGATAGAATTGCTTCAAGTGAGATTCAAATTGATGATCCTTGGAATGGGATTCCTTGGGAGTGGAAATTTAGTTGCATGAATGTGTTGCTCTTAAGGAGAATTTTTTCCATTGGTTGCAAACTTGGAAAGAGGTAATCTTCTACTTAAAATTGCTGTAATGTCCCCTGTTTGGATATACTTTAGATTTTTCCCTAAATCACAATTCCAATGGAAAAGTAAGAATTATATCTTAAATTACAACTTTCAATAAACTCCAGTTTTAACCCTGCAATAATGTTAGCCAATGATTCATGAACAATTAGTTGATCATTTGTATTGTTTGCAACATCCATGAAATTAGTTGACAATTATAAGGTTCATTGATCTCTACAACAGAAAAGAACTATCAATGGGGATTCAAAGTTATTATCTACTCTAATAATCAACCATTGGGAAGATTGGAGACGAAGCCACAATAGGATGCCTAGAGTATTTCCTCTTTCTAAGCCCAAGGGCGGATAGGCAACCCCCCTGGTCCACTAATGGCAAACACTTCAATCATCTATTATGGGTGGTCTACTTAGCATGAAATCACCCTCTTTCTAAGCCCAAGGGCGGATAGGCAACCCCCCTGGTCCACTAATGGCAGACACTTCAATCATCCATTATGGGTGGTCTACTTAGCATAAAAATGGCTATCCCCCTTGTACTTCTGTCTCTTCTTCGTATGGTTAATTGTAGAGGCATAAATAACTTATAATTAGACTAATAACTTAGTTTGAATTGCAGTTCTTATTAGGCTCTATATGAAATGCATGGTATTAATGTATTTAAAACATATGCATCAAATTGCATACCACAATCTTTATGAAATTATATCACTATTATAATCACAATAGGCTGATAATAATTATTGATGCAGATAACTTCTTTCTGCTTGTCTGCTGCAGATATATAACTCAGTTTGTATGTTTTCCTCAAGCTGATTGATGCCCTCCTCCACACCTTTGATTCTCCTTTTATAATATTTCCAAGAGGTGTGATTTCTCCAAGGAGGGACAACCTGTCCCAAGAGAGGTGGCTGTTGGATGAGGTCAGCCTATAGTTGCCGGGATTCTCCATTATGGGAACATAGACAACGTACCAGTCCCCATACCCAAAATTTCCGATGAATCATTTACATATGAAATAGCTGTCTCCTTATTCATTTAACTCATGTACCCTAATTTGATTGGCGTCCCCATCCCCGTACCAACCAGTACCCTGCGTCTCTCGGCAACTATGGGTCAGCCTCATCATTAAATCCAATTTATTTTATTTTATTTTAATCCTCTAAGAGACGGCTACTTGGAGAAGGATGACTCTTCAATGGGAAGCACCTTTGCATGAAGTGGGTCGATTCCTTGAAGGGGTCGGCCCCTTAAAGCAATACAATATTTTATTTTATTTAAACTTCTGTATTACTCGTCTGAATACTTTATCACTGCCTGTGTAATAATTCCTCTTGCCCAGGTTTGAATGCTGCGATTGGATGAGGGGATGCCTTTATGGCGGGGGCATGACAATTGCTTTGAAAATAAAATCCTTTCCTTTAACCATGCCCAAATTAGGTCTAGTTATATGGCATCATTCTATAGGAATGATCTAGAGTTAATTTGTAGTTAAATTTTATGGTTTGAATTTTTTGGAAACTTGCATTTTGAAACCAAGTTATGACAATTTAAGGAATTAGGAAATGTGAAATTTAATGCAAAATAATGTTCATATTTGAATCAAAAGGATATTCTTAAATTTTGAAAATTTTCATTAATTAAAAAGTTGAAATTTTGAGCATTCATTAATGGTTGAATTGAAAAATTTCTGGTTTTACATTAGAAAAATTGAAAAATTTCTGGTTTTACATTAGAAAAATTATTCAGAAAATTTTGAATTGGGAGTGATTTTGAATGAATTAGAGTGAGAAATCAAGACTCAATATTTTCTGTTTAGAATCTTTTGAGACTGTCAAAATTGTTATTCCACTTTTGTTGCATTGATTATTGTGCCACACTCAAATAGTGACTTGATATAATGAACCTAGGATTGAGATAGAGTGTAGGAAAGGACATGCTTCACTCTAGCAATATTGGATGTCATTGGGTCCCCTTGCCTTGTGATTGGGATTCATGCTCAATCTACATAGCCATGATTTTGAGTTATTGTGATGGCACTCCCTGCCTTCCTCTTGGATCCTCGTCCTTATTGCTGTTGGATTTTGTATTCAACGAGGGATTTAACTCTTTCTATGTGTGTGTGATTGGTTGAGACCTTGGTTGCACGTGTTCATACCTATATTGTATGCTTACTTGTAACGTGTATGGTATGTGATGCGGTTTATATCTTATGCCTATTTGTTGGTGATGTTTCCCCTTTGGGCATGTTTATGTTGGAAATGTTGTCATTGATGTCAAAAGAAATCCCTAAGGTGATTGTTGGAATTTGTAATTGATGTCAAAGAGCTTGTTGTGGAGATTGGTGCAAATGTTGTCATTGTATGCAAGGACATTGGAAGGATATATGCATGTTTAAATTAAAGATTCAAACAATGATCATGGAACAAATTGCTAAATGATATGAATAGAATAAAATCTGGCCGACCCTCATTAAGTTTGGTGCCTTCATTTGAAGATAAGTTTGAATTAAAATAATGCTTAATTCATGGGCCGACTCCCTTACAGATGATTACACATGTAAATCTCTAACTATTGCAGCCGAATCCTATTTACCTTTGGTGCTTTTATTAAAATCATTATCTGCCTTAGCTGACTGCACATGCTGGGTTACCAAGGCATACATACATATAAAAAAAAGTCGCTAAGTCAAGATAATATGAAATGATTTTGTTTAAAGCAGCGAATGGTTAAAGAATATGCAGCATCTCTATATTAGAGGAAGACATATATATTTTTATTCATGGAAATTGCCAAAGATGTGTATGATATAGACGACCTTATTAAGACGTAACTTTATTAATATATAGAGTGACTTAATGGAACGGATATGATGAGAAAGGACAGTGATTGCTAAATATATTAGCAGAAATTATTAAGATCTTAAAACAGTCAGTAATTAATATTCAAAGAAAATCATTAGAGCCTAAAAAGCAGCGAGTATCATTCAAAGAAGAAAATAATATGTGAAGGCAGCGATTCCATATTGGTGAAGGCAACAATTATTAATAAAAAGTTGTGACTATATTCAAAAGCAGTGACTAATATAAAGCTGTGATTATATTTTGAAAAGCAGCGATTAATTCTTAAACGAAAAGTCATGTCCTTTCTAATAGGATATCACTCTTTCAAAGGGTGTCTCTCTTCATAAGGACATAAAGATATATAAGGAGAGATAACGAGGGAGTTTTAAAAACAAGTAATCCAATGAATATTTTCTGAGTTTTAAAGCAGAAATAGAAAAGGTTTAAGAGCAGAAAATTATAAAGATTCCTTCAGATTCATTTTGAAGAATATATGCAACTATCGTGTGAAAAATAAGTGCAGAAACATATGAAGAACATGTGCAAAGACTAGTAAAAATTAATTGCAGATTTATAACAAAAATTGTGCCTGATTTAGAGCAGATTTATAAGAGTTTATTGCAGAGGTATAGAGTAGAATAAGTGCAGGTTGAAAAGCAGAATGTAAAGAAAATTTAGAGCAGATTATAAGGCAAAGATCCATGTGAAGATATTGACATAATTATGACTCATTTTGTGAAAGGAATTGGTGCATGATTTGGATCAGATTTGTGGAAGAAGAGAGGACATTATTGTAATCAGATTTATGAGAGTTATTGTGATTAGATTTGAAAGGAAGGTTAATATTGGTTTGTGGATCAGATTTGTGATTAGTTATCAGATCTACAAGGAAGAAAGTTTGGATCAGATTTGTGGGGGTTGGAGCTTTTTGCTGGGTTGAAGCTCAGTTTTGTGTGTGGGGGGGTTGGAGCCTCCAATAGGTTGTAGCCTATCGAGTAGAGGTTGGAGCCTCTTGCTGAGTTAGAGCTTAGTTGATATTGAGAATTAAAACTTTGATTGTAAGTTGAAGCCTACAACAAGAAGAAGATTAAATATAATATATAAGCAATATTGTGTCATGGTTTTTCCCCGAAAGGATTTCCACATAAATCGTGTGTTCTCATTGTGTTCTTAATTGCTCTATCTTACTTGAATGGTTTTAATTGTGATTGTTTAAGTTTTGAAAAGAAAAGGATTGTTTGATACTGATTCACCCCCTTCCTGCACGCACCCTCCCCTCTCAATATCACCTTGTTCTCAACAGTTTATGCTATGATGGCTTATCATACCTGTTTGGCATGTGCATACCATGTTGGTTGATCATAATTGTTGGAATGTGTATGTTATGATGGTTCTTCATAATGTTTGGCATGTGTGTGAGCCATGCTATCCTTGGTTTGCATGAGTGTGTGTACTTGTGTCCAAATGACTATCTACTAGCACAATGGCGTGGACCTACGGGAACCACATGGTTGGGTGGCACTAAATCACCATTGGGAATCAAAGGACTTAAGGGATTCTTGGTGGAGAGTGTGGACACTCATGGATCCTTTGAAATTGTATCTCTCTCATTATTGAAAAATGTAAACATTGTAAAATGGGTCCTCAAGATTGTTGTTAATATGATTATGATAATGTTTCTTATTAATTCATGATGTGGGCTATGATCCATCCATGTTTAGGACAAGACCCTTTGAATGAAGTAATTTATTGATGTCATCTTGTATTTTTCCACACCTCGTTTGGTGAGGTTTTTGGTATGTTTAGAGTGCTGAAATCATGATAATTGGCTATGTTGGCTTAAATAATTTAATATTGTAAATGATGTTTATGAATGTTTTAGAGTTGAATCACATTCCGCCCATTTAGATGAGAAGGATTCTAGTATTGATTGTAGCCCATGTCAAAGTTGGTGTCGAATGGGCATAGCGTTTTGTTTTGCATTTCTAAATTCTTCGAAGCATTTTGAAATGCCATCCTTCACATGTTAATTCTTTTATCACATGCCTTTGAATTAAATCTATGCTACCTAGGGTTTCTACATATAATCTTTTTTTCTAAAAAAAATCAAAGTTATGGTTCAACATTTCTTTTTTAAAATTTTAATATTATGGTTTGCAACATTTTTTTTTATAAATAAAATTCAATGCCAACATTTGCACTTTCTATCCAATGGCATCAACAAGAGGAAGTGGAAGCCAAACATGCCACTTAAGAAATATGACAAAGGAGGATACCCTATAGGGTTATCATTTGCAACTATTGTGGGTCAAAGATTAGTTGAGTTATCAATCATCTCAAATACCACATTGCACAAATTGTTAGCCATAATGCCAAATTGTATCTAAACATTGAGCTAGATGTTGTACGAGATGAATGTGACCCTTGCTTTGACAAAGCAAAAATATCGAAGAGGATGAGACTATCTACAACCATTGAACAATGATGAAGCCCAACATGGCACATGAATCAAAGGCAATAAAAAAAAGATTGTGGGCTACATTTGTGGTCCACAAATTCACAACATATCCACTTCATCGAGCTCTAGTAGAATGCAATAATAGGGATTTTTTGTTCCATGGAACATAGGTGATTCATAGACTTCCCTTAAAGGTGTATGTTGAAATAAAGACAAGCATAACAAAGCAAGCAACAAAAGATCGATCTGTTAATTCAGTTGCGAATCTTGTAAGTAACCCCATGGTTACAGGCTGTAAATTAAGCAAAGAGGACGAATCACAAGAAGCAAATCAAACACTCTATAGATCTATGATTGGAAGCTTGTTGTACTTAACTGCTACATGACCAGATATAATGCAAGCTGTTGGAATGGTGGAAAGATTTCAATCTGCACCAAAGGAAACACACGTTCAAGAAGTGAAAAGAATATTTAAGTATTTGAAAAGTACTTTGGAATATGGACAATGGTATCCTAGTGGAAAGGACTTCACTCTAGAGGCTTACACTAATGCCAATTGGGCTGGAAGCTGGGATGATAGAAAGAGTAAAAGTGGAGGAGCCTTCTTCCTTGGTGGAAACTTGGTATCTTGGATAAGTAAAAAACAAGCATCAGTCTCATTATCCACTGCAAAGGCCAAATACATAGCAGCAGAAGCTTGTTGCACTCAAGTATTATGGATGAGACAAACCTTGATAGATATTAAGGTGGAGTACAATTATCCTATCACCATCTATTGCGATAACACAAGTGCTATTAACATTTCAAAAAACTCGGTGATGCACTCAAGAACCAAAAACATACCCATCAAGTATCATTTCCTGAGGGAACAAGTGGCTGAAGAACAAGTTAGTTTGGAATACATTGCTACCAAAGAGCATATTGCTGATATATTCAAAAAACCACTACCAAAGGATACATTTGAGTATCTAAGGGACAATTTGGGAGTAGTCTCACACCCATCCAATCGGTAGATGTGAGTATACACTCAGGGGGAGCTATCCACAGCAGTATCTCGTAGCTCCATGGAACAGAAAATGCAAGACATTGTTGGAAGACCCCTTGCCATTGATGTCAAAGGGGGAGAAATAGAGTAAGGGGGAGCAATGCAAAAGGAAATTATGCTTGTGTTGCCATCAATGACAAAGGGGGAGATTGTTGGAAATATTGTCATTGATGTCAAGGTTAAATAGAAGATCAGCATAACTGAAGATAACATACCAAGTTCTTGTGCATAGATTATCTTCTTCTAAATCGTATTGATACTCATAAAGATAAGAATGTTAAATTGAAGATGTTTTGGTTATTTACATAAGCATCAGATATGAGGTCGATCAAATATGAGAAGAAAGATATAAGTATGTATTCTGGATCAGATTCATCGAATCTGAAAGAAGAGGCAACATCGGTGATAATAACATCGATGAGTCAAGGTTATGAATCAGAATGTTGAGGATGATAAGATAATGAACTACAAATGCATCTGACTTTGAAAGGATTCAGAAATTCTTTGGACAATAAGGTAAAGGACGTAATGTTAGAACTAAAGATAAGAGTTCAAAAAGATCGATTCTGAAAATGAAGGACATGATCATAATGAACCTCGTTGAAACTGGAAAATGAAGAATAAAATAATATAAGCAAGCAATTTCCTCAAAAGAGTTAATCTCTTCATTAGTTAAACTTGTCAAGAAGTAATCGCTGTTTTAATAAAGTGATTTCATTAAAAAAAATGTTGATAAATGCTGTGACTAATCTGTAGTTATGAAATGGTGCAACTCAATTATAAAATAATGCACACTAACTAAAGCATGTAAATGAAAAGGTGTGATTCCAGAAATTACTTAAAATCAGATTTTCAAAAAGGTGCGATTCTTTCAAAATATTAAAAGTCAGATTTTTGATAAACTAAGAGGTGTGATCTGGTCAATAGACACATTTTTTGCAAAGATTGCATCTTTTGGTACAAAGAAATCGATATAAAGATAAGATTCAATTCACATTTAAAATATAGAGAGAGAATGATTATGTAAAAGGAAGAGCAGAAGTATATATCATTTGTGTGAGCTTTAAAGAGGCAACATGCATCTTAAAGGAGGAATTAAATTGAGGCAAAAGGCAGATCTGTTATGAAGATCTCATACTGATTTCAGATTTTCAGTTCTATCACAGAGGTTGGTGCCTTGCAAAGAGGGAGTTGGTGCTTCCTGTAGGTTGGTGCCTACAAATATCAGTTGGGAGTTGGTGCTTCCTATAGGTTGGTGCCTACAAAAATCAATTGGGGGTTGGTGCCTACAATCACTGTAACTGATATAAATATATAAGAGCATTATTTTGTGCTATGGTTTTCTCCCATAAGGGTTTCCACGTAATTATTGGTGTTATCTTGTTTTTGATTGTCAAATTCTTGCATGGTTGTTATTGTGATCAATTAAAAATTGAAAAAGTTATATTATACTGATTCACTCACCCACCCTCACCCCACTCCCGCTCGCCCCCCTCTTAGTATAATTGTGTGTTCATCACCAAGCGGAGGTAGAAAAGCATAAACAAGTTGCAACATTTGAGAATTGATGCAAAGGGAGGACTCAAATTCAAATAAGACTTCAATACAAATGATTCAAATCTGCACCCTTGTGATTGTCCATCCTACAGACGTAATTAAGATAAGTATATGTTCTAATTCATTTGCATTTTCCAATAGACAGATATATATATATATATATATATATATATACACATACATACATTTAAATATAATTGTATAAAAAATACATATATAAACAATTCACTATTTATATAATACTAATCATAATTGAGCCGATATGATTCAGGATGAAGAATTACAAATGCCAGATGACCAGACGCATCTCTCTGGAGGGTCGCCTAGAGAATAAAGGGACGCATCGGTTAAGCACGTATAAAGAGTCAAGGCAATGAAGAATAGGGGGAGGAGGAGAAAAAAAAAAAGAGGAAGAGAATGCCAAGATAAACACATCGCAAAATAAAAAGGAGTCAACTGCTGCCAATATTAGAGGATAGAAGAATCAGAGCAGAGATCGAACCTAGGCAACAACATAGTGCCGACACATATAAGACCAAGAGGATCGTAGGAGCTACTAGAGGACAATCAGGCCACTGCAGGCTGCGTGGCTCAAGGGTGAAGCCGGCCAACAGATCTCTATTCGCAAATATATGTAAAGTCATTGTAAGCAGGAAGCGTTACAGATAGGAACGGCGAGCAAGAACCTTCACTGGTCAACATCACTATAATTTAAGAAAGGATCTAGAACCACAATCTGACATTTAGCAACAGACCAGCAACCTCAACCAGAGCATTACAGATACTATACTCATATCAAACTTAGAAGAGATATTTATCTATTCTTACTCTTATACTCCCAACTCCCAAGCATTTGATTCGAAGATTGGCTTCATAGTTTATTATTTAACCAAAGATAGAGTTATCAAGATTTATCAGGAATATCACAACTTCTTTCAAATCAAAAACATTATAAGAGATAAAATAAATGGACATGAACTGAGATTGATACTGCTTACAAGTCATTGACATAATTATTGAAATTCATATCCATCTTTCTAATCAATTTAAGTAAGGTCTGTCACAGTGGTATCAGAGCATAATCCTGCCAACCTGTAAGAGAGAAGTGAATGCGAACCTACGAAAGGAGAGGAACTATGGCTGATAAATTGGCCAAAGAACTTAAGGCATTCATGGAGCAAACAAACGAAAAGTTTGAGAGAACTAATCAGCTAATTCTACAAACTCTTCAAAGTATAAATAGTCATCACACTCAAGAAAGAACCAACCCAAAGTTTTGCACTAAGGCCAACCATGCCTCCTTTCCTTCCAAGCAAAAATGACATAGAAGAAATGGAAGAGCAAAATGCATATAGTGCAGAAGATATCGCGCCTATGTACGCCGAGTTAGACCCAATAGTTCAAAAACTTGTGCCCTTCAAGGAATATTATGAAGTCAAAATGCAAGCCAACTCAAGCAAAAGAAAGAATCAGACATGCAAAGACCTTAGATTTCGGGTTAATAAGATCGCATTGCCTTTCTTGACGGCTTTGGAAAGACCACCGCACAATCATGGGTTCAAAAGCTTGATACGTATCTTTCCCTTAGCCCCATGACCGAAGAAGATGCCATCAAATTTGCTGTCCTACACCTATCAAGGATAGCTCACGATTGGTGGCACCATGGACTCATCACACAAGGACACCGGAATATAACTAGCTATAGTGAGTTCACTCAAAAACTCATTAATAGATTTGACCAAAGGCATCCCGAGTGGTATTTCAAGGAACTCACCCAACTTAGGCAACAACAAACGGTGGAGGAATATGCAAATGACTTCCAAAGGATAGCTGTCATGATCCCCGACCTATCTCAAAGAAGACTCACCTATCTATTCATTGAAGGACTCAAGGAGCCAATCAAGAACATAGTAAACCAATTGGAGCCCCAAACCATGGGAGAGGCAATTCAAAGGGCCATAAAGGTAGAATCAAGTTCTCCAAAGGAAAAAGCTAAGAATCCTTCAATCAAGTCACAACCCAAACAAGACCAATGAAGGAGAGATGATAGAAGAACTTGCCACTTATGCAATGAACCTCGGGTCGTAGGCCATCAATGCCTTGACAAAGAAGCAAACAAACGAAGGAGAGAATTAATGAATCAAGGCTTATGTTTCAGATGCAAGGAGCCTTGGGGACAAGACCACAAATGCAAGAAGGGACAAATACACAAGATAGAAGAAGCATGGGATAAAGAATCAAGGGAAGCCCCCACCAAAAGGGCAAAATAGGACCTGAATGAGCAAGGGACCTTGGCAGTCATCTCCCAAGCAAGTGAGCATAGACCCTTTCGAATCAAAGGTACACTAAAGGGGCAGAAAATTACTGCCTTGGTGGATAGTGGGGCCTCCCACAATTTTATCAGCAAAAGTTTAGTGGCAAAACGAAGATAAGAGGCTTGAAACTTCAATGGGTTCAAAGTAGCACTTGCAAATGGAGCCACGGATCAATGCTCAAAGATCATCCCTCAACTAGAGATCACCTCGGATGGACATACCATAAGAGGAGATTTTTATGTGGTAAATCTACACAATGATGTGATTTTAGACTCCCTAGGGCGCTTTACCAAGGATAATCCAAACTTAGAAATCTGCTTCAAGCACAATGGGCAAGAAGTTACACTTAGAGGACTGCAGAATGGATCTCCCAAAGTGGTATCATGCAAAAGGATGGAGAGGATTGTAAGGCATGACCAAGGGGAGTGGATAGCTCAATGCATGGTGTTAGATAAGTCACCCTCTCATGAGCAAGCTATTCACGTCGACATCCAACCTATTCTAAGGAGACACAAAAAGATTTTTGGAGATATTCCCCCCGGTCTACCTCCAAAAAGGGGTTTTGAGCACTCCATAGAATTGGAAGGAGCAAAACTGGTGATAATCACCCCATATAGGCATCCTCGAAAGTTCAAAGAAGAGGTTGAGAAAACAATTAAAGAGTTGCTGGAAATGGGACACATTCAACCAATTAATAGTCCCCTTGCATCATCCATCATATTAGTCGAGAAGAAAGACAGCACTATTCGAATGTGCATAGACTACAAGGCCTTAAATAAAAAAACTATCAAGAATCGATATCCCATCCCAAGGATAGATGAACTATTGGATAAACTTCATGGAGCAAGATACTTCTCCAAAATTGATTTATGCTCAGGATATCATCAAATCCGAATGAAGGAAGATGTACCAAAAACAACATCTTGATGCCATTATGGGCATTTTGAGTTTCTAGTCTTGCCCTTCGGTCTCACCAACACTCCAACCACCTTCCAATCATGCACGAACCACATTTTCTGCCAACAACTGAGGAAGTTTTTACTAATTTTCTTTGATGATATCTTGATCTATAGCAAAACATGGGAAGAGCATCTCCGCCATATTGAAGAAGTCTTAAGAATTCTGGAATTGGAATCTCTTTATGCAAAGATGTCAAAATGTGAATTTGGGCTAGAAGAGATACTCTATTTGGGACACAAGATCAATGCAGAAGGGGTAAGCGTGGATGAGGAGAAGGTTAAAGCCATCAAAGAATGGCCCAAACCAAGCACCTTGACCCAGCTTAGAGGCTATGTGGGTTTATGCAGCTACTATAGGCGTTTTGTAAAGGGCTTCTCCAAATTAGTCGCTCCCCTCACAAACTTGATAAAGAAAAGGGCCTTTATATGGAATGACCAAGCTCAACAAGCATTTAAGCAACTCAAGGAAACCATGAGCACCTGCCTTGTCCTTGCTATTCCCGATTTCACACTACCATTTGAGCTACAATGTGATGCCTCCAGAGAAGGAATTGGCATGGTTCCCATGCAAAGGAAACATCCTATAGCCTTCGAAAGCCGCAAGCTAACAGAGATTGAGAAGCACTACTCCATATATGACAAAGAGATGATGGCTATTATGCACGCCCTAGCCAAATTTAGACAATACCTAGTCTATGGAAAGTTCATCATCAAAACAGACCACAAAAGTCTAAGATTCTTCATGCATCAAAAGGATCTTAATGATCGTCAACAAAAATGGGTGAGTCAAGTTCAAGCCTATCATTTCGACATAGAATATGTTAAAGGAACCAGCAATGAAGTGGCAGATGCATTAACCAAGCGCCCCCACCTCAACACCATCACAAGCATTTCAGAGGACTGGAAAAATGATATTATTACTGAATATGCCAAAGATACACAAGCCTCATAAATCTTAGAAGGAAGGATGCCCAATGAAGAATACAAGATATGGGATGATCTCATCTTATATAAGGGAACGATATTTCTTGTTCCCCACTCAAAGATAAAGAATAAAATCATTAAGGAATTCCATGATAGCCCTTTGGCAGGCCACCAGGGACACTACAAAACGTATAAACAGATTAGAGAGAAGTATTCATGGAAGGGATTAAAAGGTGTCCAGAGGGCTTGAAAGAGATGCTACAATCTTTTTTTGAATTACAAGGTTGGATGCACTTAGGAATAAGGGATCCAAAGGGTCGAGGTAGAGGTGTCACAACCTTTCCCTAGGATTCTAAGGATGGATATCCTTAAATAAGGTATCCAGAGGGCCTGAGAAGAGATATTCTAAATCTTTTCCTAGGAGGGTTGGATACACTCCATAGTCAGGTATCTAGAGGGACTATGGAGAGGGTTTATAACCCTTTTCCAAGGATTCCAAGACTGGATACCCTTAAATAAGGTATCCAGAGGGCTTGGGAAGAGATGTTCGAAATCTTTTCCCAGGAGGGTTGGGTACACTCCATAGTGAGGTATCCAAAGGGCCTGGAAAGAGATTAGATGTAACAAGATGTTACAATCTTTTACAGGATGAAGACCACTGCACCGGCGAAGAATGTCAAGATATTTAAGAAGAAAAGAGTTATTAAGGATTACTTGAGGACAAGCAATATCAAGCAGGGGAGACTTGTGATGTCCCCACCCTACAGACGTAGTTAAGATAAGTATATGTTCTAATTCATTTGCATTTTCCAATAGACAGATATAGTTATGTAGATATATATAAGTGTGTATATATATATATATATAAATATAAATAAATATCTAAATATACACATACATACATTTAAATATAATTGTATAAAAAATGCATATATAAACAATTCACTATTTATATAATACTAATCATAATTGAGTCGATATGATTCAGGATGAAGAATTACGCATGGCAGATGACCAAACGCGTCTCTTTGGAAGGTAGCCTAGAGAATAAAGGGACGCATCGGTTAAGCACGTATAAAGAGTTGAGGCAATGAAGAACAAGGACAGGAGGAGAAAAACATAGAGGAAGAGAATGCCAAGATAAACACATAGCAAAATAAAAAGGAGTCAACTGCCGCCAATATTAGAGGATAGAAGAATCAGAGCAAAGATCGAACTTAGGCAACAGCATAGTGCCAACACAAATAAGACCAAGAGGATCGCGGGAGCTACTGGAGGACAATCGGGTCATTGCAGGCTGCATGGCTCAAGGGTGAAGCCGACCAACAGATATCTATTCGCAAATATATGTGAAGTCGTTGTAAGTAGGAAGCGTTACAGATAGGATCGGCAGGCAAGAACCTTCACTGGTCAACATCAGTATAATTTAAGAAAGGTTCTAGAACCGCAATCTAACATTTAGCAACAGACCTGCAACCTCAGCCAAAGCATTACAGATACTATACTCATATCAAACTTAGAAGAGATATTTATCTATTCTTACTCTTATACTCCCAACTCCCAAGTATTTGATTCGAAGATTAGCTTCATAGTTTATTATTTTATCAAAGACGGAGTTATCAAGATTTATCAGGAATATCACAACTTCTTCCAAATCAAATACATTATAAGAGATATAAAATAAATGGACATGAACTGAGATTGATACTGCTTAAAAGTCATTGACATAATTATTGAAATTCATATCCGTCTTTCTAATCAATTTAAGTAAGGTCTGTCACAACCCTTATCCACTCTTGGCATTTTGCTCTTAAGCCTAAACATGGGGGCAGCATATCAAATGGCACTAAACCTTTGAGAACAACATGGAATGAGGGCAACTTGATGTATTTAGACCTGTTTAAACATACTCCAAAGGATTCCAAACATACATAGTCCCATTCAAGTGCTTAAAGCAATGATTTATGCAAATCAAATATTGTTGCCCCTAGGTGCCTTCTAGGAAATGACTTCAAACAAAAAGGAAGAATGCTTGTCATATGGATTCTCAGACTTATGCAGGCCCTTAACAACATGCCACTATGGTTCTACACCCCTCCATTGACAAACAATGCATAGATCATTCAAAACAACCAAGAACTAGGGTCTTTAGGATAGTTTCATGCAAAATGAGACACACAGTCAACTATTTCACCTTGCAGCCCATCAAATCTTGACCTAGGACTGGGAATTATAAAAGAAGACATGAAAACATAACTTTCTACAAGTTTATAGAATTTTTCACCGTGCCAATAAGGAGAAATGGATTTTTCCTCAAAACTGGAAACCCTGACTAAAGTTTGGACTGTTTTCACCAAAAATGCCATATCTTTTGCAAAGTACAATGAAATTTGATTAAAAACAAAAAGCATCAGAAAGCTAAGACCCTCCTCTAACTTCCTAATTCACCAGCAAGGTCATACTAGATCATACCAAGCTGTACAACATGTTTCTCAGACTCCAACTTTTCAAAAAATAAACTTTATAGACCTGCCCTCAATGAAATTGCCATATCTCACTCAAAACATAATGAAATTGATTCAAACAAAAATCATTATAATCTTAAAACACATCTTCAACCTTTCCAATTGATTTCATGTCCATACTATACCATACAAAGCCGTAACATCAAGTTAAAGGCTGTCTCACACAGAAAATGCAAGCAAAAACATGGCAAAATGAAGTATTCTCATTCCAAACGTCTCTCCCACCTTCTCCAACCCTTGGGGTTGATGTTATAAAGGTTTATTTAACATGTTCCAATCATTTCCAACTGAAAAACCGACCAACAACCTCTTAGTTAACACTAATGACAACTTTTACATCTTTTTGACAACATTTTGACAACTTTTAGCAACTTTTGCAACTTTTTACAAAACCTCATAGAACATCATAGAATGACTCAAAATGGTCTCAAATGACCTTATTGATCAAAACACATCAAAACAACCTTAAAAACGTAATTCAAGGTGATGCTCCTACATCATACTCCCAGGGGAGAGAAAATTTGAGGTCCACCTTAAATGATGGTTTGCTTTTCTATTGCTTCTTCCAATTGTGCCGCATACGGAGCTGTTTTTTGACCTTCTCATGATCCTCTCCATGCTTGGCTTGATCTGTTCCATGTTTCTTGGTCTTCATGCTTTTGTTTTGTGCTTGCTTTTTGTACCTCCTCTTGACGATCTTCTTCTCAACAGCAAGACTTCAAAAGTCTATTTCCCTTTCATATGCGTCATAATTGTTGTCTGTTTCTTCATCCTCTTCGTTCTCTCCTTGGTCTGTCCCTATACAAACATTATCAGCAACATGCATTAGATAAAACCCATGAGGCCAAATTACCTCTTCACTAGCTCCTTGGGCTTGTTGACTCAGTTCTTCCTTGATCTCTGCTATACCCATCTTCTTATCAACGATTTGATCATCACCAACCCGCTGGTTTCTTGAGTGTACCTCTTGCCAATGGACCTTTGCATGTGTTTCTACTGGAGAACATTACTCTTCCACGAGATCTACGCTTGCTTGAAAACACTCTTGATCTTTATTCGTGTCCATGACAATGAATGTCTCTTCTTCCTTTGTTTCATCTTCTCTTTTCAAAGTAACCATCCGTTGCCTTCTTTTCTGAATAATCATCATTATGGACCATTTCACCTTCTTTCTCAGTGGCCAATGCCAAACATTTTCTTGAGATGCTTCCTCAACACATTTTTGTAATACAAGCTTAATACGTTTTTCAAACTCGTCCATTGTTCTATCAAACTCTGCAACTTGGCTTATCTTGTTGTCTTTCATCTTGTCCTTCTTTTCTTCTTGTCTTCTTGATACCTCACCTAGGTTTTCTTTCTTTTTCCTCACTACCTAGTCTTTTGGCATCCAGGTTCTTCACTTCAACCTGTCAAAAACAATACACAAACTTCCAAAACTTCCCTTGCCCAAATCTTTGGTCTTTGATACCAAAAATGATACAGAGGAAGGACTCACATTCAACTACCTTGACACATTCAAATAAGACTTCAATACAAATGATTCAAATCTGCACCCTTATTCATTCTTAGCATTGTGCTCTTAAGCCTAAACATGGGGGCAGCATATCAAATGGCACTCAACCTCATCGAACATCATAGAATGACTCCAAATGACTCAAAATGGTCTCAAATGACCTTATTGATCAAAACACATTAAAATGACCTTAAAAACGTAATTCCAAGTGATGCTCTTGCATCAAGAATGGTAGGTAATGCAAGCAAAATTTGATAGGGGCGATGTTGGAAGAAAAGAGAGAGGATGGTGCGCAGTTAAGAAGTTAAGGTGAGTTTCAAATTTAAAAATGAAATAATTAAAAATGCACAGAAGAGAAAAGAGAAGGGTGCAGCTAGTGAAGAGGGAGAATCTTGAACAAAGGATTTGTGCATTGAATTTTAATTGACTGGCAAATTGGAAGCTGTATTTTTTTGAGAAGGAGAAGCAATTAAAATAATTGTATTGTGTCTTTAATGGATTTCAGTGTTAAGGAAATCTGAATTGTGAATTGAATGGGATTTTATTTGACAAATGAAATTGTCAAAACCCGTTTGAACTAGCGATGAAATGTTGTAAATAAGTTGCAGATTTGACAAGAACTCTTTTGCAGTAATCTTAATCCATGAGTTTGAAATTGAATGGTGAGCAAAGTGAATCTTCCTGAGTCATGTTGGAAGTTGTACTGATTTGTGTATGTTGAGGAAGGAGGGAGTACCTCTTGCATCAATTGGTATCAGAGCCGAAGTTTTTGAGTGCATAGGTAGAGCACCGAGCATGAGACAGCCTAAGCTAGGACCAGTGGGTAGGATAGAGGAAGCATGGTAAAGAAGAGCTCATGTGGATTGTTGCAAGTATTAGAGAGAAATCCTGAACAATTAGAGTTGAAGCCACAAAGATTGTAGAGCATGGGATGTGAATGGTGAAAGATTGCACCAAGCAAGATGTCTTCAAAGAAGAGGACGAGGAAGGTCAAAGAAAGACTAGTGACGATTTGGTTTGTTGAAGAGTGATCAAGAAGATTGAGAGAAAGTATTTATGAGTTATTGGAAAGAGTCCAAGCGAGGTTATATACATTAAAAATTGAGCAATGCAAGTAAATTGACAAAGATTTGAAAAGATATGAGAAGAGGCTGTGTGAAAATGGAATGGCAGAAAGAAATGATTATGGATGGCAAGAAGAAAGGAAAAATTGTTATCCTCAAGGAGAAGCAGGTATCTCATGAAATAGAGAGGTCTAAAAAGAAGAAAATCCTCTTGGAAGAGGGCAGTGAATGAAGAAATAAAGGAGAAAAGTGTTGTGGCCCTTTGGTAGAAGTTGTAAAGAAAAGGGAGGATATGGGAGCAGCCCATACAAATGTAAATGAAGAAGAAAAGAAGAGGGGAAATGATGAGTATCTTATTTTGTTTAATGCTGATTTGTTTGCAAGGAACATAGAAGAAAATAAAGCAAGAGAGAAAGAAATTTTCAGGGATAGTGAAAAGGTGAAAAACATGGTGGTAGAAGTTATAGAAGACTGTATGCTGGTTCAAGAAGGAAATCAAGGAATAAACAATGATGTTGCAGCAGAGTCATGTCTTTCTGAAGGCATAACAGAAGAGAAGGGTAACATTGGAATTTCTATTGTTTCCAACACTATTTTGTTCGCAGAAAATGAAGAATTTAAATCAGATTTGGAAGCTGAAATTATGGACTTGGAGAGTCCTAATTTTGATAAACAAATTGGCGAAGATGAGGATAATCCCTTATTGAAAGAAGAGATGAAAAGAATAAATAAATTGTTGGAAAGAGAATTGATAGACGAACTTGAAGAGGGGCAATCTGAAAGGATGGTTCTACCATTCAACTCCACTTTTGTGAGCCTATGCTCACAAACTTTCTACCCAGTGTGTCTAATGCAAGAGCATTCGGACGGACTAGCGATCAACATCAACCACAAACAAGTTTCAGGTTTGAGTTTCAATTTTGGCGTGTTTTAGTTCTTTTGACATATGTCGGCATTGGATGTGATTGGCATGATCAAGAATTGCAAAACTATAGTGTTGTCCGATTTTAGTCCAAACACATAATAGGGCAATTTCAGTGAAACAATTGGTCGGAGCAATCTATGAGGTTTGGCAACAAATCCTTTTATAGGCAGATTTTTTAAGACATTTGTGAATTAATGGTGAAGATTTCGTGGTTGTAGCATGCATCGTTTGGGAGATATTAAAACTTTATGTTCAAACCCGTTGGTTTATGAAAAGTTTAATATCTTGAAATCTGTGAAGGCTGGAGCAAAACCCTTTTACAAGGGACCATGGGACAGCAATCCAAGCCTACTCGCCAATTTTCATGCGAATCGCAAAACTTCCAATTTTTTGCTTGCCAACACTTGACTCCGTCAATTGGCTTAATCGAATGAATGAAATCTCCCCCGGTCATTTAGACGATTATTTGAGAAGGTGCACAAGGTGGATAAAAATAGCAAGAAAGGACAAATTGTCATTGCCAGATAGAAAATAAAATAGAAAATGGACACTGATGGGTTGTAACTTTTGGAGAGGAGGATTAAAATGGTTTTTAATTATCAAATACAAATGCAATAAAATAAAAAAATAAAAAGATAAGGCTACGCAATACACGGAGGAAGGATACTAAGGGTCATGCAAGAAGAGATTACCAGGTAGAAAACAAAAACAGAGATAAGCAAATGTTATGCAGAAAATGGGAGAGAATGCTAAGGGGCGCAATAGGGGAAGATAAAAAATAATGTAAGAAAAAGAAGAGAAAAAGTTAACACAAAGAAAGTGGGAGATTAATATAGAAGAGGAGCACCTTAAAGAGGAGGTAAGGCATGCCATTTAGGAGGAAGTATTAAAAAGAGAGAAGCTGCGCAGCTTCCAAGTGGAGGTAGAAAGGCATAAACAAGCTGCAACATTTGTGAATGATAGGTAATGTGGGCAGAATTTGGTAGAGGTGATGTTGGAAGGAAAGAGAGAGGATGGTGCGCAGTTAAGAAGTTAAGGAGAGTTTCAGATTTAAAAATAAAATAATTAAAAATTTACAGAAGAGAAACTCAGAAAAGAGAAGGCCATGGCTGGTGAAGAGGGAGAATCTTCAACAAAGGATTTGTGCATTGAATTTAAATTGACTGGCAAATTGTAAGCTGTAATTTTCTGAGAAGGAGAAGCAATTAAATAATTGTATTGCATCTTTAATGGATTTTAGTGTTAATGAAATCTGAAAATCTCCAAAATTTAGATCATTTGGATTTGTTTTATGTGATTTATTGCAAAATTGTCTTTTCCCATCATGGAGGGGCCTACAACAAGGGGCGAAATGAATTTTGTCACACCTAAAAAATTCTTTAGGCAATAATGATGTGGAAATTGAGGAGATTGGTCCCAAAGATAATGAATCTATACGAGAACAAACTTAGTAAGAAACCAATAATATTAAAGATGAAATCTTGTCAATGGTAAATGATCAAATGCAAGGGGTAGATAAATAAACTAATATCAAGGGATTAACTGAAGAAATAGTTTCGAGCCAAGGTACCAGAAATTTTAAACATATGGAGACACACAACAATAATTGAGATGAAGAAGATGCCTTTAAGGGGGCATGATGCTTATGGGTTTGACTTAGATCTCAAGATGCATCATTGATATTGTAAATGTAATCAAATCTTTATCAAATAGGATCCTAAAAGTTGGAGAACACTAAGGTCTGAAATTCAGTGTGACAGATTCTAAGTCAAAAGTCAATTTCCAGATTTCTTCTTCTTATGTCAAATGGACTGATTGCAGAACATTAATAAATTTCGATGTTTGCATATCAATGGGAAGCCACCATAAATATGATGGAGACCCGCCTCTAAGAGGCACGTCTCAAGAGAGGACATGTCTCCACAAGTGGAGACCCGTCCGCTCAAGAGACGTGTCTCTTTGAGCCTGTGGATCTCTTCTCTCTTAATGACAGTTAGTTTAGTGTCTAAACACACACAAACTAAGGTGGCGGATATGAATAAAATTCCGAATTTATTTAATACAGAATTTAGACATCATTTAATATATTTCGAATTTTATCAATGCTTTATAAATTCGATTTCACTTATATTCTTAATTTGATTTATTCAGAAGAATAGCCTGGATCTTAACTGACCGAAGCTACCTTTCATCAACACTCCCTCTTAGCTAGGGAAGATATTTCAAATCAAATAAGTGAAGATATCACCTTCACACGTGATATCGAAGACATGGTATGCTTTTCTCAATATTGTCAAGTCACATGACATTCTTTATACACATCTTCATTATTCAACACTCCCTCTTTAACTAGGGAGGATAAACTCTAATAACACTCCCTCTTAGCTAGGGAGGATAAACTTCCACCAAGTAAAAGTAATATCACCTAACTCGTGATATCAAAAGATATGGTATGCTTCTGAAAGTGTCAAGTCACATGACATTCTTCATAACACATCTTCATTATTCAACACTCCCTCTTAGCTAGGAAAATAACTTCCACCAAGTAAAAGTGATATCACCTAACTCGTGATATCAGAAGATATGGTATGCTTCTGAAAGTGTCAAGTCACATGACATTCTTCATAACACATCTTCACTATTCAACACTCCCTCTTTTAACTAGAGAGGATAACTTCCATCAAGTAAAATTGATATCACCTAACTCGTGATATCAGAAGATATGGTATGCTTCTGAAAGTGTCAAGTCACATGACATTCTTCATAACATATCTTCATTATGGTATGTGCACTGACATCAAGTCACATGATGTCTACCATAATTCATGGCATATCCACAGATATAAATATCCACCATGATTATCTCTTAAGGATCACAATGATCTACAGATGATATCAAGTCCCATGATATCAATCAAAGTGTCCAAGAGATACTATCATGACATGTCCACAGATATCAAGTCACATGATATCTATCATGATAGTTTATCATTGTAGAGTCGTCACTTTACAATGTCAAATACAAGTGTTCATTATTAGAAAGATCGTCACCTTTCAATAATGTACACAGGGGAAGCGGGCCCATAAGGTCATGGAGTCACACACATGACAAAAGAGTTTACACATTAAACATCTTTATATATATTAGTACAACATATAAACAATTTGAATTTCAACATAATATCAAATTACATTTCAACCATACCAAGTTTCTTCCTGAAGTGCTCTACCTTGATTCGGGAGAGAGGTGTGGTGAGAATGTCTGTTGTTTGATCATTTGTACTAACATACTCCAATTGGATCACATTCCTTTCTGTCGAGCTTTGTGCTACAAAAAACTGTTTTCTGCAAATCCAAAAGATCATAGCCGATCCTAAACTGAAGCAACATCCTGATGTGCTTTTCCGATCGGTTACATTCCCAGCCCAATCTAAATCAGAGTATCCTAGGTTGATCTAGTTGGTCATTTCTGTAAAGAAGACCATATCCAATAGTGCCAAGAAGATGAATATCTGTTTTACAGCCATAAGGTGAATTTCCTTTGGCTCACACTTGAACTGGTTTAAAGCATTCACTAGTACCTTCCATTTGCAGCAGGAGTGCTTTATCAGCTGAGCTACTGGCCCCTTGTGACCAGCCCATCATCAGTCCGGGTGTGGCTTATATCCAACACCCCCCCTTTAAGCCACACTGTGGGTGCTGGGGGCTCATGGAGTTAGATCCAGGGACCTGTCGTCATGGAGTCTCTCAACATGACGCCTCATCTCAGTCTCAGAGATGAACAAGGGCTTTCACCTCATATCTCTCTATCTCAGAGAATTATGCATTACAACAAGTGATGATGTGACTCCCTCTGAAACTCTAAGTACATGTATTAGCCTCCTGACCTCCTCATCAAAAATTATCAACAATACTTGCTTTAGAGAAATGGTTTCCAATGCACACCTCTGTAGAGATTTAGGGCTGTCCTCTTCAACCTCATCCTAGAACACTCTATACGGAACAGGTTTGCGGAGCTACCAATGTTGAATCCAGGTTGGCTGACTTAAGCAATTCTTATCTCAATTGCTGAAGAGGATCTTAGCATCAGGCCTTGCATCTTCTTTTCCGTGAGTCACAGAACTCCCTCTTGATCATTTCTTTGGTCGGCATGACTTCCTTACAAGATGCCTCAAGCTTTTATCACTAAGCAGTCTCATCACCTTCTTGTTCCTAGATCTGTCTAGGAAGCATTTTAGAGAGAGATTACTAACAGTTTATAACTATCTAAGGAAATATCAAGACTAAAATCATACAAGGTTTACTATCTCAAGTTATAGCATGAATGCATAAGAATTTATGAACAATATTAAAACATGAATCAATTTATAAGAGAAATATATCAAAAGATCAAAATTAAGGGATAAGGAAGCTTATCTTTAAATTCTGATATAACTCTTTCTTCCATCTTTTACTCCTCTCGAGAGTGCTTAACTTAGCACAACAAAAGATTAGATAATCTGAACACTATAGATTTCTTCAATGCATTATGCAGTTTAGCATGAAAAACTTACCCTCTCCAAGAGTCAAGGCTCTATCACAGTTTATGCATTAGAGAATGATATTGATGTGACCAACTTATCACCATCGAAATTGCAGTTCTCCTTTTATTTCAGAGTCACACTCAGAAATCTTCACAACTAGAATAAAAATGACTTGCAAATAATAATTTGAATTTTCAAGGGATCTTATGTCAGTGAACACATTTCAAGAGAAAACACAATCTCTCTTTACTAATCACACATGATCCAAATAAATGATATCAGATCTGCTCAACTCAGCAGATTGACTTTCAACTCAAATGAAAATTATTAAAAAATAAATAAAGAAATAAAATACTTATCTCTTTAATTGATGGTACACCATAAAGCTGGATCGGTGGCAATGTTCCATCTTGGCCACCTTCAGTGATGCCATGATTTACACCTAACAAGAAACCACTTCTCGAAGTTTGTAGTGATCCACAGATCATCTCCAAACATTGGTGGCAAATATCTCCAAATAACCAAGGCACCAAAGCTTCCCAGATTTATATGGTGAAATCAATACTGAATAGACATTCTCTCTTTATCTGGTCCGATGATCATCATTGTAATTAGAGCCAAATCCCCCTTCTCTGGATTGCCGAAAATGATGCAGGAGGAATGTGAAAACAACCTTTCCTTCAGTAGAGATTTCTCATAGCCTTTTCTCCACTGAACATACGCTAAGTTTTGCTGACTTATCCTTCTGACAGTAGGGAGAAGCGATATCCTTAATATTTGAATGTGGTCAAAAGACCATTCAAATTTTATTCTGACTTTTGTCCTTGGAGACTACACTAAGCAAATATGATCATGACTTGTAGCTTCAGAAACGTGTTGGCACCTCCAGCAAGCAATTCCCAGTATATAATGTCTCGATGATGTCTTCCGCACAACTTGATATCGGCAGGGAGGAATATACAATTATCCAACGGCGATATAAAATTGATGAAGGCCACCACCTGTCAGATGGAGTAAAAGCACCAGCAGTTTAGTCGAAATCAAAAGCACTAGCAGTTTAGTCGCTATATGATATATTCCCTGAACCCACAAGTTGTTACTAAAGACAATTTCGCTAAACTTGCTTTAGCAAATAAATCACAGTCAGTGCCAACATGTGCGACCAAGGTGGTACATGAATAACAGGGATCTGGGTCGCCAAATTTATCATTCGGTCAGGTGTGAAGATGTCTACAGAGGTAAGCAATATCTGTTCCCATAGTAACTTCCAATGCCACCCGACCTTTCAATCCTTCGGGTGATTCTCCAATAAAAAATGTCAAGGATATGACTCTTCTGTAGCCACAATTCCTAAGGCATTTTGTTCTCAAAAATCCAAATGTAGGAACCAATTATTATTCACTTCTTTTATGATGATCTACAATCCTTCGAGTGCCCAAGATAATTCTAAGTATCCAGAATCTCCAGGTCGCAACACCACTCATAGGTCCGACAAGAGGGATCGATACGGTGAGGACGCGATGTAGTGCAAACTGATTTTAGATTTGATTTGGATTCACACAACTTGGCTCTGATACCATGTAAATGTAATCAAATCTTTGTCAAATAGGATCCTAAAAGTTGGAGAACACTAAGGTCTGAAATTCTGTGAGACAGATTCTAAGTCAAAAGTCAATTTCCAGATTTCTTCTTCTTATGTCAAATGGACTGATTGCAGAACATTAATAAATTTCGATGTTTGCATATCAATGGGAAGCTACCATAAATATGATGGAGACCCGCCTCTAAGAGGCACGTCTCAAGAGAGGATGTGTCTCCACAAGTGGAGACCTGTCCGCTCAAGAGACGTGTCTCTTTGAGCCCGCGGATCTCTTCTCTATGACAATTAGTTTAGTGTCTAAACACACACAAACTAAGGTGGCGGATATGAATAAAATTCCGAATTTATTTAATACAGAATTTAGACATCATTTAATATATTTTGAATTTTATCAATGCTTTATAAATTCGATTTCACTTATATTCTTAATTTGATTTATTCAAAAGAATAGCCTGGATCTTAACTGACCGAAGCTACCTTTCATCAACAGATATTTTATCTTTAAGCTATTTTTGAGGAAGTTTGTATTAGTGTTCATTGATAATTTATTGAATTATAACAAGACATGGAAAGACCATTTGTACCACGTACATCATGCATTACAAGTTCTCAAACAGCACCATCTCTATGCTAAACCTTCCAAGTGTAATTTTGGTCTCACAAAGGTGAAATACTTGGGTCACATAGTGTCATGAAAGAGAAAAGGTTGAGCCTAACAAAAAAAAAGATATGATGGAATGGCCTATTCTCCAAACAACTAAGAACTCGAGAGGTTACCTAGGACTCATTGTATAGTATGGAAGATTTGTGAAGAATTATGGTCACATAGTAGCACCCCTCATAGCACCACTAAGAAATTGAAGGAGGCTATGTGTACAACTCCAGTTCTAGCCACTCCAAACTTCACCAGAGATTTTGTTGTGAAGTGTGATGCTTTTAAAGGTGGTATAGGAATAATTCTCATGTAGGAAGGTAGGACCATTGCTTTTGACAATCATCAATTGAAGGGTAAGCATCAACTCAAACCCATTTAGGAGATGGAAATGCTAGCTATTCTTCATGTAGTGAAATAGTGAAGGCCATATTTGATGGGTAGACACTTTTCAAAGTTAAGATAGATCACAATAGCCTAAAAATGTTTTCTAGAGCAATGGTTATCTTCTGAGAAGCAACAAAAATGTTACACCCCATTTTTTATTTGCAAATTACTTTTAACTTTACGTCAAAATACAATGTTTCATGTGGTGATGAGGTTACTTTGATATTTAAACATTATGATGAAATTGAATGCAATATGATGTATTTGCACTTTAATGAGTTATTATTATTTATTCAATATTATGGATATGTTATATTTGTTAATGGCTAACTACGTGAATGTTTCTTTAAAAGAAATTTAGGGATAAATTTCACGCCCTCCAGAGGAAGAGGGACAGTATCAACTAGAAGAAGGGTATGGTCTACGGATTTACTGCTATTGTTATCTGAGTTTTCTTGCACCGCATAGATCAAATTATAAACCTTGTTGAGTCAATGTGAGTTCAAAGTCGTCAATTGCATCATAAGGGTAAGTGGAACCCAATCGTAAAATGATCTTGTTCTCTTCATTTTAATTTGATTGCAAATATATTGTGATAAATGGTAAATATTACATATAATATATATATATATATGTTATTAGATGAAAACACATATGTATGTATGCATATAGGGATATTACATATGCATATGATGATTATACATCGATATATATAAGGATATTACATGTATTTAATATTTAACAGTTACATGCTTATGGAAGCATGAAGAAAGATAAATAATATCAGTTTTAACAATGCTCATCAAGGGGCATGATAGCCTTCATTCATGGCTTGGGTGATGATATTTACATATGGCATTAAAGCCAATGTTATGGCAAGAGTTATAGACCGCCAACCTTATGTCTTAAGCTCTGCTTTGTGGCAGTATTATTTAAATTTTCAATTGATTTCAAAATGCTGTTCAAACATTCTTTTTATTGGTTGTCTAAGCCGTGGCATTGGGGAATGCTCGACCCAATGTAAGTCGAACCATATTATTTTGTGAATGCGCCAGTTTAAATCCATTGTGGTTGCACTGAAATAGCGACGTAAGTGGCAGTAAAATATTATTGCTTTAAACTTTTGGAACTGTTAGTTTTATAAGATCAGATATATGCACATAAATTAATTCAAAAATGATAGAAGAACACATCCAATACCCTGGGAAAACCCTCCAACCTGAGGGAGAAAAACCCAGCCAATATATCTCCTATACATTGATGATAATAAGAGCAGCAATCTGCTTACAACTTGGGCACAAACACAATGCATGAAAGATACAATGAACAGCACCTCTTATAGATGCAAAGATACAATAATGTGTTTCTCCTTGAATCGATCTGCTGCTCAAATCGCACTTCTCCTAGATTGCTTCAAATGAACTTGATTGCATTGAAGGATCTCCCATATATATCCAATTGCACCCCTTCATGAAGAGATGCCGGCCTCAAGAGAAAAGACGTCTTCTAGAGGAGGCGCGAATTTCAAGATAAGTCGGCCCATTTCAATAAATAATAATAATTACTTATTATATTCTTTTATTCATGATTAAGGTGCCTCCTTAATTAATTCGATTATATATATAAATTTAAATAGTCATAGGCTACATTTAAATTTATCTTCTATTTGAATCTTGAAGTATTATACACGTGGCTGCATTTTAACATCAACACTCCCTCTCAGCTAGGGAGGAATACTTCCATCTGCACAGGACATATCACCTCATCGTGATGCCAATCAACATGAATACATCTATGTAAGAAAAAGAGCTTATCACCTCATCGTGAAAGCATATCACCTCATCGTGATATCAACCATCATGGCTACCTCCATAGATGGTATGTACAAGTGCTCATCACTCAATGTGATGTTGTCACCTCACCGTGACGTTCACCATGGCTCTCCAAGAGGGTGAAACACAAGTACAAGTAAATCATCACGGACTCCCTCACGTGATGTTGTCATGGAGTCACACACATGACATCCACCATGGCTCTCCCAGAGGGTGGAACCAAGGGCTTTCACCTCAAATCTCAAAGTGAAATGCATTATCAAGGGCTTGCACCTCAAATCTCTCTCAATAGAGAAATGCATTAACAAAGGATCACTGATACTGAGACTCCTTCTCAGCTAGGGCTTGATTCTCCACCATACCAAGCTTATCTCGAAAGTACACAAACTTTACCCTGGAGAGGGGCTTGGTGAGAATGTTTATCGTCTGCTCATCAGTGTTGATATACCTCAATTGTATAGCTTTCCTCAATACCATATCTCTGATATAATGGTATTTGATCTCAACATGCTTAGTTCTGTCATGAAACACAGGATTGACAGAAAGCTTCACACAGCTCTGGGTATCACAATGAATGATAGTAGGCTCCATTGATTGTCCAAACAATCCTGCAAGGAGTTTTTGAAGCCACACTGCTTCACGAGTTGCTACACAAGCTGCAATATACTCTGCCTCTGATGTACTCAATGCCACTAAAGACTACTTCCTGTTGCCCCAGGATATCATAGCAGATCCCAGACTGAAGCAACAACCAAAGGTACTCTTCCGATCAGTGACACACCCTACCCAATCAGAATCAGTAAAACCATGCAGCTTCAAATCCACACCTATAGAATATCTCAACCCATATCCAACTGTGCCACGCAAGTATCTCAGGATATGTTTTGTTGCAACAAGATGTATCTGTCTTGGTTCACACATGAACTGACTAAGTGCACTCATTGCATAGCAAATATCCGGTCTAGTGTTAACTAGATACATCAGTGAACCAATCAGTTGCCTATACATCATGGGATCCACTAGTTTTGAACTAGCTGCAACCTCCTTCAACTTATGTAGGTTGGTCTCCATAGGTGTAGACAAAAGGTTTGCAATCAATCATACCAAACCTCTTCAGAATGTCAATGGTATACTTTCCTTGACTTAGAATCATCTCATCTGACTTTTGCCAAACTTCTAAGCCAAGAAAGTAATGCATGAGACCAAGATTCTTCATTTCAAACTCAGAAGCTAACTCCTTCTTACATTTGAGAATGAGGTGTTCTTCTCCAGTGATAATCAAATCATCAACATACAGAACCAAAATCAATGCTTCACCATTTATCACCTTGAAGTAAAGATTAGAATCTCCATCATTCTTTGGGAAACCCAAACTCAATAGGTAACAATCAATCCTTTCGTACCAAGCACGAGGAACCTGCTTAAGACCATACAAGCCCTTCTTCAACCTGCAAACATAAGACTACTTCCCATGTACCTCAAATCCATCGGGTTGCTCAATGTAAACCTCTTCTTCTATTACACCATTCAGAAAGGCTGCTTTTACATCCATTTGGTAAATCTTTCGTCCTCTAGATGCAGCAATAGCAATAATGGTTCTGACAGAAGTATACCGAGCCACTAGAGCAAAGGTTTCTTCATAGTCAACTCCCTCTTTTTGTGAAAAACCTCTAGCCACAACTCTGGCCTTGTGCTTCTCAATGCTCCCATCAACCGCATGCTTGATCTTGACAAGCCATTTAGAAGACACCACAAATTTGCTTTCGGGTCTAGGAATGATGTCCCAAACATCATTCTTAAGTATGGATTGATACTCTTTAGTCATAGCATCTTTCCAAACCTGTTGACTAGAAGCTTCCTCAACACTGGAAGGCTCTGACTCAATAATCTGACTCATCAAGGCTACATAACTGGAGAACTTATTAGGTCTCTTACTTTCTTTGAAAGTTCCTCTTGGGGCTGCAAAACTTTCGGCCTCCTACATTATTTTCCTGGCCCAAAGAAGTCTTTTCCTTCCAATCACAATATCTGTAGGCCCATCGGTAGGTTCCAAGGGCTCAACTGGATCATCATCTTCTTTGGATTCTGGAGCCTCCCTCTGATTCTCAGGAACATGGTCAACTTCCATATCCTCAAGAGGCTCTTCTTCATCGATCTCCATACGAGTGCCCTTGGATCTCCTGAATGCAACATCCTCCTCAAATGTGACATCTCTACTGATCTCAATTGACTTCTGACCCGGAATGTATATTTTGTAGGCTTTTGATGTCTCACTGTAGCCTACCAAAATTCCCTTCTTGCCAGAAGGTTCCAACTTTGTCCTCTTTTCCTTTGGTATATGAACATACACTGGACACCCAAAGATCCTCAAATGACTTACTTCAGGCTTCACCCCAGAGAATGCTTCTTCAGGAGTTATGTTCTCCAAGTTTCTATAAGGACTTCTATTCTAGACATAGACAGCAATCCCAGATGCTTCAGCCCAAAGAGAGATTTGCAGGTCTTGGTCATGAATCATGGCTTTGACCGCTTCCACAATAGATTTGTTCTTTCTCTCTGCAACACCATTTTGTTGAGGATTATAAGGAACACTGAACTCCCTCTTAATCCCTACTTCAATGCAAAAGTTACGAAAGATAACAGAAGTGTACTCTCCTCCGTTATCAGATCTCAACACCTTGATCCTCTTTCCGAACAAATTCTCCACTTGAGCTTTCAACCTCTCTAATATCTCCTCAGATTCTTTAGATTTCAAGAAATAAATCCAAGTCTTTCTAGAGTAGTCATCAATAAAAATAATGTAATACAAGAAACCACTTGAAGACGCAACAGACATTGGACCACATAAATCAGAATTGATAAGATCTAAAACACATTTGGATCTACTTTCGCTACTATGGAATGGACCTTTTGAATTCTTACCCAGAGTGCAGCCTTTGCAGGTACCTTCATGCTTCTGGTTGAATTTAGGAAGGTCGATCACCATCTTCTCCATAATAGGTAGAGCTTGAAAGTGAAGGTGAGCCAATCTTCGATGCCAAAGATCACACAAACTTGAGGAGTCATGCACTACAGCCTGAATGGGACGAGTGCATAGCCTGTAGAGACACCCATGTCTAACTCCAATCACCCGAGCAATCTTGATGTTGGATTTCTTTGCCCATATGAGAACTTTGCCTTCTCAAAAAGTAACTTGATAACCATTGTCTTCCAAGCCTGAGATGGAAACAAGGTTTCTCTTAATGCCTAGAACAAATAGCACATCATCCAACTGCAAGGAATCGTCGGAATCCAAGTGAAGAGATGAGGTCCCAACTCCTTTAACAGAATAACTAGCATCATCTCCAATAATGACTTGTTTGCTAGAATCTTTCTCCACCAAATTAGATAGATACTCCCTAAATCCAATGATCTGGCGAGAGGCACCACTATCAATCAACCAAGTGTTGGTGTTAGTAGATACATTGCTTGACAAGGCTGAATAGAATAGGTATTCACTTGTATCCTTCTGCATGGAGGCTTCATCGACATTTGCAATGGCGGCCTGCTGCCTAGGCCTGGTAGGACATTCCTTTGCAAAGTGACCATACTTGTCACATCGAAAACATTAGACCTTGGAGAGGTCCCTCTTCCTCTTAAATGCGAGACCACCATCAGCTCCTTTATCTCTATTTCTCTTGAAATAGCCTTTCTTCCCATCTTTCCCTTTCTTCTTTGAGGATTGAGTGGCAAGAACATGAATGTCTTCATTAACGGAGCTTTGCCCAATACCTCTTGCAGACAACCTAGACTCTTCTTGAATACAGTCTGCCCTCAACTGATCAAGCTTGGGAAGTTTTGATCTTGCATTGATTCCTTGGATATAAGACTCCCAGGATGAAGGAAGACCATTAAGAGCCAGCATGGTCAGATCCTTGCTATCGACAACATGCCCAATAGACGAGAGTTGATCTCTCAATTCGGTTATTCTCATGAAGTAGCCAATGACAGATTCTCCCTTCGCCATCTTCAAGTGATGGAGTTGTTGCTTCAATGCAAGAGCCCGGCTGGTGTTGTTGATCTCGTACATCTCCTCCAGTGTTTTGAACATCTCTCTTGCAATCCTTAACTTGGAGACAATAGGAACAATATGATCCTTCACGGAATCAACTAACATCTTCTTTGCCCTAATATCTTTCTTCTTCCATAGGGCCTTCTCTTCCTCATCCGTAGGCTCGGGGGCAGAGCTCTCCACAAACTCTGCCAATTCGCTTTCCTCCAAGGTGAGCATGATCTTGAATCTCCATGAAGTGAAGTTTGACACTCCCTCAAGCCTATCCTCAATCTTAAGACCATTCACCATCTTGACGGAGAGATAGAGGTGAATAAAGATGAGAAATCAAATAAGGGTATCGCTGTATTAAACACAAATCTGATCGTGATCTTCTTCAAACCCGCTCTGATACCATGTTAGTTTTATAAGATTAGATATATGCACAGAAATTAATTAAAAAATGACACAAGAACACAACCAATACCCTGGGAAAACCCTCCAACCTGAGGGAGAAAAACCCAGCCAATATATCTCCTATATATTGATGATAATAAGAGCAGCAATTTTCTTACAACTTAGACACAAACACAATGCCTGAAAGATACAATGAACAGCACCTCTTATAGATGCAAAGATACAATAATGTGTTTCTCCTTGAATCGATCTGTTGCTACAAGCTTCGATCTCCTGCTCAGATCGCACTTCTCCTAGATTGCTTCAAATGAACTTGATTGCATTAACACAATGAAGGATCTCCCATATATATCCAATCACACCCCTTTATGAAGAGATGTTGGCCTCAAGAGAAAAGACATCTTCTTGAGGAGGCGCGAATTTCAAGATAAGTCGGCCCATTTCAATAAATAATAATAATTATTTATTATAATCTTTTATTTTTTAATTCATGATTAAGGCGCCTCCTTAATTAATTTGATTATATATAAAAATTTAAATAGCCATAGGCTACATTTAAATTTATCTTCTATTTGAATCTGGAAGTATTACACACGTGGCTGCATTTTAACATCAACTGGAACTACAACATCCATCATGGCAAATGCTACGTAAGTTTTGGTTTATTCAACTATCTTAAAACTGCGTATATCTTGGTTGGGGGTCATGGCATTTTAAAAGGGGCAGCTCTGTGAGTTAGTTGAGAGGGGGCGCTAAAATTGAATGTTGATTCAGAACTGCATATATCTTGGTTGGGGGTCATGGAATTTTAAAAGGGGCAGTTGAGTGAGTTAGTTGAGAGGGGGCACTAAAACTGAAAGTTGATTCAATTATCCTTTCTTATCTGAAAAATCAAGAAAGGTTATGTTGCGCCCACTTTGGGAAAAAGTAGTTATTGGTGTTATTGCAAAGCTTTATCACGACTCTTCTTAGAATTATTATTATTCATTCCCAGTTCTTCATTGTCTTGGGAAAAAGAAGAGTTGTTTGCATATACTGTGAAGTGCAGAGAGGAAGATTCATCCTCATAACCTTCCACGAGCTACAACTGGATTAGTATGTATTTAAGTGAAGTTTGTCTTGATTTACTTGGTAAAGAGCTTTGTGTTTTGTGAACTGGCATGAATTGAGCAGAGCTGAGGAAGAGTTTATTGTTTCTCACCATTGTTAGAGTTGCATTTCAGTATTAGAGCAGAAGTTAGAGCTTCCTTTTTGTTGTGACACGTGTTTTGGCTGAGTGCTTTGCATATTAAAGTCCAGTTAACTCAACTGTACAAGCTGAGCAAGCAAGTAGTCACAGTTTAATTCATCATTTTTCCTGTTTTATAATAGTTGTTTGGTGTTTGTTTGGAAAGAAGATTTCAAATAAACCAGAAAAGATTTAAGCTATGACATTATTCTTCCTTTTTACAAAGAAAACAACAATTTTAGAAGTTTGAATCCCGCTTTATAAATCATATGAGTCTAATTTGTTTCTTGATAGGAAATTATCTCTTTCCTCTTTCCAGTTAGGGATTTACCAGTTTGATACATATTAAATATATATAGTTCTAATCATAGTTGGCTCACTCGCCAAAAACTCGCGCGAGTTTTTTTGCCAAACGAGTATTTGCAAGTTTTACTCGCCAAAAAGTACGGCCGTACTTTTCACAAAAACTCGCCTAAAAACTCGCCGTTTATTTGCAAAAACTCGAAGAGTTTTTTTTTAAAACTCGGCTGCTCAGCAAAAAAGACAATTTTCATTCATTTTTTGCCTCCACCAGTTGCTCTGTCTCTTCCTTAGCAAAAACACTTTCCCATGAAGGTTTTTGTGGTTTTGGAGGTCTTAATTTGGGCTTGATGGGCTCCTTCGGGGCTCATATACCTTGATCGGGACCCCGCCAGGGCCCTCTCGCTGGAGGGGAGGCCTAAATCACCCCCCGCCTCTCCCCCCTCCCAGGGGTCTTAGATTTATTGTTGGAAGGGCCGCTGCCCCACTTTATTGGGGCGCCCCCGAGGCTGACTGCCCGCACCGCGCACGGTATTACTGTTCAAACCCCTCATGGCCCGCCCCTCTTCCCCCAGGCGGGCTGCCCCCCCCCTGATGCAGGGCCGACCAGCAGGGTTGCCCCTAGACCCCCACAAGGGGCGCTGCCCCTCGACCCCACTGGGGGCGTTGCCCCCAAACCCCCACGAGGGGTGCTACCCCTTGACCCCATTAGGGTCATTGCCCTCAAAATCAGATTGAATTCACTTGGTTTTCTAGGTACTCTCCAAGTCCAAGTTTTCCTACAAGTCTTCATCTATAATATCATCTAGTTCTACCTCTCCCCTCACTAGACATGGGAAGAGGAAGATATAAATTTGTAAAATATATTAATATAGTATTTACTTTCAGTTTTACAATAACAATTTGCTATTTTCATTTTGTTTCAGACTATTATCATATCAGCGCATTGAGCATTCCACATGAGGATGCCATTTTGTATCCAATTTCTTTCAAATCAATCAAATACAACTTGTTTCTTATATGTACTCATTTATTGACTCATTGGATGCATCTTATCTTTGAATTTTGCAAAAAAAATGCGTTTTTAGTGAAGTTTAAGCAATTTTTTAAGTTGTCGAGTTTTTTGCCGAGTTTTTTCCGAGTTTTTGCCGAGCCGAGTTTTTCGGGCTTGCCGAGTACTTGAAAATGCCGAGTTTTCCAACTATGGTTCTAATAGAGAAATCAAAATATGGGCATGTGTTTAGGCACATTTTTATTGTTTATTATTCTTGAACCAAAAAGAATAGTTTGGTTAGAGAACTGAAGAACTTTTGAGAATTCCAAGTATGGACAGTACTCGACCTTGGTTAAGGATGATTAATCAGTATTGTAAGTAAGTTAATCTTTTGCAAATTTCCAACAATATTATTGTTGAAAAGGTTTTAATTTTAAATGGTTATCTTTTTGTCAACAATACTATAGGTTTTACCTAAGAAAGTCAAAGCCCTAAAGTGATGATGTAATCTTCAATGGAAAGACAATCCTCATTACGAGGTTAATGATTATGTTATCATAATACTAGATTATGACCAGGAAGGTCATGTTGACGTCATTTTGTCATCAAAATTTGCTGAATGTTAAAAATCGGAGAATAGCAACTCTCATGGGTTGTAGTAAGGACTCGAACAAGTGGCAGTAGCCAAGACATAGGTAGTTACGTGAACATAACATGGGTGTTTAAAGTCAGAGTTAACTGTCCAACCCAGTTAAAGTTTTGACTTAGTGAGTCATCATATTCTATGAAAAATACCTCTAATAAGTTAACCATTGGACAAACAGAAAGTTTGGGTTAACCTTAGGTCAGTTAAGGTTTCCAAGTCGAGTTAGAGGTGGGTGAACATACGACTCCGAAATCTGTCAACCAATTTTTTCTTTGAATTGTCATAACACAAACCAAAACTACGCCAATTGATTAGCGTTAGCTTCCAAAGGATAATCAAATTAAATGCACTCAACACCAATTGATTAGCATTAGCTTCCAAAGGATAATCAAATTAAATGCACTCAACGCTAAGAATGTGCACACAAGACCCGATGTGGGTGAGGTGCTAACATATGGTGGAGGAAACTGAATTATAACTGAAAGTATAAATACAATTGAATGTAAAGAGACGGTGAACCAGCCATGAGAGATTTCCACACTTTCACTAATTTAGCGGAGGGAAAAGATTACAAATCAAAACTAATTCATCCGCTACGGCAGGCATCCACTCAATAGTAGGAATTTGCCACTTTTCAGTGGGTGATAAATGAGAGGTTAGTTTGTTCTTTCTCCACACTGGCGATATACCATCCAGGGGTTACAAATATGTGAAAATTAATACTAAAATATGCAACAAGTTAAATGACTGGAACAGTACTACTATTTACAATCTTGCAATGAAAAACAACTGCAAATTCCAAGTGTTATTACAATCTTTACAAAGCACAATGAAATAGATGATCTCCCACCTGATAATCTCTCAATTATTGAAGATAGAACCCAAAATTAGAAATCGAAATAAGTCTGATATAGAAATCTGCAAACTAAAATTCTTAACCAGCAATCAACGGAAACACCAAAATGGACAAATCTCTTACCACACTTCGTAAACTCTTATCAAACTGATAGTACTTCACTTCAAAGGCTAGGCAACCATGAAAGCATCATTTTCCAAGCTCCAATCATCATCAAACACACAGCACGAATTTCCAAGCCTCCAATGAATGGTACGGCTCTATGAGAGGGTCAACCTCTCTTAAAAAATCATTTCTTGCACAATAAAATCTGCCCTTGTGCAATTTGCAGCACCTCCAGCATATATATAGAAAGGACAAATACGCATAAGAAAATAAATTTTATTCAAGGAGCTGTATACAAATTCGCCTGGCAGCCATGCTTGAACCAGCAACTTGAAATTCAAGAAATCTTCAAAATTCATCAACCATAAAGCTCAATCTGCTAGTCTAGATGAGAAGCAGCAATAAAACCAACTAGGTGTTATCTTTGCTAGGAGGTAAGCATTCCTCGAAGCCAAATCTATGTAGTCATTCTGACAACATAACATTAGCATAAACAATGGATACCCAAATGCTGGAGCAATGCCTTTCTTTTATAGAATTGGAGATGACCTTTCAAATTCCAAAACTCCCTCCAAGAAAGGGATGCCCATTCACCTTTTTGAAATATTTAAATTTAAAAAACACTTTATTCCATCTTATTTAGGCGTCCAAACTTCATGGTACAATAAACATTATAAAATATCAATTATTTCCTCCATGAGGCTTCCACCCTTTATGTCCACCTTTTAACACAGCTTCAAGTCATAACACTAGGCCAAGGGGTCAATTTAAAAATATAACATTAATGACTTGAATTAACTTATTTCTCCAATATTTCACCTCAGAAGTCAAAACCAAACATACTCAACTGCTCCAACTGAAATGGAGAACTTACTGAGATGCTGTCAACAGGACCACTGCCAAAATTAGAACTTACTAAAAATATTAAATTTTGAGAAATGCTAAAAACCTCCAAACAAAGGAAACCCTAATTTTTCCTCTGACGAGCCTGCAAGCTTCCGGAAATAGGTTATCAATCACAAAAGAGCCTATGGCTAAAATGGGGACATTATAGACTCCACTTGTACGAAGTGGTTGAATTTATTTCAAAACTTTGGCCAAAGTAAATGCAAAATTCTATGCTTGCACTTGTCGGTTCACTATGCTCTAGAATTGAATAACCAGTCAATAGTAACATACATAGTTAGGAGGAGTCTATAGTTGTATGACTGTATTGGTTATGTAGGACATAACACCAGAAACTCAGATGACAATACTAGGGAATCTTTGACTATACTCTTCTTTGAAGGGTAGGGCCACTTCCAATTGGAAGGTGTGCGAGGGACCGCCAGTCTGTGGTTAGAGGTAAAACGCTTGGGTGATGCTCTCCCTCTTGTAGATGACATGCCAAGGTTTGTGAGACAGAAAAGTAATTTATATATGGAATTCCTGACCTTGAACTCAATAGTTAATTGTTAATTCTTTACTTAATTGTAATCATTTATCTGAAATTGAATATGGAAAGTTGTATCTCCTTTTCAATTTGAAAAGCAATGTGATTTCATTTATGAAATATTTTATGTTTTCAAATATGCAAGTGCAAACTTTGATGTTAAAAGAGAAAAAAATTCACTTCCTATTTTTAAGGAAATGATTTATTTAACGAAAAGATCAAAACCTAAGTTTTTACTAAGTTGTATGGATAGAGATGTTACAAAAAATGGGTCACTAAGATGTTGGATTATGACTTTGAGATTACCTATAAGAAAGGGAAGGGGAATATTGTGGCTAATGAATATCTAGGAAGGACAAGAAGGATGAGGCATTACTATGCTCCAGTAGATTTGACTGAAGAAGCCAAAGCAAAGTGGCAAAATGGTGTTGCTACGAGGAATCTCATTCAATAGTTGCAAAATGGTCCCTAGAGTTCAGATAAGTTTTGTTGAAAGGAAGACTATTTGTGGTATAAAGAGAGATTGTATCTATGCAAGAACTCTATCCTCAAACACAAGAATCTTGAAGGGCTCCATGGTTCTCTAGTTGAGGGTCATTCAACATTTTTGAAGATATCATCAAATTAAGCGTGATTTCTTTTGGGAGGGCCATAAAGGTGATGTTCAAAATTTTGTGGCAGAATATTTTGTATGTCAAAGAAGTAAAAAAGGAAGACAATTAAGACACATGAGCTTTTGCAGCCCTTAGTTATTTCTAGCTAGCGATGTGAAGAAGTCTACACAGATTTCATCACAAGCCTTCCAAGATGTAAAGGCAAAAGCATCATCATAGCAATGGTGGATATCCTCACCAAGTATGCACATTTTATTGCAATATCCCCTCCTTCTACAACAAGTACAATGGCGAAAGTATTTATGGAGAATATACAAAAGTTACCTGGTACCCCAAGGGGTATTTTCAGTGATCGTGATCATATCTTTACTAGTAACATTAGGATAGCTTTATTATCTTGTTTGGGTACTCAATTGAATCATAGCTCTTCATACCACACTTAATCAGATGGGCAAACTAAGGTCATCATAAATTCTTGGAAGGGTATCTGCAGTGTTTCACTTCAAATAAATAGACCCAACGGGTAAATTAACTACCACTAGTAAAATGGTGGTATAACACTTTCGTCCATAGTTCTTCAAATATCTCCCCAATTATGATACCATCCCCATCCATCACATCATCATTGAAGGTGACATTAAGAGTTCAAATTGTGGAAGACCACATGAATCATCTACAATAGGTACTATCAAGACTCAAGGAGAATTTGGCCATGGCACAAAATAAAATGAAACAACACATTCACCAACACCATGGTGAAAGGAATTTTAAAATAGGTGATTGGGTTTTCTTGAGATTGCAACCTTATAAGGAAACTTCTCTCAAGCAATAAACAAAGAATAACAAGTTGTTACCAAAACATTATGGTCCATACCAAATTCTACAAAAGAAAGATAATGTAGCCTACAAGCTTGAGTTACCTCCAACGAAAATGCATCCATGTTTTCATGTTTCCTATTTAAAGAAGGTGATTATTTCATAGACCCCTACACAAACATTATTAGCAAAGTGAGATGAACAAAGGAGAATCATCTTGGATTCGGAGTTAATTCTCCAAACACACACAAAGAAATTGAGGCTAGGACAATCACTAAGTATCTCATTCAGTGGAAGATTTTTCTGGTTGACAATGACGATTTTGTGCATAAGCATCCATAGTTGATCAACATTGACAAGGCTTCTCTAAACAGGGAGGATGCTATGCCCTTAATCCTATTGTGCACATAGGGTTAGGAGTAATTGGTTTGGGGCTACCTTAATTAGGTTATATTATCATTATTACATTCTTATTGAGATATTTAGGTCATCCTAAGTGTTATATTTAGGTATCTAAGTTAGCCTGGGTAACATCCAAGGCATAAGTAGGGTATATACAAGAGCTACTGGCTAGTTTATTATCATCATATTGCAATTTGTGTTCTTCTTGGAGACTCGGAGGTTTACCCCCTCAAAGTGTCTTATTATTCTTAGGTATTATCAAGTATTTGTAACATATTCCCTCTTTTGTGCAATTTGTTTCATTACAACTTATTTGGGTAATTGCTCCAAAATGCAACGGTTAATGCAAAGACAATTATGGAAGAGAAAAAGAAATATTGGTACAAGAATGGATCCACCATATTATGAAATAGGTGGACAAATGAAAGCACATTTATCAACATTCCAATGGCTTCAAATTTTAAAATAGTGTTTTTGAGGTTCATCAATGCCTTAAACAAAGTCAAGAATGTTGAGAATCTATTGTAATGTCCCCTTTTGGGATTGCCCTAAATCTTGCCCTAGAATCACATGTTTCATGTAGTTAGGATTATAACTTACCAATTAAATGCTTTAAGCAAGATAGATCTAGGTTTAGGTCCTCCAATCATGTTAGATAATATTGGAAATATAATTCATATGATCAAAACATATATAATTTGGTTTTTACATAATAATTTTTTCAGCATAAAGTAATTATAGGTACACATGGAGTAAACTTGTTGAAGACACATCAGGCATGAAGTAAACACGCAAGACATGAAGCATAAATACACACAATAGCTGAAGTATACACATGCATACACATAAGACAGGAAGCATGCACATGAATACACATAAGACACAAAGTATACACGTGAATATACGTAACACACAAAGTATACACGTGAATACACATAAGACGCAAGGCATACACATGAATGCACATAAGACACAAAGCACACACGTGAATGTACATAAGACATAAGGTATACACATGAATACACGTAAGATACAAGGTATACACATGAAAGCACATTAGACACAAGGTATACACATGAATACACGTAAGACACAAAGTATACACATAAATACACATAAGACACAAAGCATACATGTAAAAGACACACATATATAGAAATGCAATGTTGGCCCACTTGATTTTGATTTACTTAAGAAGAGGGTTGAATGGTGGTTAAAATGGGTTTGTCCCTCGAGCTGGCAAGAATAAGGCTCTGATACCAATTGTAATGTCCTCTTTTGGGATTGCCCTAAATCTTGGCCTAGAATCACAAGTTTAATGTAGTTAGGGTTATAATTTACCAATTAAATGCTTTAAGCAAGACAGATCTAAGTTTAGGTCTTGCAATCATGTTAGATAATATTGGAAATATAATTCATATGATCAAAACATATATAATAAATGTCTTATCTATTTAAACCATGTAAAAATATATAATTATTTCAAACTATATAAACTACGCAATATCCATAATGCATGTTGGAAGTTTGATCATAATAGGACTTGGATGAGAAACATGATAAGTTTGCCCGAAGCTATCCATACTAAGCCCAAGAGCAAATATACCATCCCTCTTGGCCCTAAGTGGCAGACACAGTCATCCAACATGGAGTGGTGTACTTAGTGGATAAACTTCTATCTGCTTTCCCTATCCATGTTCCCATTTTTTCCCTCTTATGATCAACAACCAATCCATGTACAGATTGGGGATAAGCTACAATAGGAGGCCCGTAGACTCCCTTTTCTAAGCCCAAGGGCGGACACTCACCCCCTTGGCTCCAAGTGGCTAGCTTGGAGTGGCATACTTAGAAAGAAATCTAGTATCTCCTCACCCTACTGGTATTTCCCCCATTCCTCCTCATGGTTGATTGATGAGAATTGCAAACACTAAATATATCAAGATTCATAGAGATTATAAACCAAAAAATATATCACAATAACCATGATAGAGCAAACCACAATACTTACTAACATGTATGCAAATATATTAACAAATGCTGATTTCTGCCCTTGTCTGTTGAGTGTAGATAATTATGTTTGATCTGCTCCAATTGCCTCGTAGTTCAACCTGTTTCTAATATTAAGAAGATATTACTTTATAAGAATTTATTATCATATTTATATTAAAGAATCATAATTATTACTTATAAGGCTCAATAATTGCTGCAAGCATCATTATTGCATAATTGTGTATAAGGATATATATATATAAGGATATTCCATCTTCTGATTATATCTGCTGCTATACTCAGAAATATATTCCAGATTTCTTATTTATTCTTTCCTTCAATTTAATGTTCCTTTTATATATCTTTCAAATCTGCATATACCTCTTTTAGATATACATATATCTCTTTTAGATCTCCATATTATATCGCTACTGATGTATATGTAATGTCCCCTTTTTAGCGAGTATCAGAATTTGGAGGATTAGCCTATTTCTCGTAGGCTAATAATGGTGAATAGAGGGTCCGGTGTTGGAGTTATCTCGCTTTTCAGATGGCCATTTGCAGTGTTTATCTCTCTAGACCCTTGACATATTCAAAGGCGATGTTATTCAGAGGTTTTTGTGTTGATGTTCATTACAGCGTCGGTCTGCACTTCCCAAGAGAATACATTAAATGAATATTTTCTAAATGTCAAAGGGCCGACCCTTAAAGGATTCACACTTACTATGGCCGACCCTAAATTGTATTTATTATTTATTATTTATGTTTTCCTAAAAGGGGGCCGACCTAACTTGAAGAGGCGCCTCTCGCGCATAAATACAAGGTCTTCTTGTCATTGTTATTCATTCATTCCAATAAGAAGTTCCCACCTATTATCAGCAGATAAAGTTCACATCATACAAGGAAAGTTCGCCATATACTCAAGAGCAGAAATTCGCATGAAGAGGAAGAACAAAAATCCAGATTCGCATTCCTAGAAGAAGTTCATACTTGAACAGCAAATCATCATTAATATAGTAGCAGACATAGTTCAAGGAAGAGCAGATATATTTGCATCTAAGTATTAAGGAAGAGTGCAAATTCATTAGCCATTGTTGGGTTGTGTTGTAAGCAGAATTCTGTCACTTATTATCATATATATAAGAGATATATTTGCTGGGTTTTTCTCCCTCAAGAGGAGGGTTTTCCCAGGGTATCTTGTTGTGTTCATTGTCTTATGTGTTGCATTTCTTTTGTTCAATTGATTATCTAATCTGATCTAAGAAACACTAACATGGTATCAGAGCGGGTGTGAAAAAGATCGTGATCAGATTTAGTTCGCAACACTCACCTTATTCCTTTTTCAGTCTATCTTCTAAATTTCTCAAGATGGTGAACGGTCTGAAAATCGAGGATAGACTCGAAGGGATCTCGAACTACATATCATGGAGGTTCAGGTTCATGCTAACTTTGGAAGAAAATGATTTGGTTGAGTTTGTGAAAACAAAAGTTCCCGAACCTGAGGGGGAAGAAGAGAAGCTGCAATGGAGGAAGAAAGACACTAGGGCAAAGAAAGCATTGGTTGATTCCGTCAAGGATCATATTGTACCAATTATCTTCAAGTTGGATACAGCAAGAGAGATGTTTTCAACCTTGGAAGAGATGTACGAAATCAACAACACCAGTCGAGCCCTTGCTCTGAAGCAACAACTTCATCATGTGAAAATGGCGAAAGGAGAATCTGTTATTACATACTTCATGAGGATTTTAGAGATAAAAGATCAGCTCTCCACTATTGGTCACATGATTGATGATAAAGAACTGACTATGCTTGCTCTCAATGGTCTTCCGCTTTCATGGGAGGCGTTCATCCAAGGAATCAGTGCAAGATCCGAACTTCCCAAGTTTGATCGATTGAGGATTGATTGCATTCAAGAAGAGTCAAGACTAACAGCAAGGGGGATTGGTCAAAGCTCAAAGAATGAAGAATTACAAGTTCTTACCTCTCATTCATCAAACAAAGGAAAAGGCTTTAAGAGAGGTTTCTTCAAAAGGAATCGAGAAGATGGAAATGAAGATGCTCCTACCTTCAAAAGGAAACGAGACATGTCCAAGATTCAATGTTTTCGTTGTGATAAGTATGGTCACTTTGCGAGGGTTTGCCCCCAACGACCTAAGCTTCAAGTTGCCACTGCAGATGTTGAAGAAGTTGCTCTACAAAAGGACTCCAGTGATTATCTATTTTATTCAGCCTTGTCTAGCAATGTTTCTACTGACTCTAATACTTGGTTGATTGACAGTGGTGCTTCTAGGCACATCACCGGATTCAGAAGTCACCTTTCAAACTTAATGGAAAGCAACTCCAGTGATCAAGTTGTTATTGGAGATGATGCTAGATATTCTGTAAAAGGGATTGGAAACTCCACTCTTCACTTGGATTCTGGAATTTCTTTGGAGTTGAATGATGTACTGTTCGTACCAGGGATAAAGAGGAACCTTGTTTCAATTTCAGCATTAGAAGACAAGGGTTATCAAGTTGCCTTCTCTAAAGGGAAAGTTCTTATATGGGCAAAGAACTCCAGCTTCAAAACTGCTCAAGTGATTGGAGTTAGACATGAATGTCTCTACACGCTGTGCACTCGTCCTCTTCAAGCACTTGTGCATAACAGTACCAGCATGTGTGATCTTTGGCATCGAAGATTGGCTCACATTCACTTTCGTGCTCTACCTATCATGGAGAAGATGGTCACCGGTCTTCCGAAATTCGATCAAGAACATGAAGGTACATGCAAGGGATGTGCCCTAAGCAAGAACACAAAAGGTACGTTTCATTCCAGTGAAAGTAGATCTAAATGTATTCTTGATCTCATTCATTCTGATTTGTGTGGTCCAATGTCTATTGCATCATCTAGTGGTTTCTTGTATTATATTATTTTCATTGATGATTACTCTAGAAAGACTTGGATCTATTTCTTGAGATCTAAAGAATCAGAAGAAGTATTAGAAAGATTCAAGAATTCAAAGCACAGATTGAAAATCTGTCTGGGAAGAGGATCAAAGTATTGAGATCTGATAATGGTGGAGAATACACTTCTGGCACTTTTCGAGACTTTTGTATTGAAGCAGGGATTAAGAGGGAGTTCAGTGTTCCCTATAATCCACAACAAAATGGTATTGCTGAAAGGAAGAATAGGTCTATTGTGGAAGCAGTGAAAGCTATGATCCATGATCAAGACTTACAAATCTCTCTTTGGGCTGAAGCATCAAGAACAGCCGTCTATGTTCAAAACAGGAGTCCCCACAGGATCTTAGAGAATAAAACTCCTGAAGAAGCATTCTCAGGCGTGAAGCCTGAAGTTAGTCATTTGAGGATCTTTGGCTGTCCAGTCTATGTTCATATTCCAAAGGAAAAGAGAACAAAGCTAGAACCTTCTGGGAAGAAAGGAATTCTTGTAGGCTACAGTGAGACATCAAAAGCTTACAGGATTTACATTCCAGGACATAGGAGATCTATTGAGATAGAGAGACGTCACATTTGAGGAAGATGTTGCTTATAGAAGGTCCAAAGGCACTCCTATGGAGGTCGATGAAGAAGAACCTCCTCAAGATATGGAAATTGACCATATTCCAGAGAATCTGAAGGAGGATACAGAACCTAAAGAAGATATTGATCCAGCTGAGCCTTTGGATCCTACTGATGGGCCTCTAGACATTGTGATTGGAAAGAAAAGACCTCTTTGGGCTCGCAGAACAATGCAAGAAGCAGAAAGGTTTGCAGCTCCAAGAGGAGCCTTCAGAGAAAGCAAGAGACCTCACAAGTTCTCTAGTTATGTTGCTTTGATGAGTCAAATTATTGAGTCGGAGCCCTCAAATGTTGAAGAAGCGTCTAGTCAACAAGTATGGAAAGATGCCATGATTGAGGAGTATCAGTCTATACTTAAGAACGATGTTTGGGATATAGTTCCTAGACCCAAAGACAAATCTGTGGTGTCTTCTAAGTGGCTCTTCAAGATCAAGCATGCAGCTGATGGGAGCATTGAGAAACACAAGGCTAGATTTGTGGCTAGAGGGTTCTCACAAAAAGAGGGAGTTGACTATGAAGAAACCTTTGCTCCTGTGGCTCGTTACACGTCTGTTAGAACCATCATTGCTATTGCTGCATCTAGAGGATGGAAGATTCACCAAATGGATGTAAAGACAGCTTTTCTGAATGGCATAATAGAAGAAGAGGTGTACATTGAGCAACCAGAAGGATTTGAGGTGCATGGGAAAGAGTCTCATGTCTGCAAGCTGAAGAAGGCCTTGTATGGTCTTAAACAAGCTCCTCGTGCATGGTATGAAAGAATTGATCAGTATCTTTCAAGTCTGGGTTTCTCAAAGAATGATGCAGATTCTAACCTCTACTTCAAAGTAGTAAATGGTGAAGCATTAATTTTGGTTTTATATGTTGATGACTTGATCATCACTGGTGAAGAACATCTAATTCTAAAATGCAAGAAGGAATTAGCTTCAGAATTTGAGATGAAGAATCTAGGTCTCATGCATTACTTTCTTGGCTTAGAAGTTTGGCAAAAGCTAGATGAGATGATTCTAAGTCAAGGGAAGTACACTGTTGACATTCTCAAAAGGTTTGGTATGATTGACTGCAAACCTATGTCTACTCCCATGGAAACTAATTTAGATAAGCTGAAAGAAGCTCCAACTAGTTCAGAACCAGTGGATTCTACGATGTATAGACAGTTGATTGGTTCATTGATGTATCTAGTTAACACTAGACCTGATATTTGCTATGCAATGAGTGCACTTAGCCAGTTTATGTGTGAACCAAAGCAAATACATCTTGTAGCAGCTAAACATATCTTGAGATACTTATGCGGCACAATCGGATATGGGTTGAGATATTCTTCAAACGTGGATTTGGAGCTGCATGGTTTTACTGATTCTGATTGGGCAGGATGTGTCTCAGATCGGAAGAGTACTTTTGGTTGTTGCTTCAGTTTGGGGACTGCTATGATCTCCTGGTGTAGCAGGAAACAGTCTTCAGTGGCCTTGAGTACAACTGAAGCAGAGTATATTGCAGCTTGTGTGTCAGCTCGTGAGGCAGTGTGGCTTCGCAAGCTCCTTGCAGGATTGTTTGGACAATCAATGGAGCCTACTATCATACACTGTGATAATCAAAGCTGTGTGAAGCTTTCTGTCAATCCTGTGTTTCATGACAGAACAAAACATGTTGAGATCAAGTATCACTATATTAGAGATATGGTGCAAAGGAAAGCTATACAGTTGAGGTATATCAGCACTGAAGAGCAAACGGCAGACATTCTCACCAAGCCTCTCGCCAGGATTAAGTTTGTATACTTCCGAGAGAAACTTGGTATGGTGGAGAATGCAGCCGTGACTGAGAAAGAGTCTCAGTAATCAGTGATCCTTGTTGAGAATGCAACTCTTTGCTGAGAAAGAGTTGAGGTGCAAGCCCTTGTTAATACAATTCTCTGCTGAGAGAGAGTTGAGGTGAAAGTCCTTGATAATGCAATTCTCTGATGAGAGAGAGTTGAGGTGAAAGCCCTTGTTTCCACCCTCTGGGAGAAGCTATGGTGGATGTCATGTGTGAGACTCCATGACAATATCACGTGAGAGAATCCGTGATGAGTTTTTACCATCTATGGGAGTAGCCATAATGGTTAATATCACGTTGAGGTGATATTTTATTTTGTTTTCATTCTAATATAATGTGTCTTGTGCAGATGGAAGTTCATCCCTAACTGAGAGGGAGTGTTGATGTTCATTACAGCGTCGGTCTGCACTTCCCAAGAGAATACATTAAATGAATATTTTCTAAATGTCAAAGGGCCGACCCTTAAAGGATTCACACTTACTATGGCCGACCCTAAATTGTATTTATTATTTATTATTTATGTTTTCCTAAAAGGGGGCCGACCTAACTTGAAGAGGCGCCTCTCGCGCATAAATACAAGGTCTTCTTGTCATTGTTATTCATTCATTCCAATAAGAAGTTCGCACCTATTATCAGCAGATAAAGTTCGCATCATACAAGGAAAGTTCGCCATATACTCAAGAGCAGAAATTCGCATGAAGAGGAAGAACAGAAATCCAGATTCGCATTCCTAGAAGAAGTTCATACTTGAACAGTAGATCATCATTAATATAGCAGCAGACATAGTTCAAGGAAGAGCAGATATATTTGCATCTAAGTATTAAGGAAGAGTGCAAATTCATTAGCCATTCTTGGGCTGTGTTGTAAGCAGAATTCTGTCACTTATTATCATAAATATAAGATATATATTTGCTGGGTTTTTCTCCCTCAAGAGGAGGGTTTTCCTAGGGTATCTTGTTGAGTTCATTGTCTTATGTGTTGCATTTCTTTTGTTCAATTGATTATCTAATCTGATCTAAGAAACACTAACATTCTGGCTCTATTTTTATACACTCACTATTTATAGTAAGTGAGTTGAGTGATAGAGGCCAACCTTACTACTATTTTTGGTAAGGCACTTGGGTAAGCAGAGGATTCAGTGGGTTACGTCCTGGCACTGTCAAATTCAGTAAATGATATTTATTGGAGTTGTGATTTTATAATTATTATTGAAGCAAGACTTTAATAATAATTAATTATTATAAGTGGTTATAAAAGTGACTTATTTGATTTTATTATAAAGGGGTCATTAAATGATATAAAAGTCAAATAATAAAGATTTGGTTTAAAGCGCCCAAGTGGAGTTATAATATAAAGTCAACAAAAAGCAAATATTATATTTATATTTTAATGAAAAAAATCAACTTGGGAAATCGTGCCATCTCAAGGAGGTATAAAAAGCATTGTGAAAAGCATTAATTATTGATTCTACACTTATGCTTTTTGGAGAATTCTTGTGGAGAGAAGTAAACCAGGGTTTGCTTCAAAAATTGGTCTTGGAGAACATTGTATCTCTTTGATTCTACTTCCTACAGGTGTGTAAGATCACCCAAGGGTTGCATTTCAACAAGTGGCTATCATTCAATGGTCACATTGTGCTCAATAGAGAGGTTTATTGAGGGTCTGAAGAGATTACTATCAAAAATCAAAAGAAGACTTGTTGTTGGTTTGCATTAATTGTTGTTGCATCTCCTTACTAGTTTGTACTATTGTACCAGAAGGCCGTAACAATCATTATTGTTGAGGCTGTACCATTTCTATTGCTCGGCGAGTTGATGCTAGGCTGAAATGCCTAAGTTATTGGTCTGAAAATTTCATCAATCTGGGCGGCTGAGTCGAAGATACCAATTTGCTGATAATTTAGGGTGAAGAATTCACTATTTCATGCCAAGCGTCCACTTCAAGGGTCATGCCAGTTGCTGAAACAATTTCCAAATTTGCATTCTATGTTGCAATGGCTATTCGGGTATGAGTTAATTGAAAAAGCATTCAAAGATAAATCTGATATGAAAGACATTAGTTGATTTCTCAAGCATTGTGTAAAACTCTGATTTGAATACATTGTATTTGCATAGCTATAATAAATCAAATTTGAATTTATTTCAATATCTCTTTCTAGAATTTTCCTTTACCCTACATTTGTATATGCTATTTGCATTTCCTGGCATAAACCCTTCAAAAATTCAAAACCAAACAAAACAACTTGAAAACATCAAGCATCACAGGCAGATTTTCAAAGTAGTAAATATCTCAAAGTTCAGGTGCCAAAGCCTCATGTTCTCACTGCAGGAGATATCACTCGACATTATGCAGAGTATATGACTTTACCTGCTGAGATTAAGGAGTTGTTGACCCTGAATCAATTTTTGGATCAGAAGAGGCCTCGAAATGGTGGAGCAGTCAGGACAGAGCACAAAGGACAGCACGCACCACAAGTTACACGTGACTTTCAATAGGTTGTGACCAAGGTCACCTTGCCGCACTTCGATGGCAGTGATAAATGCACTACTAGATCTTGGGTCTAGAAATTGGACAACTACCTATCTTTGAGACCGATATCGGAGGATGAGGCGATTAAGTTCGCTACACTACACCTAGATGGACTTGCACATGAGTGGCGGTATCACTCACAACATGGTAACACTACAACACCATCTCATCACTACCTACTATGAGTTCACAAACAAACTTATCGAATGCTTCGATCGAAAGGATCCGGAGTTGTGCTTTAGAGAGCTAGCTCAGCTCAAACAGGTGGGTACTTTGGAGACATACATTAGTGAATTTCAGCGTTTGTCAGTGATGGTGCCGAGCATATCAAAGAGGAGGTTGGTCATCTTGTTAGTGAGGGATTGCTTAAGCCATTGAGAGGATGGATCAAAGCATTTGATCCTCCTACCTTACAGGAAGCAATGAAAAAGGCACGTAGCATGGAGTTGGCCGCACCGAAAGGGCAGTTTCCGCTTAAATCCATCACTCTTCCTCTGGATGAGAGTCCTCAACAAGTTGCTAATCAGAAAAAGAAATCAGCGATTAGACTTGATGATGAGTCACGTGATGAATTAAGGAAAAAGAAGTTGTGCTACTGGTGCAAGGGACCCTACAATAGAGATCATGATTGTCCTATGAGGCCTACGGGAAAAGCAAATCATATGGTGTGGTACTTTACGGATGATTCTGATTCTGAAATTTCAGATCAGCAAGTTGATCCAGAGGACATTGAGGTAGGAATCAAGAAAATATGCTAAGTTATCTCCTTTGGCATTGTACTCTAACCTCTACAATCAGGGATCATTCAGAATTAGGGGAGTAGTGAATGGACAGCAATGATACTAGTGCTACACATAATTTCATTGACGAGGGTTTGGTGGCTAGGCGAGGACTATAGGCAGAGAACTTCAAGGGATTCCGCGTAAGAGTGGCAAATGGATTCACTCTTACTTGTACCAAGAGGATCCTTGGTCTCACTCTGTTGTTGAATGACTATGAATTTCAAGATGATTTTTATGTTGTCAAGATGGGTGAGATGGATAATGTGTTGGGCATGACGTGGCTTCATGCCATAGGAGAATTTTCCCTCAACTTGCTAAAAATGGAAATGAAGTTTGAAGCAAATGAGAGGAAATATATGTTGAGGGGAATAGTTGAAGGGAGTTTGCGTGCCATCTCCCTCAGTGGGAAGAAGAATAAAAGGAAAGAGGACGAAATTGAGCAGGTGGTGGAGGACCACGAGCATTACCAAGAGGAGTATGACTCCATTCATTGCTCCATACGTCCTGATGATAGTAGTTTTGAACAGCACATGGATAGTGTAAAGTTTGTTAATAATATGTTATTTCAGTGTGATGCTGGTCTGACTTTTGATAATCCACTCTTTGAGTTGGATGAGGATCTTCCTCTTGACCTTTGTGGGGAGATGTGTGATGATTGCAGAGTTTGGGATCCTTCTTGTGCATCAAGATTCCAGACAGGGCTTACAGATGAGTTTTACAGTGTATACATGGTGAGTGCATATAGTTTTGCCTTTGACCCACTCGTACATGATTTGTATTCGATGAACAATTCTTGTGCGCATGAGTTAGACAATTGGTATGATGTATTTCTTTGTGCAGAAGGGGGAAGCAAATTATTTCAGTTTCCAGAGTTGCTTCTTCTTGATGATTGTACTTCTGAGACACATGATACAAGGATTGACCTTGGTCATTGTGCTTTGTCAATTCTACTTAGGCTGGTGCTACAAGTATTATTCGGAGACATGAGGGACATTTCACAATTCTTCCCTTGGGACCCAGGTGGAGTGGTGTTTCCTTCACAGTTGAGATTGCTTGGGGATAAGAAATTTCAGGGAGGGCAGATTGTAATGTCCCCTTTTTAGCTAGCATCAAAATTTGGAGGATTAGCCTATTATCAAGTCGTCATAGGCTAATAATGGTGAATAGAGGGCCCAGTGTTGGAGTTATCTCGCTCTTCAGATGGCCATTTGCAGTGTTTATCTCTCCAGACCCTTGACATATTCAAATGCGATGTTATTCAGAGGTTTATGGCTCCGTTTTTATACACTTATTATTTATAGTACTTACTATTGATAGTAAGTCAATTGAGTGATAGAGGCCAACCTTACTACTATTTTTGGTAAGGCACCTGGGTAAGCAGAGGATTTAGTGGGTTACCTCTTGGCACTATCAAATTCAGTAAATGATGTTTGGAGTTGTGGGTACCCGAACTTGCCCTAAAATCCATTTGTTGATTAGGTTTAGGGTTTCTTCCAAATGAATGTACTTTTTAATGAAGTAATCTTGGTCTGAAATCTGCATTCACCATATTAACCACATTTCCACAAACACATATATCTATTAGCATTAATATCTAGATATCCAAAATATAAGCATAATCATAAATACAATTTTAACAAGCAAGAGGAGTGCCCTGTATGGATCCACCCTGAAGCCTTGGTGTTGGGCACGGGAGGTTGCACCTCACAATCCTCCTTTCCCAACGGCTTAGTACCTGCATTCTCCATACACGACAGAACCTCGGAAAACACTTGCCCTATTAGGAGGGAATGGTGAAACCCTATGATCCAAGGGCCTATGACCTACCACCCCTATAACAATGCAGTTTCCTATGGTGGGACCCCCACCTCCCTATGTCTTTCCCGTTTCATGGACCTAGGAACATGAGAGGGGGGTTTTTAAGCTTTCCACTTGGACTTTGCTTCACCACTTCCTAATAGGGTAACAAACACGGAGAAGACAATCTTTACACAATCAGATATATTTGCATTCATCCAAGATCTATTGCATGCCTATAATATATTTTCATGTATCAATGATTCTTTAAGTCCATTATCTCCTAGAATGATTCTCATTATGATAAGATTAAAGAAAACATTATATCAATAATCAGATTAGCAGTATCTATTTCTTATATTCAAAATATGCTAAATATTATTGCTAAGTGAGTACATCACCTGAGTTGCTATATCTCTCCATGTTTCCTTACTCGCCTCCTTCAACCTTCTACTAAATTGATCATAGGATGAGGATAATTCATAAATATACATAATCTACTTATGTTTATATTAAAGAGTCATCATTACTTATAAGTATCATTATTGCATAATCATGTATATGTATTGATATATATATTTTTTATATACATATATATAATTATTCTTTTACTTATATCCATTCGTATTCATATATATATATATGATTATATAATTATACCTTCCTTATTCATATATATTCTTTATTATTGAATATTATTCATTAGAAAATTTATTTATATCTATGCATATATACTTGTATGCCTATTAAATTATATATATATTAAATGACTATATTCCAATGCATAGCAATCATTGTTGATGTTGTTCTAAATTGCAGATTGTATTTCTCAATGTTTTCCCTCTTCCTTATTTTTCTTCCTTCTATTTATACCATTCAAGGTAGGTGACTCATGGGGGGAATGTATTGTTTGGTGAAAGAGGTGACTTTTCATAAAATATACCTCTTTGTTAGATTTAATTGCTGCCTTTAAAGGCTTATTATCACAATAATATCTATCTTTGAAAATAATATATTATTATTATTAATTATGATATTTCAGATTATATACTTATCTTATTATATTATTTTGATGTTTTATTGAACATATTAAAGTATAATAATAAAACTAATTTGCTAATATCTTATTATTATTTTATTCTAATGTATTAAAAATCTTTGATGTGTAATGATCATAATATTTATTTATTATTATTATTTTTGAGATTAAGTTATTTAATACTAGAATGTAATAACAATAATTTGCCTATATATTATTATTATATTTGTTATTTCATATTTATATATTTTCATATTGATATATTACACATTTATTTTATATATAATATTAATATTGTTATTTATTTTATATATTCTAATAATAATATTTAAATTGCTAATGTTTGTATTTCAATATTATATTTGATGATTGCAATTGTAATACTATCTTGTGATAATTATAATTAATAATTTCTTTCTTTTTATATATTTTGTTATTTATTTGCATTTTCTTATGCAAATTGCATTTAAATGTTTGAGGTCATTTGTTTATTTATTTATGTTTGTGTTTCTATTTTGGGGACATGACAAATAATAATTAATTATTATAAGTGGTTATAAAAGTGACTTATTTGACTTTATTATAAAGGGGTCATTAAATGATATAAAAGTCAAATAATAAAGTATTGGTTTAAAGCGCCCAAGAGGAGTTATAATATAAAGTCAACAAAAAGCAAATGTTATTTTATATTTTAATGAACAAAATCAACTTGGGAAATCATGCCATCTCAAGGAGGTATAAAAAGCATTAATTATTGATTCTACACTAATGCTTTTTGGAGAATTCTTGTGGAGAGAAGTAAACCAGGGTTTGCTGCAAAAATTGGTCTTGAAGAACATTGTATCTCTTTGATTCTACTTCGTATAGGTGTGTAAGATCACCCAAGGGTTGCATTTCAACAGGTGGCTATCATTCAATGGTCACATTGTGCTCAATAGCGAGGTTTTTAGAGGGTTTGAAGAGATTACTATCAGAAATCAGAAGACTTGCTGCTGGTTTGCATTAACTGCTGTTGCATCTCCTTACTAGGTCGTACTACTGTACCAGCAGGCCGTACCAATCATTATTGTTGAGGCTGTACCATTTCTATTGCTGGGCGAGTTGATGCTAGGCTGAAATGCCTAAGTTATTGGTCTGAAAATTTCATCAATCTGAGCGGCTGAGACAAAGATACAATTCTGCTGATAATTTAGGGTGGATAATTCACTATTTCATGCCAAGCGTCCACTTCAAGGGTCATGCCAGTTGCTGAAACAATTTCCACAGACTTGCATTCTATGCTGCAATGGCTATCCAGGTATGAGTTAATTGAAAAAGCATTCAAAGATAAATCTGATATGAAAGCCATTAGTTGATTTCTCAAGCATTGTGTAAAAATCTGATTTGAATACATTGTATTTGCATAGCTATAATAAATCAGATTTGAATTATTTCGGTATCTCTTTCTAGAATTTTCCTTTGCCCTGCACTTCTATATGCTATTTGCATTTCCTGGCATAAACCCTTCAAAAATTCAAAACCAAACAAAATAACTTGAAAACATCAAGCATCACAGGCAGATTTTCAAAGTAGTAAATATCTCAACAAGGGGTGGGATATTTCAGTATATGATTTTCTTCCATACACCCACACTAAATCACAAACTCTTTATATACCTTCACCAAGAGAGGCGTCTTCATGAAGAGATGTATTTCTTGACAAAGGAGGTGACTTCATGATACGACATTTCCTTTTGTTAGACTTAATCGCTGACTTTAACTAAACATAATCGCCGCTTTAAACAAATCTGCTCCTCATAAGTCACTGCTCATTATAAATCGCTGCTCCTTATTCAGTCACTGCAGCTTATTGAAATTCTGCTCTTTGTTAAATATTTGCTGCCTTTCATAATGAATCATTAGTGATATATTAACTAGGGCATTTTAATTAAAATCTATATATATATATATATATAGCTTGGATCACTGTGTGGTCGACCCAAAACAAATAATAATTTAAATTTATTTACCAATGACTTAGGTGCCAAGGGTAAAAGGGGTCGGCCAGCATTAAGTTTGCCTTGTATATATGCCAATATGAAGGGAGGTCGGCCTGTATTGTAAATATAAATATGCTTCTATGAAAGTCTACAGTAGTTTTCTCATGGCAGGGACATGACATCTATGTCTAATGTCGGAGGAGGTTGTACTAGAGGTTGATAAAGAAAATGTGTTCCAAGCTGTGACAAATAATGTAGTAGAGTATGTGGTGGCAAGGAGGCTGTTTGAGGAGGGACACCCAATACTTTTTGGACCCTTTGCATTGCTTATTGCCTTGATCTTTTGTTGTAGTACACAAACTTGATTGGACAAAATCTATGGTGTAAGATGTGTAGCAAGGTGTCGCCCTTGGTCTCCTCGGTGTGGGCCAACACGGCGCTCAGGCTTTGTGACATGGTTTAACCGCCTCCTGTGGATCTTGGATCTTGTATAGATCCAACGGTTGTATTGGGCATTAACAGGTCGATCTTTTGGTGCAACGGCAACCATCTTTGCAACAATTGGTATCAAAGCCGAGGTCACAAGTTCGAACCCCTCGCTTTCGCTGGGGGGGGTAGTTGCAAGGTGTTGCCCTTGGTCTTCTCGGCGTGGGCCAGCACGGCGCTCGAGCTTCGTGACATGGTCTAACCACCTCCTGTGGATCTTGGATCTTGTATAAATCCAGTAGTTGTATCGGGCATTAATAGGTCGATCTTTTGGTGCAACGGCAGTTGTCTTTGCAACAAGATGCTAGAAACATCGCCAAATACATCTATAATTAACCTTGGACGGTCAACTTGATGAGAGAACACACCAAAGGGAAAGAGCTTGTGTGAGAAGGTGCAACACAATTTGTAATTGACTTTATCACATTGTATGACATTTATGTTTTGCTAATACCTTTGAAGCAAATGTTTGTCAACAAAAATGGGTGGATTCTTTTTATTCAAAGACGACAAATAGAAAAAGGATTGTATAGACAATTTTTGATGATGTATTTGTGAAGAGCATAAATAAGATCATCAAAATAGTTTAAAAATTCCAATTAAATTTTAAATTGTAATTTTTAGCTTCACTTTTTCTAAATTCTAATAATAAAATATTTTTAAATTGTATGCTTTAAATTAGAAGTTGTATTATTAATTGCAACTTTAATTTGTTTATAGGTTTCAAAGGCCTTCAAGCGGAGTTTTGCACTTGGTTGATGGGGAGTAAAATCCAATGAGTACTTGTATAAGGCTATGGGTGGGGGCAAGTAGGCCATCCAAAACTATTTCAAGGGAGATAGAAGAAAGTTTGAACTCACTTCAAGCATTACTAATCAAAGGTGAATCAATTGACACCATCAACCCATTCATGTAGCAATGTTCTAACACAACCCCAAATTTCACAACCTTTCCAAACATGTGAGACATCAATTAGACATTGTAAAAATTAATGCCTTTAATGTGCACACTAAAGATGTGTTTAATGATGAAATGTTTCCCCAAAATCTATTGAAAACAACAAAAAGTATCTAATGTGACCCTCTTCCATTGAATATTTGGGTTAAGAAATGATGTACTCAAGGATAAGAGCCTTGAGGGTAGGCAACCAATCCACGCAGCTTCTTACACAAAATATCAATTTGCAACAACAACAAGAAGTAATAGTAATTCAAATTACAACATGAAGAGAACATACATCAATATTTAACTGCTCCAAACCCAAATTACCCTGATACAAGCATGTTGTCCAAGGCATATAAACTCAGCAATCATGACATTCCTACTTTTCTACATCTCAAGTCCTCTTCACTTTGTATCTATTCATCCTTCATTTTTGTTTCTACTCTATCTACCCCTATTGTCCACTTTCTCATAAAAGTCTTGTCTAACAATTGCCATAGGGGGAGGAGAAGGGGAATCCACCTAAAATAAGGTTTTCAACAATTAATGGAGGTACTGCTGACCTCCATCACCCACAATTTGGAGTTGCCAGCTAGACACCACCAGAGTAGAGATGTTGCCACACCAAATGAATGCAATCTTGAATAAGGTAGAAGTTATGCCATCTATCAAGGAAATAAATCACCCATGCTGAGTGTTGAAACTGTTGCTAGAAGCTATAGAGTTGAATGCCACAGCCAGAATATTTCCTTCTAACTGTTGTCTATGTTAGTAACTAATGCACCACCACCTAAGCATGAAAGATTGATGCTCAACATAAAAATAACTGTTGTCAAGAATAGCAATGTCTACACCTCAACTTGGATAGGCACTCAACATATGCCAACAGACTACACCTGTAGTCCACCATATAATCATAAATGCTAAGAAATGTGACTACTTGTGCCCTCATTGTAACTAGAGAAGAATTAAATCAACACCACCAAATCAATGCGATGCTTCCTATAAGAGGACCAAGGATATCACAAAGATTGCAAAGGAAAACATCTATTTAAGATGATGTGCCTAAGAAAAGGAATACGTGCAGCAAAGGATGCCGACTCAGAACCTGTCCTGGTTACAACCAAACAAGAAGATGCTTGTGAGTACCAGATGATATTAGTCAAATCCACCCAGCGTAATAGAAACAACATTATCGGTGAGCTAGCAAGAAACTGTCATGCAAATCCCAAATGACCGATCAAAGGGAAGTAATGCCAGTTGTAAGAGAAAACATTGATCGGGACAAGGTATTCAACTATACCGCCAAGGTTATTATCTAAGGAAACTGCCCTCTTAGCCACATAATAATGTGGGCCCTACTAAATAAACCATTCTTTTGAGAATAAATTGCCCACATAGGTAAGTGGATGCCAACTTGAGACATACACCTACTAAACACATGGACCCAAGAGTAATAATTTGTTAAACCAAATAGCCTCAATTCAGAGACGAACCACCAAGTGCCACATGGACTAGAGGAAAGATAGTAAAATGCCAATCACCAAAGGAACAAAATAACTGATTAGATTGCATAAGCAATAATAACTGCATTATTTGCCAGATGTCACCAGACTCAGAAATGACTTAAGAGTAACAACCCAAAAAGACATGCTAACAAAAAAGATTCTGAAAACCACACCAAAATTAGAGCAAAAACCAAAAGTGGAGTGCCACTGTTTTTGGGTGATGCAGGATCACCAGTGGACCTGGATGCTCTTGAATCAAGAAATGCAGCTCCTGCAGGCTGAAATGGTTTCGAAATTGGCCATATCACACAAAATGGCCATTGAGAATGGCTGCAACTCCCAGCTATCAAAAGATGTATTTTTCAGGCCATGCAAATCTTTCAACTGTTAACAGAAAGTCATTTCATGCCACAAGTCAACTCAGGCCAGACCTCTGTTTCTTGCAGATACAGGCTTGTTGCTAGAGAAAATTATGCACTGGTGTGTGCATAGAATTATCCTTCTCTCTGATCAAGCCAAATAATATCCAGCAATTCAATATGCAGGGGATTAATAACATTATTACACCACAGCTTGATATAGTTCAAAAACGAAAGGTCAGGCAAGACATTTAAAACCAATATTAGCAGCTTCATTGATCTTATGTTAAAACAAAATACTAAAATTACAATATAGTCTACAAACTTCAAACTGAGAATATTATAGGGATGGAAAAAATATATTTTATAAGCAAATATATACACAATCTTATTGACAGAATCTTCTTGATAAGAACACAAAGTGTATCTTATATTGAAATGAACAGTTATCATAGATTACTTTACTATAAACAAATTGCTAACTGAGAATACTATAAGTCTATAAGCATGAAAAAAATAGTTGGCAATGACAAATACCTTTTTTCTACAATTTGATTCCAATGTCGATTGGTTTCATCAATGAGAGAAGGGTCTTTCTCTAATTTCTTCACTTGTAACCCACTTTTGTAGTTTTCAAATTCTTTATCATCCATCTCACCCTGCAAAAAATTTAACCAAATCAGAATGGATAGTAAGGTACACTACTGTAATGTCCTCTTTCTAGTGGAAGCACTTATACCGGAATCTTGCACTCAAAGTGTTTCTCAAAGAGACATTAGAAGCGTTAAAGATCAATAAGTTTCAGTGATGATATCTAATAAGATCAAAAATGATATAAACATTTCATTCTTGTCAAAGGGTTACTCATTTCTTCCTTATCACTCTTATGAATGGTTCTTCTATATTATATTTCGTAAGTACATTAGGGTAGATATTAAACGTCTATCAAGATCCCAAAGACGGTATTCTATTGTACCATTTATCACCATAGTGAATGAATAGAGTCATTATTACTTATAAGACTCAATAATTGTTGCAAGCATTATTATTGTATAATCGTGTATATATATTCTATATAAATATGTATATATATTTTATTTAAATATGTGTACATCATTATTTCTAATAAGTATTTATATATCATTATATAAATAGTATATATATTTTTTTATATATATATTATATTCTTTATTTATTTCATATTATCCATTATTAAATTTATCTATATCTATGTATATATATAAAAAGTAAAACTAATAATCATCATCCTTACATGATGATTGCATATAAATATTAATAATATTCCAAAGATATTACTTACTGATTCTTTTTACTCAATATATTCATATATTCCTGATATGCTTTTATATATTCTTTTCTATCTTCCTCTCTCATATTGCTTGTTGTTCTCTCCCTCTCCCCTATTCTCATAAGTTGCTGCTTATTAATATAATCCTGAAAATCCTCCTAAAAGGTGGCATCTTTTAACAAGGAGATGACCCTTGAGAAGTCATCACCCTTCATAAGGAGACACCCATCGTTGCCTTTAAGAATCGTAATTCCTGTGTAAAATCCTCTCTATCGCTGCATTCAGTAATTAACTTAACTACTGCTCTCTCTATTTCTAATCGCTGGCAATATGAGATTCTTTTCTTTTATAAAATCGTTGTCTTCAGTCCTTTAATTGTTGCTGTATATATTTTATATTTTATATTATATGTTTCTTTAAAATATATTTATTATTATTATTTTTATATCAGTCTTATATTATTATCTATATATGTATATTAATCATAGGATGATTGTAATAACAAAAATATATAATAATATTATCTCAAGACAATTATAATTATAATAATATTAAATCTCTTTATATATTTTTTTTTTAATATGTGTTTTATTTATTTTATTTGTTTATTTGTATTTTTCAATGTTTCATATTTTGCCGTTTCAGGGGCATGACAACTACATTATGCAGTTTCATCCACAACTCGATTAAAAATTGAAGGCAAACAATATGCATCCACAAAAAGATAGGGAGTGCACTCTATAAACAGTTCCACACAAGATAATACTTCAGAAACTTTGTACTTGGAACATCAAACGATAAAGATTGTCTAGGTGAAATTAATGATAAAGGATCCCAAAAAAAAAAATTATTAAACTAGAAATAGGGATCAAGTAAGCAAACAAGAATCATTAGATTCTTCAATAAGCAAGCAATGTCTTCTAAGTTGAATAGTATATAGAAAGGCACAAAGGAAAATAAGCTTCAGAAAAACATGAAAAACACTCTTGGTGATAACTTGTAAGAAACAATATAGCACAAAATTCTAGCTATTACCAGAATTTGTTCCACTTTATCAATAAATGCATGTATCCTCTCTTGCAAATATGGTGGGCTATGCTTGGAAGACTGAACACGGAAACAAAAACCAAGCACTCGATGTGTCATTCTGGTTCCACAATCTACAACATACCCAAGCTGCTCCTTTGTCCTGCATTTTGCAAAATATAAGCAATGTGTTACTCATCCCTTCAGGAATATATCCCTTAATCTAATTTTATTATTTGATAGAACAACTAAAATGAGATACTCCATGGATACAAACCTGCATATTATTTGGGAAATGGAATGTTCATGTGCAAAGACAAATCATTGTAGGATAAACTGTGAAAATTTAGACTGTTATAGCAAACAAGAACAAATAGTGTGTCATTCTGACCCACCACATGGCAAGGAAGTCAAAGATAGGATATGACTGAAAAATCACAAGAAATCAAGAAAACTTAATAAGTTTTTAAATTACACAGCTTGTTATTTTTAATATAGTGTGTTCTGTTTTTTTCCTCTTATTTTTAGACTCACAAGACTTAAAAATCAGAGCACAATTAAACTAATTTGTTTAGCTGTTTTTGTGAATATTGTTCTAAAAAGAACTGGAAATTCTAACTTAATTTATTTACATGAAAAGAAGTTACATTATATAGAAGAGACAAGTTACTATAGACATTAAATATCTACCTACAATCTATCTACCAGATACTGTAGAAAAAGTAAATCTACCTAAACTAAATAAATACAATGATATTGACCAGTAAAGAGAATAAATATAATATTCTAACACCCTCCCTTAATGGTCAATCGGTCAAAAACACCAAGTTGCCCCCTGAATTTGATAAATTTATCCGGGCTCAGAGACTTGGTGAGAATATCTGCAATCTGATCCACCGTTGGAACATACTCCAGCTGAACTGATCCGTCTTCTACCAGCTTGCGGATGTAGTGATAATGAACCTCAACATGCTTGGTACGTTCATGGAAGACTGGATTTTTGGCCAGTTTGAGCACCCCTTGATTATTAGTGTACAAGGGAGAAGGACCTGCTTGTGACATGTGCATGTCAGAAAGCATCCTACGGAGCCAAACTACCTCACATGTTGCTTTAACGGTTCCTCGATATTCTGCTTCAGTCGAAGAAAGAGCCACTGCCTGTTGCTTCTTATCGGTCCATGTTACAGCACCTGTACCCAAACTGAATACATATCCAGAAGTAGATTTTCGGTCATCCACTGAACCTGCCCAATCTGAATCTGTATAACCAATCAGTTTTGGATCCTTGCATCTGCCATACAGTATGCCAAAATGGGAAGTGCCCTTAACATATCTCAGCACTCGCTTCGCTGCAAGCCAATGATCAGCTTTTGGAGCTGTCATGAAGCGAGAAATGTAGCTCACTGAAAACTGATGTCAGGTCTAGTGGCAGTGAGGTAGATGAGACTGCCCACTAGTTGCCTGAATATGTTTCATAGACTGGAGGTGAATCAGAGTTGGCTGATAACTTCAGTCCCTTCTCCATAGGTGTGGAGGCAGGTTTGCATTCCTGCATCCGAAATTTGTCAAGCAGACTCTGGCATATTTAGACTGAGAGATAAAGATACCACCAGCGGTCTGCCAAACCTCAATACCCAAACAATAATGGAGAAGCCCCAAATCTGTCATGTCAAAAGCCTGACACAAGTCATGTTTGATTGCTGCAATCAAATGTGCTGAACTGCCAGTAATGATCAAGTCATCAACATAGACAACAAGAATGAGAATATCATCACCAGAGTGGTTGACATACAAATTACTGTCAGAAGGACTACGCTGAAAACCATGATCAACCAAGTACTGATCAATCTTGATGTACCATGCACGGGGAGCCTGTTTCAGTCCATAGAGTGCTTTCACAGCCTACATACCTGATGTTCTTTTCGACAACCTTGAAACCAGGAGGCTGCGTCATGTAGACTTCTTCCTGCAAATCACCATTGAGGAAGGCACTCTTAACATCCATCTGATGAACTGTCCATCCGAATTGGGCTGCAATAGCGAGAAGAAGACGAATTTGTGCTCATCTTGGCAGTAGGAGCAAAAGTCTCCTCGTAGTCAATGCCCTCCCGCTGTGTGAATCCCCGAGCAACTAATCTGGCCTTATATTTATCCAAAGTGCCATCTGCATGATACTTGACCTTATAAACCCATTTGCAGCTGATGGGTTTCTTCCCAGGAGGAAGATCAGAAAGAACCCAAGTGTGATTCTTCAGAAGACTATGGTATTCTGTCTGCATAGCCTTTTCCCACTCTGGAATTCCTTTAGCCTCTGAATATGTTTGAGGCTCATAGATGTTGTGTATGTTGGCCATGAGAGCAAAATTGACTATGTTGGGTTGCTTGCTCTTTCTGCGAGTTGATCTACTCTCAATGAGTTCATCATTACGAAGATCTTCGATAGTCTTGAGCCACCACTTAGGTCGACAAGTAGAAGTACCAACATCTAGAGTAGGAGAAACAGCATCATCTGGGATTTCTGGAACAAAGTCATTTGGGTATGAATCCTAAGGAAGATCAGGTGGTGCTATATCATGACCGGTAGACTCCTCATCTTCAGAGTCAGAATGCTCTGAAGCCCTCCCATCAAGGGAACCAAGAGGAAGACGAACACCATCATCAGGAACCTTCAGAGGCTGATCCTCAAGGTTGGTAGTAGGAACAAATGGACCAGTAGTCTCATCAATCACAACATCACGACTGAATATGAGACGATCCGTCTCCACATCAATCAACCTGTATGCCTTGTGATTGTCGTTGTAACCAGTAAACATAACTTTCTGGCTCTTGGAGTCCAACTTGGCACGCTTGGCATCTAGAATCCATACATGAGCTGTAGAACCAAAGACTTTCAGATGGCCTACTTTAGGCTTACGTCCTGACCAGGCTTCTTCTGGAGTCATCTTCTTAACGGCATGTTTAGGTGACCGATTCAAGAGGTAGACTGCAATATAAACTGCTTCAGCCGAATATTTCTTAGGTACATTTTTGTACTCCACCATAGAACGAGCCATTTCAATAATGGTGCGATTCCTACGTTCAATGACACCATTCTGCTGAGGCGTGTATGGTGTGGTGAGTTGGCGTTTGATGTCGTGTTGAGCACAAAAAGAAGAGAAGTCAACTGAACAAAATTCCCCCCCATTGTTTGACCTTAGAGTAACAATGTGAGAACCTGATTCCTTCTCAACTAAGGCCTTATATTGCTGAAATCTATTGAACACATCTGATTTATGTTTCAAAAAATACACCCACATATTGCGACTGAAATCATCAACAAATAGTAAAAAGTACCTTGACCCAGTAACACATGGAGTGTTCATTGGTCCACATACATTACCGTGAATCAATTGAAGTACCTTGGAGGCTTGCCAAGAATCACCATCCGAGAATGGTGTCTGATGCTGCTTCCCAGCTTGGCAGGCTCCACAAACTCCATGATTTTGAGTTTGGATCTCAGGTAGACCAGCAACCAAACCCTCCCGAAACAATTGAGAGAGATAGTGCACGTTCAAGTGCCCATAATGTTGATGCCAAAGTTTGTTGATGGAAGTACTCCTTGCTGCCAGAGCATGCTCCTGAGAATCACCGGAATCAGCAAGTCTATACAGACCATGATCCTCAAGTCCCATAGCAATCGTAGTGCGTGTCGCCTTATCAACAATGCTGCAAGTGGACTAACTGAAAATAACATCCAACTGGGGAGAATGCTTCATGATCTGGCTGACGGAGAGAAGATTATGTTCCATGCCTGGAACATAGTAGACATCAAGAAATAGTAAATTTCTTCCTCCAGAGTGAATCTGAACATTGCCCTTACCAGCAATTGTGTACTCTTCGCCCCCTCCAAAGATCACTGAATCAGTGAATGGTTCATATTTGGTGAACCAATCTCGACGATGAGTAAAATGCCGAGAAGCCCCTGAAACAATATACCACGCAGAAGATTGGACTGGATCTGCAGTTCTCTTGGCCATAAAAGCATAGAATGCAGACTCTTTTTGCTCAGTGTGCTCTGCGACATGTGCCTTTTGTTGAGACCCTCCCTGCTTCTTTTGTTCAGAAGCCATCCGAATTCGACAATCAGCCTTTATGTGACCATATTTATGGCAATAATTGCACTAAACATTCTTCTTCTTGCTGTCCTGAGAAGAACCAGAGCGTTTTGGCTGAGAAGATTGAGCCTTCCCTTTGTTCTTAGCAAAAGATTTGGCAGAGAATGCTTGCTCTGTGGAGCTTGAACTGGTACTGCTTCCAAACTGTTGTCGCCATCGATCCTACTGCAAAAGCTTGTTGCAAAGATCTTCAAATTTGAGATCAACATTGGTGGAGGTGATATTCAGTGTCTCGATGAAATGCTATACGAACACGGAAGACTCTTCAGAGTAATGACGACCATGTCTTCTTCCTCCATTGTTCGACCAATCGCCTCCAACTGATCATGAATGTCCTTAATCTTCGTGTGATGTTCTTGTAAGGACTTTTTTTCATCCATCATGATGGAAAAGAGCATGTTCTTGAGAAAGAATGCTCTGCTCTTGTCGGAGGTTTCTTGAAGAGCTTTCAAATGATCCCAGATTTTCGGAGCAATTTTGCTAGATGGTACCTAAGGTAGCTGCTCATCGATGACTGAGAGTTTGATGAGCATGACGGCTTCCCGGTTGCATTTATCCCATTTGTCCTGATTCTTTCCGACTACAGTGGGACGAGTTGAGTTCTCCAAAACGATTTGATTGAGGCAACGATATTCGAAGATCGTAATCATGCACTGCTTCCAGGTGTTGTAATTCTTCCCGTTAAACTTTTGGCTACTTTCGAGCATGATATTCGTCAGAGATGCCATCATGTACCCTGTGGTCAAACTGGTGAAGGCAAAATGAAAATTAAAAACACACAAATTCAAAGATGAAACCCTAACACGAATTTTGAGGCACATTGATGACGAAATCCAAAAGATCTGAAGAGTACCCAAAAAAGAATGCTGAAAACCCAAAAAATTTCGTCAACCCCCAATTGCACAAATTTCGAGGAACGAAAAATCAAGACACTCAGAAAAAAGTAACAACGACCCAGTTGAGATCTCGAAAAACCCACAAAAAATATGTACTCGGAAAAAAATTCGACTGGATCTGAGGGGTCAAAACCCTAGTCCAGTTTCTTGGAACCCTGGGCCGCCATGAAAAAACCAGAAAATGCAGAAAAAAAATTGCAGAAATGTCTGAAAATCTGCAGCCAAAATGGAGATAAAAAACACGAGCCAGGAGCAAAAACGCATCCACAAATCTTCAGAGAAACGCATGCGTTAACAGGTCCAAAAAACGTGAATGAAAAACCAGAAAAAAAACATGTCTTTAAAATTGAGAAACGCGACTTTGCAGAGCACGTAAAAGTTCAGGAAATAGCAACCAGGGAGATGGAGAGAGACGCGGCTGAGTAAGGACGATACCAACGAAATCGGCGCCCAGATGCAGACTAAATCATGCGACAGGTAAAAGGCGCCCTCAACACGACACGGGGAGAAAGTGCAAGTCGCAATTTTCTTGAAAACAGACATTCGGTTTTTTTTTATTGAGAAAAACGTGATAAGGGTTATCAAAATTTTGCAAAGATCTCCAATGCTTGAAAACCCTCGAAAAAAAAAAAACAGACCAAGAAACAGGAACTAAAATTTCGAATTATGGTTTTGAAAACCCACTAGATTCACAAATGTCTCACATGAAATTTTCTTATTCGCGAATTACAGACTTAAAAAATCTCCCAGAAAGCCTAGTTGCTCTGATACCATGTTCTAGAAAGAACTGGAAATTCTAACTTGGTTTATTAACATGAAAAAAAGTTACATTATATAGAAGAGACAAGTTACTGTAGATATTAAATATCTACCTACAATTTATCTACCAGATACTGTAGAAACAGTAAATCTACCTAAACTAAATAAATACAATGATATTGACCATTAAAGAGAATAAATATAATATTCTAACAAATATTCTTATCATTCTCTAGTTCGCTCTCTCTTTGACAAACTCATTTTAAACCCAGGAAATTGGAAAACACCATTACCTTTTCCATGTTGTCTCAATGCCAGGTAAATGGAATGCAACTATGAGATAAGTCTCAGCTAGCTTTCTATGATACAATTATTAAAAACAATTCCTACTATGTTCTTGGTTATTGCTACATTCCTCGGCCATATAGCTGGAGAATACATAGAAATGGACAATTGTTTGCAGTATTGTATGCCACTATTGCTAGTGTAGTGAGAATTCAATATGTTCTCTCTTTCATGCTGTGACTTCAGGAGTGTTAGAGAGGTTCCAAATTGCCAGTTCCCTTTCAAATAGAATCTTTAAAAAGGCAATGCTGTTGCAGTGTTTCAGCCTCAACCTGGAGAATAGTTTTAAGGATTGTAAAATTGAAAAGGTTTCGTTTGGGATCCATCCTTGAGTGAGGGTGTTTTAAATAAAGAAAAGGCTACAATTTCTTACTTTGCTACAGCTATATAATTGTGATCAGTTGCTCATTTATAATAAATTCTAAACTACCATTAGAGGAAATTATCATCTAATATTTATGGAACCTCAAACTTTAGATTTTTGTACAGCTTCAACTTAAGTGAAGCAGAGATTGAATTTTTTTCTTATTGATGCATCTGTCAGATCCCTTTATTTAAAATTAGCCATCTCCATTTACAAATGAAATAAAAAATACTTTATCCAACAGTGTCTGCATGAGCAGAAAACCAGAAAAGAGTCTCAATATCATCCAGGGATAAGATAAACCAGCCTTGGTTGTTCAACAAGACAAATGAGTATAATAATTGAGAAATTTTAATATGGTATATTAATATTATTTAAAGTTTCACAACATGATGACAGAGATGCATATTTATTAAACACCTGAGCTGGTTAAAAAAAGGCTCATGGACAATTTCTTCAAAAAGATCAGCTACAGCCCTTGCTCGGGTTGATTTTTGACCAAGATCTTGATCAATTTGGAAATAAAGCTGCAAAGAAAAGATAATAGTGCATAAATGGATAGGAACCAATACTAAAATTAAATTCATACTCTGAAATTGACAATTCACAAACTATAATTCCAAGTGAACATTGAAAATTCAAACATGACTGAAGAAAGATCCTAAGGCAATCAATAATATAAATCAGTCATTGCTGTCCAGAAAATTTTCTCAACTTACCTCAACAGCAGAATTTTCCTCTGATTTATTCTTCACATTTGCATTACAGATTAGATAGCCCCTAGATGGCAGTCTCAAAACTTTCTCTTTATGCCGCATCTCATCTGGCAGAGCTAATGCTGGAAATGTGTTTTTGAATATATTTGCAATTGTAGTAGCCTCATCCTCAGAAAGGTTACCATGACAAAGACCTTCAATATATAACTGCAACCGCAAAGAAAAGTTCATATTTCTTTCCATATGCAATGGTCTGTAATACAAAAGCATACGAAGTATAGATAAACGAGCTGTTTACAAATTTTAGGTAAAGATCACTTATAAGATAGATAATATGAAAAAAAAAACCACCTGGCTAAGAAGTTCTGGGATAAAAGTTGTCAAGTCTGATAGAGACAATGAAAGGAGACATGCAAGTTTGTCATCAACATGCCAAAAATGCTCTCGCAAAATTTGTAACCTTAAATATGTTGAATGCTTTAAAGGTTTCATATTTGTATTCCTGTAGTTCCTTTCCATGTCCTCTTTCACCACCTGGAAATGCAAATATACCATGAGATTTTCATTGATATGATTTTTTACCTGGATACCATTATTTTAGGGAGTTCAAATTTAAAGAAGAAGATAAATATTTTAATTTAAAATTCAACAGCTTTTTATAAACAGATGAAAGTGTCTCTTCAGTAGTATTGTGTAAAAGGGCCCTATGGCACTACATTCATGGAAAGCAGTGTGCACAAGTAGATTTAATCATTGTTACAATTCAAGCAATGTTACCCGAATCTGGATTATCTTCAGTTCTGTCAAAATTTCATAAATATAAGAACAATTTTCAGAATTTATCAAAACTTAGAAATCTAGATATCAATGCTTGAACCATTGATTCCAATTCAAATGCAAGGGCATACCCAAAAAGTAACACCAAAATTAGTAAGTTCATAATGTTTCATCTGTCACTAAGAATAATCAAACAATTCACAACTAGGAAGAAATGCCTGTAACACTCCAATATGTGTGAAATAGAGAAATCTAACAGACTCTGCAATATCTGCTCAGTAAGATGTAAAGTTTCATTTGCAGCCACGAAGGATCAAAATATCACATAAAGGAAAAAATAGCAATAACTCTCCAATATATGTGTCCACTACAGAAATCTTATAGACTGCTTGCAAAATCTGCTCGGTTTGTAGAACATACTTGAAGCTAATTTTCACAAAATCATTTCACTGACATCATCAGCAACAAGATATTGTCAAATGAGCCCTAAGACGAGTCTTAGCTCCATTCTTGAAATTTAAAATGTCAAACTGAATATGATGTCATTCTATGATTGTTCCAAGTCAGTCATAATGAATGTTAAAAACAACTAACCAAAAAGTTGCTTAGACGTGCTCATCCACTATTATCTTTAGTTGGTTACTGCTAAAGGTTTTGGAAGGTAGATGGTACAACATGAGCGCCATTTCATTATAGTTGCATTTTGAACAACAGTTAGATTCTGTTGAGTTTCCCCATGGGCTTGCAATCATCACCATTGCAGAAGAATAAATGAGCTTTACTTTCAACAGAAAAAATAGGAATAGCTAAATGTGACATATCTCAATGAACAGAATGCAGGAAAATGCATTATGAGAGAATCTTCTTTTTCCTCAGAACTGAATTTAAGTTTTCTCTAATCAATTCAGAAGAAGAACTTTACACAGGATATGTCTAGCTGTTGACATTTAAAAGGGAAACATCCCAATAAATGTGGAGAATCATATTTCCTATACAGACAGGTAATTTAGTTGCCAAAAATCTTTGAACCCGTATTATACTCACAATGGATAAATACAGGACATTGCAAATGCATAAAATATCTTCAGTATTTTACAGTTACCAAGGTTGTAACGTTTAACTTAAATACCATGCTTATTTTCACGTTAACATCCTAGCTATAACAAAACTTACAGAAAAGTCAAAATCTCGAGTAAATGTCAAAATCATGAATATTTGAAAATAGAATACAGCAATGAGAACTTATTATTAGGAATTCAATAGGCTCCACTTAATTCTATGAAATTCTGTAATATTTAACTTCCGATCTATAGTTATCGGACTCATACTCAGCACAAACTTGGTAGGCTGATTTTGGACTTAGAGTTAACATCGTATAAAAACCTAGCACAAATTCAACAATTTGAAATAAACATGATATATACAGACTTTTCAAGGAAACAAATGTTTTTCTATGCACTCTTTTCTAAATCAAATTTAAAGACATTAAAAACTAATCAATTACAAGCTAATTACAAGTATTAAAGTGGATTTAAGCTTAAGGAAACAAGATTTTTAAACACATAAATATTTGTCAACGTTTTTCGGCATATAAAACTCTTGGTTTTGGATATCCATGGAATCAAAAACAAAAAACACATCATCAAGTCACGAACTACACTCGCAAAGAACGTGCGTCACTTGGCCCAACATGGCTAGTATTGGGTGTAATATAATGTTAGACTACACTCCCTACATAAGTATGATTGCTTATATTAATGGTGTAATAACACCACTATTTTAATGTCTAAAAAGTAACTTATAATGTAAGTTATAACCACCAACATAATTTTCTGAATCAATAATAAATATAAGCATATAAACATTGAAGTGTGTGCCATCCAATCCTTTCAAAGTTCAAACTTTCTGCATTTGTTGTTCCAAAAAATAGCTCTATGGTGGTTCATATGCCCACATATTAGATTGGTACTCAATGTTGTTGCAAACATGATACATCTGCATGTGACAACAACATCCAAGGAATTTTCTCATGCTAGAGAGAAGACTATGTCACTACCTAGCATCTCTAATATTAGATGTAATATAATGTTAGACTACACTCTATACACATGCAATATTGCTTTTATTGTTGATGTAATAACACCATATTAGTCATGTTTGAGAAATAACTACAAAATTTTAGTTATAACCACCAATGTAATTTCTCCATTCAATAATAAATACAAGCATGCATGACTACATTGAAGTGTGTGCCATCCAATTTGTTTACTCAATATAGGGTTCCTTACAAAAACATGGAGTAAACTAGATCTTATGTCAACAATAACAGAGCATAACAATATATGAAAATGGCACAGAATAAGATGTTGCATTCATTAAGTATAGCAATAATTACACCATAATAGCATCATGTCCCAACTACAAATGAAATGAGTACATAAATAGCTAGCCGAGGTTGGTTGAGATGCCAACCGTCGGCAACGCTTCCTAACTACCCAACCATCGAGATTAGTTCCTGATGACAACTCATAATAATCTAAACTGTGCATAAGCATTATTTATTTCATATATTATTTGTTTGGCCGACTATGACTTATTTATTTATAATATGGCTGACTACAACCGACTATGGTCGACTATGTAATGTCCCCTTGGGGATTTGTTCTAAAAAACAGACTACGACCGACTACGACCGACTACATCATCCCCCCGACAAAAGTAGTCGTCTTTCACACGACGAAAACAAAAATGGGGATTATAGAAAGGGAAATCAAGAAGAGGGAGGCTGAGAAGGCGCCCCTGGGTGTGCAGACAATGTAGGGGTCGTCATTGTTGATTGTTGTTGCAAACGTTGAAGCTTCTGGTTGGTTGTCAGCTTCCTCTCATGTGTTGTCCTCACCATTTGTATTGCCTTCACGAGTTTGGCCTTTGCCCTCTCTAGCTCCTGACACTGTCCCTCTGACTCCTTATCCTTCGCCTGAAGTTCCTTCTCACCAAACTGCACATCGCACTCTGCCAACACTCTCTCCTTCTCAACCATTGTCTACTCGAGAATTGTGACTCTCATGTGCTCAATGGCCAATTGCTCTTGTGACTGTTGAATGTAGTCCACCTAGTCTTGCCTAGTAGTCTCAATCGTCTCTACTCCTGGCCACTCATGCAAGATAAAACACTGAAGAAATTTGTCTTTTCATTTCAGCTGCATAAACACAAAGGTCCTCTCGACCTCATGTACCACTAAAGGATCATGTCCCATGTATAGCTGTTGTCCAATTGCACCGACTTCGTACATAACTCTTGCCATCTCTTGCAGTTCTCTCAGGTATCTCTAGACTGTGTGAGGGTCATAAGCATCTAGCCCACTAATCTCAATGTACATTCCGTCAGATTCATCACTAGACTCCTCCTCTCTTGACTCTTTTGGATGTATTAGTCGTGAGGTTGGGCAAACTAAATGTGATACTTATGGTTGTGATATTGGTTACACTGGGATTTGGCAATTCAAATGAGACTGTTGGGGACCTAGGGGCAACGGCCCCATCGAGGTCAAGGGGTAGCGCCCCTTGCGAGGGTTTGGGGGCATTGGCCCCTAATGAGGTCGAGGGCCAGCGCCCCTCTTGGGGTCCGAGGACAGCCAAGAATTAGAAATTTCGTGGTATTTAACCATACTCTCCAATGCCTATGTTGCATGAGATGTTGGATTAGAGTGTTTAAACACACTCCAATTTTGCTCACAACTTTAAGTATTGTTGATTGGCTCAAGACATGTACCACAATCATTTGATGATTTGGTACCTTAACACCATGCATCTAAAATGAAGACAGATTGTGAAAAGGAACTAAAAATCATTTCTAGACACTAATGCAAGATATCTAAATATATGGCCTTAAGTAACTTTTATCTAGCCACAATGTTGTTTGAATTGCCTTACATATATCTCCCACAAAGTAGCCCTCTTGTGCAAGTCTCAAAATCTTGATCTTTACTAGGATTCTTTCTCTAATTGAAGAATTTGCTTCTATCCACTCTACACTAATGTACATAATCCTAGGTGCACTAAGATAACAATTTATATTTTATATTATAGTTAAACTAGAAGTTGAATGGTTATCTAGAAGATGAACCAAACAAACATTTTCATATTGTTAAATATGTACATTGTATCTCATTTTGATTAATGGATGAATGGTTAAGATTTTCTTTGAATGTTTTTCTAGTTGTCTATGTCCCATCCATTTTATTTTCGCATTTACATTCATAGGCTTGAGATTGGAATTAGAGCAAGTTATTCATCCTCCATTTTTGCAATAAAATACTCATTCAATCATCTAGAGTTTCAATCTTTGAACTAGGAATTTCCAAATTGTTCAAACCTTATTCTTTTTTTGCCATCATCGTCTCCATTTTCATTTTATAACACCTAAGTGTCTTTTCATAGTTTTGTGAGCCATTTCCTACTATCAATTTTTTAAGAGTTCATTGTCTACCCTACCTCTTCCACTTCCCACTCCTACAATAGACGCAACTCGATATCCATTTTTCGGTTTAACAAGGGAAGGGTTTCATTCATGGCCAAAGTTGTAAATATCAAGTGTTGTATGAAGGTTTCAAGCAAAAGCATCAACTGTGATCAATGTGAAATTTTCCATGAGTACCAAAAAAGTACTTTTTTAGTGGCAAATCTTCGCCAATTGGTGAATAGTTCATATCAGCCAACTTGAAATTGAGGAATACATTGCAACCAATGGGGTGGCCAAATCGCCCAAATTTTGGGAATTATCGGTTCAATGCATTTCAATTTGCCATCAATTTATTTTATGAGGCATATGTAATTAATAATTTCACCATAACAAACTACATGTTTCTAATGGTCTAATTAATATTTTTGCTTGGAATCTCAAAAGAATATATTAAATCACCCACATATTTGCCAATACTATTAAAACAACATTGTGTCTTAGGACATGTTTTGACAACATTAAATGTTCACTGCGTATGAGGACCCATTTCGCCAATAAAATTTAAAAATAATTGTGTATATGGACCCATTTCACCAATAACATCAAAAAATAATTGTGTATGAGGACACAATTTGATAATAACATTAAAATATAATTGCATATGAGGACCCTTTCATCAATACTATGATAACTCCATGCTAATCCTAGGTCCATAATCACCTTGAAAATTACAACAAATGTCTTTTGTTGAGGTTTGATTCGCCCAACATTTAAATGTATTGTTGTACCATCACGTAGAGTTCGCCAAATTTTCACTATACCATTTAAAAATCCCATAAAATTCACCAAATATGGATTGATATAAATGCAATCGAAACTCTGATTTATTTTTACACATTTTGTTCAGTTCTAAACTTGTGAGCTCTCAATTCCGATCATAGGCAAGTTACAAACTTACTGTTAAATCTTGATTAAATCTGTCAGATTATATACTTAAATGAACTAGAAATAATGAAGTTGATGTCAAATTATTTTTGATTGAATATATGAAGTACTAAGTCTGAAAAATTTTGTTGTATATTTTCGATCCTCAAGAGCAGAGTAATTTATTGATTTCGATTATCTGCTTAGAGGATCCGGTCTCCCATAAATATGGGTAAGGAGGGCACGACCCAAGATAGGGAGACGCATCTCATGAGCGACATGTCTCATGAGCGGACGTGTCTCCACAGAGTGCAGACACATCCGCTCATGGGATGTGTCTTTAGTTATTAGTCCCTTCGTCTATTAGAGTCGACGATTAGCCTCTTAACAATGATCAAACATAATTTATATTTATGCATTTAGATTTAGTTTGATTTGAATATATATCATTTATATTTTTCAATGCAGATCGAAAACCTATACTTAGGATTTGGAGATTTCGATATAAATGATGATGATGAATAAATTCAATCATCATTTATATCTAACCGAAGCTATCTATCTTCAACACTCCCTCTTAGCTAGGGAAGATAACTCCAAACAAGTATAAAGTGATATCACCTTACTCGTGATATCAGAAGATATAGTATACTAAAAGTGTCAAGTCACATGACATTCTTCATAACACATCTCCATTATGGTATGTGCACTGACAGCAAGTCACATGATGTCTACCATAATAAATCATGGCATGTCCACGGATATATACATATCCACCATGAATATCTTATAAGGATCATAATGATCTTCAATTGATATCAAGTCTCATGATATCTATCAAAATGTCCACAAGATACTATCATGATATATCCACAGATATCAAGTCACATGATATCTATCATGATAGTGCAACAAATCATTGTAGAGTCATCACTTTACAATGTCAAATACAAGTGTTCATTATCTAAAAGATTGTCACCTTTCAATAATGTACACAGGGGGAGAGAGGGCCCATAAAGTCATGGAGTCACACACATGAAAAAAGAGTTTATACATTAAACATCTTTAAATACATTAGTACAAAATAAACAATTTGAATCTCAATCTCAATAACAATTTACATTTCAACCATACCAACTTTTTTCCTGAAGTGTTCAACTTTAACTCTAGAGAGAGGCTTGGTGAGAATGTTTGTTGTTTGATCATTTGTACTAATATATTCCAATTGGATCACATTCCTTTCTACCATGTCTCTCACATAATGGTAAGGGATCTCTATATGTTTAGATCTATCATGGAATACTGGATTTACTGAAAGCTTAATGCAACTCTGATTATCATAGTGGATAATAGTAGGATTCAGGGACTCACCAAATAATCCCACAAGCAATTTACGGAGCCATATTGCTTCTCTTGCCCCCATAGAGGCTGCAATATATTCAGCTTCTGTTGAGCTTTGAGCCACTGTAGACTGTTTCCTGCTGATCCAAGAGATCATAGCCGATCCTAAACTGAAGCAACATCCTGATGTGCTTTTCCGATCGATTACACTTCCAGCCCAATCTGAATCAGAGTATCCATGTAAATCTAGTTGGTCATTTATGTATTTAAGACCATATCCAATAGTACCTTGAAGGTATCTCAATATGTGCTTCACAGCAACAAGGTGAATTTCCTTTGGCTCACACATGAACTGGCTTAGGGCATTCACTGCATAGCAAATATCTGGTCTGGTGTTAACCAAGTACATTAATGATCCAATTATCTGTCTATAGAGAGTAGGATCTGCAAATTTTGATTCTTCTACTGCTTCTTTCAATTTGTGTAAGTTGGTTTCCATAGGTGTAGACATGGGTCTACAGTCCAACATCCCAAATCTCTTCAGGATATCAATAGTATACTTTCCTTGATTTAGGATGATACCATCTGATTTCTGCCAGACTTCTACTTCTAACCCCAGGAAGGTGATCATTAGTCATTTCATATCATTCCATTTTGATGGGATCTTCCCAAGCTGTCAATTCTAACTGCTGCATATAGCTAATCTGCACTGCTCTCACAGAGACTGGTACAGTTTTCTGATGGATCTTCCAGAGCTGCTGCAATAGGTTCTCACAGCAGCAATGCAAATGTCTCTTCATAATCAATACCTTCCTTTTGTGAGAAACCTCTGGCCACAAAACGTGCCTTGTGTTTTTCTATACTGCCATCAGCAACATGTTTGATTTTGAAGAGCCATTTGGAAGAGACAACAGAATTTCTCTTTTGGTCTAGGTACTATATCCCATACATCATTTTTCAAAATGGACTGATACTCTTCCGTCATTGCATCTTTCCACACTTGATGCTTGAGAGCTTCCGTAACACTAGTTGGTTCTGAACTAATGATCTCATTCATTAAGGCAACATAGCTTGAGAATCTTTTGGGTCTCTTACTTTCTCTAAAAGTTCCTTTGGGTGTTGTATGATTCTCAGCTTCTTTAATCATCTTCCTAGCCCAAAGTGGTCTCTTCTTGTTGTTGTCATTGGGATTCTCTTCTGGAGCAGTTTGGTTTTCACTTATGATTTCTTCAAGATACTCCCTCTGAATCTCAGAAGCAGGCTCCTCTTCTAAGACTTTAGGAGAATCTTGAATTTCTATCTCACTTGAACTCTTTGCCTTTTTGAAGGCAATGTCTTCCTCAAATATGACATCTCTACTTAGTTCAATTTGTTTCTGCCCAGATATGTATATTCTGTAGGCTTTCGAGGTTTCACTATATCCCACAAATACCCCTTTCTTTCCAGAAGGTTCTAGTTTGGATCTCTTTTCTTTAGGTACATGAATGTAGACAGGGCAACCAAAGATCCTTAAGTGACTTATGTCAGGTTTTATACCAATAAATGCTTCTTCAGGAGTCTTGTTATCTAGATGTGAGTGGGGACATCTATTTTGGATGTAGACAGTTGTCCTAGAGGCTTCTGCCCAAAATGAGATTTCAATGTTTTGGTCAAACAACATTGCTCTAGCAGCTTCTCCAATAGTTCTATTTTTTCTCTCAGCAACACCATTTTGTTGAGGGTTGTAGGCTACAGTAAACTCCCTCTTAATCCCAACATTTACACAAATAAATTCAAAGCAAGAGGATTTAGAAGTAATTGGGAATGGTTGGGTAGCTTAAACAAATTAGTTCTCAAAACGCATCTGAAGGCTCATTGCTCTTTCAAATGTATGCTGAAATAGAGTTTATGAAAGTAAAATATCAAACGACAAGCTAAATCTCAAGATTCCCTCGAAGGCTCACTGCTCTTTCGAGGTGTAGGCTAAAATAAGGTTATAAAAACAACAATAAACGATAAACTAGACCTTAGGATTCCCTTAAAGGCTCATTGCTCTTTTCAAGGTGTAGGCTGAAATAAAGATTATAAGATACAACATCAAACAATAAACTTAATCTCCAAATTCCCTCGAAGGCTCATTGCTCTTTTCGAGGTGTAGATTGAAACATAGATTATAAAAACAACAATATTGAAAGATCTTGAGATTTTGGATCAAAGACTCAATCTACTTTTGATTTCTTTCCTCAAACTCAATCAATGATTACACATTTTGGGACAGCAAATTGTATGAAAGAAGACAATCATACAACATATGATCAACCAAAATACACTTGAACAAAGTGAACATATCTTGACTACCAATCTTGAAGACACAAAGGCGCAGCAATTTTGTATAGTAATAACGGTTAAACAATAATGAGCTAGGTTGCTCTTATTTATAGATGCTCAAGGGAATAGGGAACCCTAAAATCTCCTTGAGTTAACAAACAGTTCTTGCCAATCTGCAAGATTTATTCTTATGTCTAAACAAAGGTAACTAACAGTTAACTAGAAAGACTACTTCAGTTAACTGATTCTAAAACTAAAAGAACTCCACTGTACAAAGTTGTCTCCAAAAATAGGCATGCATAAATGGTGGGACAGTGAGTTAACTTGGAAAAGGTGTCAAGTTTAACTGTTGTCTTAAATGCTATCTTTGGAAAAGGTCAAACGCCCTAACTGGTAGCTTACGACTCAGCAATCTGAGTAATCATCCCCTCCAACTAGTTGTTAACTGTCTCTGCATTTGGACAACTGATACTCTTCAACACGATGCACTACCTCTTCGACATCACCTTGCCATCCATGATCTGAGTCTGAAACTGGCTTTCCTTTTCAACTGCATCATCAAACTTTGTTGACATGGCTGCAATTTGAGTCAACTTGCAATCAATAGGGTTATCGCTGAAATTACCATAGATGAGATTTTGAAACTCTGACTACAAGTCGCTGAGATCAATGTACTCGCCATTCTCACGCTGATATTGGCAAGGAATGTGTGACACGAAAGTTCTTACAAACTTGATGGCACTTGCAACCTTTTCTCTACACTCAGCCATTTCTACAGACATCGCTTCGTATGTTTTTACCTTGAAGAAGAGTTGTTCTCTCCAACTAAAAAGCTTCGCTTTGCTTTCCTCTATAGTGACTAAATCGTAGGCCATCTTCAAGTCAGCAGTAGCGATCTCATCCCTAGGTTTCTCTTCCACCATGCTTAGCTCTGACTCCTTCTGCACGAAGGTCGTGGGCATTGTACCTCAACTGGTACAACTCTTCAAGTATGAACCGGCCCCTGGTGACGCACTCTTCTACCCAGTCTTTCAAGTGTTTCCCATAAACAACCAACTAACTTAGTTGATTTTGTTTTGTAGGTAATTCCAGCATTTGCAAAAGCAAAGCGCTAACATTTGAAGTACCATGAAGGAGGTTGGAGATGTACTGCCGAAGCTACTGGTTTTCAACCTTGAGGGCTGCTTTGTCTTCACCATCTCTGACCACTCTTTCCTTGATGCTTACCGCTACAACCTCAAAGAGATCTACATCAGCTTGGCACGTTTTTTTACCAAGGTTGGCTTTCACTAAAATGAAGTCGTCAACCTCTACTTCATCCGCATTTTTGTCCTTAGGTGGTGCAGCTATCTCAATGACAATCTCGTTGTCAGCATTCCTTTCCACATGGACTTGTGTTTTGAGCTTCTTTTCAAACGTGTCTTGGTAGACACGATCGAATTCTGCAAAGTTCAATCGGTAGGACGACTTTCTCCTCTTCCTGCCCAGGAGATTCTCAAGCCAAGACAAAGAGTCACGACTAAACTCACTGGAAGGATGGGTGCTAGTCCCAACAACTCTTGATGAGTGAGATTGTGTTGAGATACCGTGAACAAGTGAATCTGGCTCCAAATCAATATGAATTGGAGATGGCTGCGGAGGTGGCGTAAGAATGGGATGTTTTGCTTCAATCTCTGGCACTATCTCAATCGTATTTGTGGTTGTGTCCATTTGTTGTTCTTGCTGATTTACATCAGCAATCTTCATCTTTTCTTTCGAATGCATTGGCTCTTTGTAGTTGTTCAAACCCTCTGGAGGCTTGCTCCTCGCTTTTTGTCTAGGTTTCCATTTAGAAGTGGAAGGTAGTGTGGTAGTCACCGATGGCGGCTTTGTGATTGGAATAACTACCTTCCGCATCTTCTTGCTATCTAGGAACACCCTGTTGTGCCTTACAACCCTGCTTGTCCTTTCTTCAATGGAAGTACTCTCCTTGGCATACCAATCAACGGATCGAAGTGGTTGTGAGTCAATTTGATCTTTAAAATATGTGGGAAGTACTACTTCCCCATCATCATCTGATAATCCTTCCACATCCTCCGACAAGAAATCAGCAATATGTGGAAGAGTAAACCTGTTGATTGAGCCGCACTTCGAACTCGTCTTCACAACTAAACTAGAAATCTTCAATGGTAGGTTTGTGTGAAGAATTGCTACCAAGGTGAGCTGCCAAGTGACCCCAAGGATCATATGAGCACCTTTCAATGAGAAACTTAAGATTAAGTTTCATCATTTCCTGGCTCATTGACTTGGCGTCAGCTGCTGATCTGCATCGGTAGATACCCATTTCGAAAGGAAAATTGGCAGCAGGCTTGCATTTGCCATGTAGAAAAGTGTGTAACTCATGCAACTGTCGTAGAAAGTCTATGAATACCACCTTATCCGATGGATAATGGGGTAACATGGCTAGATATCCTGAGTAACCATATACGCGAATGTAGGTAAATTTGGAGAATTGGATGAACCAATCAGCCCAATCTACCATTGCCAATCTCGCTTCTAGTGAAATGCGTATATGTAACTTGTGATCAAGGTCCCTCACTGTGTGCATCAAAAAAAGGTCATTTACTCGCTTGAAGTGTCGTTCTGATTGTGAAAATTCAAGCTATGAGAAATGCTCGTGAACTCGCTGCACACCCAGGGTTCTAATGGTATTCAACCCTCTAAACTAGCCTTGATAGGCCATCAGGTATATGAGGCATGAACACATATGGAATTCGTGGGCATTGAAGAATCCCGTCATCTGGTTATGGAGAGTGTCGCTGATCAAAACAAGCCAATCATAATGTTCCTTGTTATTGACAAGTTAAGACATGATGTAATACATCTATGGCTGAAACTTGTTTTCTTCTGCTTGACCCGTGACACGGTTGAGTAAAGTGATCATTATTGCATACTCGTATCTGAATTCTCCACGTCCCATGTTCTTTGGCAAGTTGTTTCTTTTCTCTTTGAGCCACCTTTTTGCCATTCTTTTCTGACATTGTTCCTTTTTGTTGTTAAACGCTCTTTCACACTCCTCCATTGATATGACCAAGTTGTTTGTGCAAGGTGGAATAGCAAAGCATCTCTTAATATCCTTTGGCTTGAAACTGCAAATGGTTCTCCCATCAACTAACTAGATTTCCCGTGAAGTGGGTTGGTAATGCTTTACACAAGCGATTACAAATTCAATACTCTGCGCCATGATGGGAAAAGAGGTTGCCTCAAGTAACCCGGATTGCTTAATATTTTGCAGTCTGATGCTATCTACGCCTTCCAACTTGTCCAAGTCAACTTCTAGGTGTGCTCGATGTAAATCGGTGTCAGTTGCCTTCATGAAATCATGAAGCAAGACCGATTTGGTCTTTAATTCAACTTGAGAGAACTACATTCTGAAAATCAAGAAGAATGTCTGGGCACACGATACTATTTGAACAACTTTTTCTACAAAGGCTAAAACTAGCTTCCCTAAGAGGTAGCTTTTTTTGAAAAATTCTAAGACGTGGGTTTTGTTGAGAATGTCTTTTTGAATAGACCCAAAATGTCAAATTTTCAAAAAAAAATGACTTTTTCAATGACATGCAACAACCCCTTAGAGGTAGAGGCAGCAAAGCTATTTTTCTCAAAAAATTCTGGTACATGGGTTTTGTGGCCAACGTTGTGCTGAACAAACCCAAAAGGTCAAATCTGTGAAAAACTGGAGTTTGCTTGGACATGCAAGAAAACCTAAGACAGAAGTAGAAGAATTTGGGGGGAAAAAGCTTGGAGATATGAGTTGTTGTCTTTGAAAAATGGCGCCTGGAGGTATGAAGTCTTGGGAAACGTCCTTCTATGCAACCTGTTCTTGAAAATATGAAGAACATTGAAAACCTTCATCGTTTGATCCTTCAAATGTCGTAAAGAATGAGATTCTATGTTTGGCGTTTGAAGTCAACCTGTAGAAATAATTAAGGATGCCTAAATGCTTGATAAATAGCATCTGGAGGTGGAAGCATCATTTAGGGCACCAAAACTCTGATTGAGGAGTTATCTCGCGTGTTTAGAAGTTAATTGAAAGAATCTCCACCAATTTTGGGACACCTAGACATGAGAAAGTTTTCAAAATATCTAACTTGGAGTTGACTTTGGATGCCACCTTGAGATAAGGTACTTCTATTTGCCAGTGTTAGTCATTTTTGAGATGATTTTGAATTTCTTCAATTTTGACCTCCTGTGCTTCAATCTGCAACTGCCGGTGATTGTTGACCCTCGTAGACTGGATGTTGAATTCATCACGAAGCTGGAAGAATCCCAGAAGGATGACTGATTGTGCAAGCTCTAAAAGTTGGTTCAAGAGGTTCAAATTTTTGGGCCAGGGGCGCTTTTGTGCTTCTGAGACACAATTTGCAGTTTGTAACCCTTGACAAAATGCTCCAGTTCGGTCTTTGTTGCCGAGAGTTTGATTGCTCTGATGTATCTGCTAACGGTTTCATCGTGAAGATTGATCAACTCTGAAGAGGTCTTCTTGGAAGTCACGAAGTCTGAAAGCAGCATCTGATGCTCGCAAATTTGGGCGCCTTTTGCTACGAGGGTGCATTTTCCTCCATACTAAGCCAATTTTTTACGTTTTTCAACTTGCCTCGACTTTCAGCATTTTATGCTTGATCTTTGATAACGGGCGTTTGACATGTCCTGTGAGTTGGCAACTGGATTCATCACGAAGCTGGAAGGATTTTGAGAAGATGTCTTGGAGAAGACAGCTCCTAAAAACCACATTAGGTTGCCCAAAATGTTGGGCGCCCCTAGCCAGCAGGGGCACTTTAGATCTAAATGGACTTCAATTTATCTTTCGTTTCACATGCTCGTTTGATCAACAGGTATTGTCATTTGATAGATCTTGCGAACTGGCGAACAAATTCGTTGCAAAGTTGGGCTGAAGCTGGAAAGATCATCTAGAGATCACTAATCCAAAGACTGATTGTTGGAAATTTGTCGTTGATGTCAAGTAAAGTAAAAGAGATCAAATTAATCTGAAGATTTCTATGCTTTGTTGAAGACCAGATATTGTTTAGATCAGATCATTATAGCCTTGAAGATCATTATATACTTTGTTGAAGAGTTTCTATTACATCAAAGCATCAATGAACAGATGTTGAAAGCAACGTATTCCTTAAAAAGCACAAACAGATCACTAAGTAAATAAAGTAATATCTTTTCTAAATATTAAAACAAAAAAAATTCTGTGCAGCACATAAGACAAAATACAGAAAAGACAAAAACCAAAAAGATGTGATTCTAGAAAGAAACATTTTATCAAGAACAAAGTTAACAAAAAGAAACAAGTTAATGAAGAGGTATGATTTCCCTAGTAAATGAAGCGCTCCATTCACATTTGCAAGTCCAAAATTATAAACTCAAATTAATTAATTTATTGAAGGAGAGCAATTAAATTCAGAAGTGGTACAATTCCTTTTTATAACTTCAGATTTTTCAAAACAAATAAATAAATATATGGAAGTGGTGCAATCAAATAAAGAAAACAATTATTATTAAATAAAAAGTCAGATTTAAGAAGCACTGGGTGCAACTTATGAAGTAATACAATTTATGAAGTGGTAAGATTTGCTATTGTAAAATCAGATTAAAATGAATGGGTGTAGTTTATGTTTAGATACAAACTAAATCAGTTTTTCTAAAGGGTGCAAGAATGGTTTTCTAAAATGATGTGTCATTTCACCAAAGGTTGCAAAGTTTGATCAACAAGCATATACATATATGAATTCAATTCAGATTTGAAGTATGGGTAGAGTGAGAGAATGATGATGTAAGATAGAAGAACAGAATGGTGTATCTTGTGTGAGCTTTAAGGAAACAACATACATCACAAAGGGAAGATAAGTTGAAGATAAGAAGCAGATTAGTAGTGAAGAAGTCATACAGATTTATGATCAGCTTGCAAACATTTTCAAGAAGAATTATATCAGATCTTAGAAAAGAGTTACAGCAGACTTGGTCCAAGATTAAAAGAGATATATTTGAGCAATGTTGTCCATCATCCGTTGAAGAAGCAACTTTGAAGGTGGAACTTTGTTTCTGAAGCTATTATCTTTTGCTAAGTTGGTGCTTGGCAAGTGGGGGTTGGTGCCTACAAACTGTGGGGGTTTGGTGCCTACAAAACAAGTTAGAGGTTGGTGCCTCTAGTAGGTAGGTGCCTACAATCATTGTAATTCACGTAAATATATAAAGTACATTATTTGTACCGTTATTTTCTCCCGCAAGGGTTTCCACATAAATATCAGTGTTATTGTGTTCTTCTCATGTGCATAATTATTGATGTTGAGTGAATGGTGTTATTGTGATTGGTAAAGTTTTTAATTGGTAAGAGTTGTGTTCTACTAATTCACCTCCCCCCCCTCTCAATATAACTGTGTGCTCACCACTGACTTCTGATCACTTTTATACTTGGGCACCCCTGGCCTGTAGGGGCGCTTTTTCCCTTAATAGTCTGCCATTTTTTTATGACTCTTACTTTCAGCATCTTCTGCCTCTGCCTTCATTTGCCAATGTTGGATTTGCTTGATGATTCACCAAAGCTAGCAGAATTTTGAAGAAGAGGATTGGTTCAGCAAAACTTTACAACTACAATTGGCCTCTCAAATTCATGGGCACCCCTAGCCTGCAGGGGCGCTTTTGGCTTGAAAGTTATCATTTTCAGTGATTTTCAATCTCCTCGCACTTCGCGTTCTTCATGTCATTGATTTGAGATGATCATTGTTGTCGCTAACGTGAACGCATTCACCATTGTGATGGCTTTCGTTATTTCGCATGCACGAGCACTTGAAAAAGTTGACCAAGACATTGACTGCCAAGGCCTCTCCCTTGTAGTAAGGTGTGCATTTTCTAGAGTTAGTCAATTTTTTACATTTTTCAACTTTTGAAATCCCCCTCCTTCATCGAGCATCTTCCGCCATAGGATCTTCTATGGAGTGTTTGAAGCTTAGATCTTGATACTCGGTACTAGCCATCTAGCATTGATGGCCTCGAAGGTCCTATCTTTTCTCCTGAAAAAATGAAATAGACCCACCAGAGCAAAACTGACTTTTTTGTGATTCTGACTGAACCAATGTGATCGTGACGAAGAATAAGCCAATCAAAATCAATTTGAGTCATTTCTGGAAAGATCCTATTTTTTTAGGGTTTACCTGAAACCCTAATTTTCAAAATTTGCAAGTATCCTCCTAACAATAAACCCACAAAAGCCCATGCTTCATTTGACCTAAAATTGACTTTTGATGACAATTTTACAAAATTTAGACCATTTTTACCAAAATGTCTTATTGAAGCAAAAAAATTATTTTAGGTGCAACAAGGTAGGAACACAAGACATGCAAAATTCTTATCGCATCACGAGGTTTTCTGCTATGTGATTGAATAACAATACGAACTATGAACAAAATATTATTCAATGATTAAAATAGAGACCAATGAATTAGTATTAACAATGGAATCAATTTGTCATAAGAAACATTCCACAAACAATATGAAACACAAACCAAGATCAAAGGCAGCAATCCTTAAAAGCATGCAAATCTACTTCTTAAGAAGAGGGAATAGTTGTTAAAAAAAGTTGAACATAAATCTTCTTATTACAAACTACTTGAATCTCAACACCACAAACTAACTTCAAAGATTGAATGAAACTCTTGTAGCATAAGCATAGCACAAACTCTTATATCTTACGTGCTCAAGGCACTTATTTATAAGCTCTCTAAGAGAAGCTTAAAAGAGAAAATAAGTACAAAATATTCCTAAAAAGCTCTTGCTTTAGAGCAAAACTTATCCCTATCTTCTAAATTAAGGAAATAAAGTTTTCATTTATCCTAAAATAAATAACAAATTACAATAAGCCAAAAAATAGGCACTTTTTTGCTCAATTGGACTCAACGTATAAAATAGTCAGAAATGTTTATTTGTGAATCATCAATTCCTATTTGAGTATCTAAATTTGAATCCTCTGAAAATTCAAGAGACTAAAGAGATGACACACTATCTTTTTCCGTTGCCAATTGAACTCATTCTTTCATGCTTATTCTTCTCTACCTAATTGTCCCTACACAAAGCTTCAGTTGTTCATAAACAATAGTTCGTGTTTGGGCAACTTAAGTCTATATGCAACAATTCTGACTACAATCTTCATCTACTGTTTATATTGAAGGTTGATCCTCCCAACTAAATTGTGATTAGATGCTCAAAATTACTCTTTACCATATACAAATGATTTTCAATAAATGTGAATGGCAAAGATGTTCAGAAAAGATAGGATATCATGTTCAATATATTTCAGCTTCATTATGTTCTCTTTCACGATCTTCAAAGCAGGCTTCTATATCTCAAATAACACTTGCCAATTAGTTATCCCTTTCAAAATCTGATAACTTAAGATCAATATCACCTTCGATCTCATCAATTCTTCCACTCCCCAAAACTACATTGACTTTGAACTGGTTAGAACACCAATATATGAGGAAATATTGCCAGTCAATGTTATCTCTCTTGTTTACTAGTCCTAAGTCAACCTCCAAAAACTGGAAATCAACTTGCAAATTCTTGGACATTTTTGCCCATCGCAGGAATAGTGATAGTGATTTCAGCAACAATGTGCCCTTCCTCATTCTTTTTAAACCTCACTTGTCAGTTGATTTTTTTATCTTTTCCTCTAAAATTAGATTAGAAATTGCCTTCAGGTTAAGTGGCAACGCAACCACTATTCTAAGCTTTTCTTTTCTTGTTCAAGGTTTCTTGGATCCATTCTTCATCACTTGCACTCGGCCTTGGGCTTTGGAATATCCATCAAAATTAAATGTGAATTAATGATGGACATTTCACCCTCTTTTTAGGAGCTAACTTCAACTTCTCAGGCATTGAACCTCCTTCAGCCTACTGGATTCTTTCATCTTCATTTTCTGATCATTAATTCTAATCTCTAAATCTCTAGGAGCTGCCTCACTTGTTTTTGGTATTTTTTATCTTTTTCTTTGTGGGACTGCGCCCATTTGTTTTGCTAATTGCCTCTGCAAAAATCATCAAGACATGTCCATGACTGTCTTGTTCATCTAATCTTCAACTATACCATCTTGGATTGACCTATCAATTGGAGATAACATCTCAACATCTCCTCTTGCCTGAACAAATCAGAGAGATACATGTGATAATACTTGAGATTGAAATCAGACGACTTAGCATCCATGTTCTTAACATCCATAGCATTTACAAACCTAGAAAACCCAATCTAAATTGGATAATTAGCTCCCAATTTGTGTTTGTCCCAGTACTACTTATCTACAATTAAGATTTTCCTGCAATATTGCATTAGAAGTATCTAATCACTTGGGTATTGTGGAAGTTTGTAGGGACATGCATCAAATCTGCACACGTTGATAAATTGGATGGAAACCTTTATAATTGTAGGCCAAGAAGAAATGAATCGGTCACAGTAGAATATCTAGAAATGGATTCCAAGGGCCTTGTCAAGTGCAATTAAGATTAAATTCATGGTAACCGTGAACAAAGGAATGAATGGGAAGTGAGGGTTATATTCAGATTGATCAAAGTAATATCAATACCACACCTTAAACACAATATATTTTACAAGACTAGTATAAATAAAGTTAGATTGCCCAAACTAATCATGCTAAGGATGGATCTCAGCGATTAATATATCAGCTACAATTTGATATATCACAGTGACTAATATAAAGCAGTGACTCAAGACAGGGATGAAAATAATTAACAAAGGTGATGGTGTTATATGCTTGTAAAAGACAGAGACTAATATAATTCATAAAGACAACAATTTCCATAAAGATGTTTTAACGTCCAAAACAGAACATATAAACAGTGATTAATGAGCATAAAGAAGGTATAGGCTGGAATATATTTCATTGGTGCAAACAACAATAAGTAGAAGTCAATTTATTGCCAAGGAAGCGCTCAAGACAAGTTAAATAAATATTTGATCTATACAGCAATAGTTTAAGGAATCGCTTACAAGCAAGGAAGAATTGTTAAAGATTTAAATAAGAATTAATAAATAAATATTAATCCTTACTAAAGGCAGCGGTCACTTTCATAAAGAAAAGACAAGTCAATTCCTTAAGGCTGAAACCATATAAGAGAAAATTTGTCTTATTCAAAAAGGTATTTTGTCTTATTCACATGTCACCAATAATGGCCAAGGCATATCCAAAGGCTGTGATCTCATTAATAAACGATTGATAAGTGTGAAAGTTTATAGAGCAGCGGCGAATATATATTAAGAAGAATGAGCAGCAATTCCTTAGTGAAGTGTAACATTAAAGTGGAGCAATTGTTATTTAATTAAGAGCAGCGATTCATTTATGTAAAAGGCAGCAAATATAATTAAAGAGAGATATGAATTAGTTTGCAAAGGCTACGATTATCCTTGGAGTTACATTTGAAAATAAATAAAAGTATAGAAGTTTTGTTAATAAAAGGTGGTGTCTCTTCTAAAGTTATTTCTTTTAAAAACAACAGATGCATCTTGTTGATGAATTGTAGCTTCGATCAGATATATAACTATGATCGTTATAAAACACCTTCATTATTATATATACGATAAATTGCTCTTCATATTTAATCTTTCTAATAAGTAAAATCGAATTTTATAATGCATGTATAAAATCGAATTTTGATAAATGATTTTTGAATTTCACATTGAAATTAAAATCGGAATTCCTATGAGTTGTATCCGCCATGTGTGAGGGGATAGATGTGTTAAGTTAGTTAATCTAACAAACACCCGGTTGTAGAGAAGGCCCACACGCCCAAAGGGACACGCCCTTTGAGCAAACGTGTCTCCACATGTGGAGACACGTCCTCTCAAAGGAAGCATCCTTTGAGGCTTGGCTATCTACATTCAAATAGGAATTCAAAACAGTGAATGCAACATCAAAATCAATTAATGTTCTGCATTCAGTACATTCGCCTATAAACAGAAATCTGGAAATTGTATTGAGTAAGAATTCTGGAAAATACATTTTTGACTTAGAATTATATTACACAGAATTTCTGAACTTAGTTTTTTCTTAACTATTAGGATCCTATCTGTGAAAGGTTTGATTACATTTACATGGTATCAGAGCCACGTTGTGTGAATCCAAATCAAATCAATTTGCTCTAGAAAATTCGTATTTTTCAAAATCGAATTCACATCACGTTCTTCATAATGTCAAGTGTGATCAGATTTGAAGATCATCTTGCAGGAGCAGACAATTTCACATCATGGAAATTTAGAAACATGATGATCCTAAAACAGAATAATCTAGACTCACTTATGAGAGAAACTATTAGGGAACCAGAGACTGAGCCTAAGAAAATTGAGAACCTTGTGTTCTATACAGCCCTTTCTAGTCATGTATCTGACAACAATCAAAATTGGGTAATTGACAGTGGTTCATCCAAACACATCATAGGGTTCAGAGAACACTTGGACTCCATGACTGAAAAGTCTAATGAAGAAGTAACCATTGGGGATGATTCTACTTACCCTGTACAAGGGGTTGGAACGTGTTCCATCTAGTTGAAATCTGGGATTTCTCTGCAACTCACTTGAGTCTTATTTGTACCTGGAATAAAGAGAAATCTTATATCCATCTTTGCCCTTGAAGACAATGGTTACAGAGTTACATTTATGGATGGTAAAGTTCTAGTATGGCCTAAGAACTCAACTATTAAGAAAGCCCATACCATAGGCATAAGACAAGGGTACCTTTACAAACTATGCACTGAGGTTAAACAAGCCCTTACCCTTGACACTGTTGATACAAATGAAATTTGGCATAGAAGATTAGGAAACCTTCATTTCCATGCCCTACCTTCTATGGAAAAACTTGTTACAGGCTTACCCAAGCTAAAACCATCTCATGAGGGAACTTGTAAAGGTTGTGCCCTAGGAAAGAATACTAAGGGATCCTTTCAGAATAGCCTGAGTAAAACCCTTAATGTGTTCGAACTAGTTCACTCTGATCTTTGTGGACCCATGTTTGTACCTTCTAAAACAGGATTTCTATACCATGTCATATTTGTAGATGACCTCTCTAGGAAAACCTCGATCTATTTCCTTAAGTGTAAAGAGTCGATAGAAATCCTGAAAAAGGTTCGAAGAGTTTAAAGCCCTCACTGAAAACTTCTCCAGGAAGAAAACAAAAACCTTAAGGACAAACAATGGGAAAGAATATACCTCTGAGTTTTTTAAAGAATTTTGCATGAGTGCTGGAATTAAGAGGGAGTTCACAGTTGCCTACAATCCTCAAGAGAATGGGGTTGCTGAGAGGAAAAATAGAACCATTGTAGAAGCTGCTAAGGCAATGTTGCTGGACCAAAACATTGAAACATCTTTTTGGGCAGAAGCCTCTAGGACTGCTGTCTATATCCAAAATAGATGTCCTCATTCTCATCTTGATAACAAAACTCCTGAAGAAGCCTTTACCAACATAAAACCTGACATTAGTCATCTTAGGATTTTTGGTTGTCCTGTCTATATTCATGTACCCAAAGAGAAGAGACCCAAACTAGAACCTTTTAGAAAGAAGGGAGTATTTGTGGGTTATAGTGAAACCTCCAAAGCTTACAGAATATTCATACCCGGGTAGAAACAAATTGAGTTGAGCAGAGATGTCATCTTTGATCAAGACATTGCATTCAAGAGGGCAAAGAGTTCTAGTGAGACAGAAACCTATTCCCCTAGAGTACCTGAAATGGAACTTGCTCCTGAGATTTAGAGGGCGCATCCTGAGGAAATGCCACATGAACTTCCTGCCAATTCAAATGAGGATATAAATGACATCGGCAGAAAGAGACCACTTTGGGCTAGGAAGATGATCAAAGAAGCAGAGGATCATGCAGCACCTAAAGGAACGTTTAGGGAGAGTAAAAGACCCAAACGGTTCTCTAGCTATGTTGCTTTAATGAACAACATCATAAACTCTGAACCTGCCAGTGTTACAGAAGCTTTCAGACATCAAGCCTGGAAGGATACAATGACAGAGGAATATCAGTCCATCCTAAAGAATGATGTATGGGACATAGTGCCTAGACCAAAAGAAAAATCTGTTGTTTCTTCTAATTGGCTCTTCAAAATCAAGCATGCTGCTGATGGCAGTATAGAAAAACATAAAGCACGTTTCGTGGCTAGGGGTTTTTCTCAAAAGGAAGGCATTGATTACGAAGAAACATTTGCACTTGTTGCCGTTATACATCAGTGAGAGCAGTATTAGCCATTGCAGCAGCTAAAGGCTGGAAGATCCATCAAATGGATGTGAAAATTGCCTTCCTGAATGGAACCATTGAAGAGGAAGTCTATCTGGAACAACTAGAAGGTTTTGTGATACATAAATCTAACTCACATGTGTGCAAGCTGAAGAAAGCTCCCTATGGACTTAAACAAGCTCCCAGGGTCTGGTATGAAAGAATTGACAGCTATCTCTTGGGTTTAGGATTTTCCAAAAATGATGTTGACTCCAATCTCTACTTCAAGGTAATCAAAGGTGATATGCTTATAATTATTTTATACGTTGATGACCTGCTGATAACAAGAGAAGATTACTTCATTACTCAAGGGAAACGGGATCTAATTTCTGAATTTGACATGAAAGACTTGGGTATTCTACACTACTTCCTCGATTTGGAAGTATGGCAGAAATTCGAAGGCATCATACTAAACCAAGGGAAGTATACTATTGACATTCTGAAAAGATTTGGAACGTTGGACTGTAGACCGATGTCTACACCTATGGAAACCAACCTTCACAAATTGAAAGAAGCAGCAGCAGAATCCAAATGTGCAGATCCAACCCTTTACAAACAGATGATTGGATCCCTGATGTATCTGGTTAACACTAGACCTGATATTTGCTATGCAGTAAATGTTCTCAGCCAGTTCATGTGTGAACCAAAGGAAATTCACTTAATGGCTGTGAAACATATCTTGAGATATCTTCAAGGCACTATTGGATATGGTCTTCTTTACAAGAATGATCAACTAGATCTTCATGGGTACTCTGATTCAGATTGGGCTGGAAGTGTAACCGATCGGAAAAGCACATCAGGGTGTTGCTTCAGTTTAGGATCGGCTATGATCTCCTGGATTTGCAGGAAACAATTTTCAGTTGCACAGAGCTCAACGGAAGCTGAATACATTGCAGCCTCAATGGGAGCAAGAGAAGCAGTGTGGCTTCGTAAATTGCTTGTGGGACTCTTTGGTGAGCCCCTGAATCCTACAATTATTCATTGTGATAATCAGAGTTGCATAAAACTCTCTGTGAATCCTGTCTTTCATGACAGATCTAAGCACATTGAGATCCCCTATCATTATGTAAGAGATATGGTGGAAAGGAAAGTGATTCAGTTGGAGTATATTAGTACAAATGATCAAACTGCAGACATTCTCACCAAGCCTCTCTCCCGGATCAAGGTAGAGCACTTCAGGAAGAAACTTGGTATAGTTGAAATGTAATTTGTTATTTATGTTTGAAATACAAATTGTTTATAAATTGTACTAATATATAAAGATGTTTAATGTGTAAACTCTTTTGTCATGTGTGTGACTCCATGACTTTATGGGCCTACTCCACCTGTGTACATTGTCGAAAGGTGACGATCTTTCTGATAATGAACACTTGTATTTGACATTGTGAAGTGACGACTCTACAGTGATGAACTATCATGATAGATATCATGTGACTTGATATCTGTGGACATGTCATGATAGTATCTCTTGGACACCTTGATGGATATCATGAGACTTGATATCTGAAGATCATTGTGATCCTTAAGAGATAATCATGGTGGATATTTATATCCGTGGATATGCCATGAATTATGGTAGACATCATGTGACTTGATGTTAGTGCACATACCATAATAATGAAGATGTGTTATGGAGAATGTCATGTGACTTGACACTTTCAGAAGCATACCATATCTTCTGATATCACGAGTTAGGTAATATCACTTTTGGAAGTTATCCTCCCTAGTTAAAGAGGGAGAGTTGAATAATGACGATGTGTTATGAAGAATGTCATGTGACTTGACAACATTGAGAAAGCATATCATATCTTCGATATCACGTGTGAAGGTGATATCTTGACTTATTTGATTTGAAATATCTTCCCTAGCTAAGAGGGAGTGTTGATGAATTGTAGCTTCGATCAGATATATAACTATGATCGTTATAAAACACCTTCATTATTATATATACGATAAATTGCTCTTCATATTTAATCTTTCTAATAAGTAAAATCAAATTTTATAATGCATGTATAAAATCGAATTTTTGATAAATGATTTTTGAATTTCACATTGAAATTAAAATCGGAATTCCTATGAGTTGTATCCGCAATGTGCGAGGGGATAGATGTGTTAAGTTAGTTAATCTAACGAACACCCGGTTGTAGAGAAGGCCCGCACGCCCAAAGGGACACGCCCTTTGAGCGGACATGTCTCCACATGTGGAGACACGTCCTCTCAAAGGACGCATCCTTTGAGGCTTGGCTATCTACATTCAAATAGGAATTCAAAACAGTGAATGCAACATCAAAATCAATTAATGTTCTGCATTCAGTACATTCGCCTATAAACAGAAATCTGGAGATTGTATTGAGTAAGAATTCTGGAAAATACATTTTTGACTTAGAATTATATTACACAGAATTTCTGAACTTAGTTTTTTCTTAACTATTAGGATCCTATCTGTGAAAGGTTTGATTACATTTACACATCTCTTCATACTGAGACATGAAGATATAAAGGGAAGAGAGAAATGGAATGAGAGAAGAAAAGGAAAAAAAGGAAAAAAAAGAATATATCAAGAAGACACTCAGATTGTATATGAAGGTTTAAGAGGCAGATATAGAAGAAAATATCATACTGAAATAAAAATCTATGCAGAGATAGAGGAGAAAATTGTGCAGATATAGAAGATAGATTTATGACTGAACTTGTGAAGCAAATATAAAGAATTCATGAGCAAATTTATGGAAAAGGTTTGAGCAGATATTTATGATGAATATGTGCAGCTCTTTGTGAAGAAATATATGCAGATTTAAGGACAGATTTCTAAGTGTTTCAGGATAGATTTTAGGGAAAATTTATGAGCGCATTAAATGTAATACAATAAAGGATTTATGGCAGAAAAGTACATAAAGATTCAAAGAGGTTTATGTGCAGTTCTAAAGGAGATCTAAGAGAAGATTTGCGAAAGAAATGGAAGATGCTACAAACAGACTTGTGAAGGAAATACAATCAGAATTGTAAGAAGAAAAATATGTTCACCATCCATTGAAGAAGCAAAATTCAAGCTGGAACATTGTTTTGAAAGTTGGTGCTTCCTAAAGGAGAGATTGTTGTCTCTCGCTAAGTTGGTACTTAGCAGTGGGGGTTGGTGCCTTTGGTAGGTTGGTGCCTACAAATTGTGGGAGTTGGTGCCTCTAGAAGGTTGGTGCCTATGAATTGAGGGGATTGGTGGCTCTTGTAGGTTGGTGCCTACAAATATTGTAAGGAAGAATTTATATAAAAGCATTAATTTGCCGTGGTTTTCTCCTATAAGGGTTTCCACGTAAATATTATGTGGTATTCTGTTCTTCTTATGTGCATGATTATTGATGTTGAGTAAATAATATTATTATGATAGATAAAGTTTTAACTTGGTAAAAGTTGTGTTATACTGATTCACCCCCCCACCCCTTAGACCATGTGCTCATCATAGTGATCATTAAGCTAAGCGTTTATTTGAAATCACTGCAATATATTGTCAGCAAGGCAAGCAGAAAGCTCCCTTGGGCTCATTGAGCCACTTCTGTGCAAGCTCTTTCTAGCATTCTTGTACATTATTGTCCCATTGAAACTCACATTCATCTTGATCAATCATCTGTGTCTCCTCATAGAGCTGCAATATGAATGTGGATTTGAGTGTGTTATCATCCAATCTATAAATTACTTGGTTGTCAGAAGAAACGATCTTTCTAGTGCTAGGCTTGTAGTGGCAGGCATACGCTATGCCCATTCAAGGGACTAAATTGTCACATGAAAAGAAGGGACTTGGATGAGTCCACTTTCTACTAACTTGACCACCAAATTGCTCCCAGTTCTTAATCTTTCACCCATCTTCAAATCAAGAATATTGATATAACCCAACTAAGTATCTTTGACATGATAAGAGTTGTTTGATAAGCATGTTTTAGGCTCCACAATGTCTTCATGTAACTCCATATTTGAAAGTGACTTCTCCTTGCTCTCTATAGCTTGAAATATAAGAAATTTAAAAAAAGAAACACGCTGTTTTCTGAGAGCACTACTGATTTAGAGATGAGATTACAGAAAATGTTCTTAGAACAACCTCCTATGAACCTAAAGGGCAAGATAACACTCATCTAAAATCATTCTTCTCACAAAATAATCTAAATAATGTTTAATAATTTATTCACCAAGAAAACAATCATATGGTAGGAATTTACAAAAAAAAATCAGTAATCAAAATTCCCCTTAAAAGAACAAAATGGCAACTGCCAAAATATTACAAATCTTTCTCATTGCTCTCTTTTACCTCAAAACGATCCACAGCTGGCGTAAACGATGTTGAAAATTTGAGAATCTTTGACAACAAAGTGGGTAGCTTCTCATTGAAACCAGATATCTTTAATTCAAGATTGTCTCCAACAATAGAAATTCTTGTTTCCAATTTAGCAACATTTGCCTACATTGAAAACATTATCCAGAATCCAGATGTTAGCAAAAATGTCTTACAAATACTCAAGTTGCCAAGAAGATTCTAAAATGTGCAAAGCATGTCATAAGAATAATGCTTAAAAAATGCATAAAATGAAATATTCATTACTTTTCAGCCAAAAAACAGAAACAACGATTCAGTGGATTGTTCAAAGGGTTCCCCGGCTTCTTAATTATATTATTTAATATTCTTGTATTGGCACCACCCATTCAGACACAAATTTCCATTCTTCTGCCTAGATATAAGATGTTCCTTCCACACACAGCTTGTAAACAGATATGTTACAAATGGCATTGTGGCTTGTCATTGATCATAACAACATGATCTCATAAAATCATCTGTGTAATATCTCTTGGATTTGAAATAGCGTAGTTGCCAAGCCTCAAAAGATATTAAAATCAGCCTTTTTTATTAAAATGACCATTGAAAGAGGTTATAATCAAAGGTACTTCTTTATGTGACCACAAAGTAACTATTCATCCTTCAAGATTAAATGACGCAATAAATTCCAGTAACCCACTTAGCAAAATAAATAAGGGAGAGAAAGAAACATTGCTTGGCAGATCATGCCACATTAGAATAACAAAGAGATAAATAAATATATGGAGTCACAATGCAACAAGCATCCAGAATAGGGCTTCATTTATGCACTGCCTCAACAATAAAAAACAATCCACAAGGGTAGTTTAAGTAGAGCAGTTCTTTCTAAAAGTCAATACACAGGCCAAATAGTATCATTTGTGTGATACAATTTTTAATCACATATTCTCAAATCTAATAAGACAAACTAGTAGTTAATGTCTATTTTGAATTCTATTAAAGTGTTATTTAATAATGGTCACTTAGTTATTAGTTGTAGGCTTTAATAAAGCCGTTCCAACTCTCAGATATACTTTTTTGTTTCTTTTTCCTTTTAGAGCGTTCTTTTATTTATCCCACATTGATAATGTGGTTTGTCGTCCTTCATTGTAATCTTGTATAAAAAATTGCTTCTTATTCAATTAATGAATATCTTGGTAATATTATGTGCTCAATTTCAGTAATATGGTATCAAAGCTTAGTTAGAGCCAACAAAGACTGTAAGAGAATGAAGACCTGGGACTACTGTCAGCAGAGAGGAATTGAGGAATCGCCAATGTAGCACAGTAAAGAACCAAAAGGATTTGTAAAGAATCAAAGATCATGCCATTTTCAGAGGTCACGTGGGCACCATTTCAGAAGAGAAATAGAGGTCATGTGGGCACAAAACTTATGAGAATCACAACTAGGGTTTTTCTGAAAATTGTGAAAAAAAATTAATGAAAAATTGTGAATTTTCTGTGAAATTCACACCAATGTTTCTGTAATTCTTCATGCCTCCCAAGAACAAATCATGACCAGGAATCACACAGAAGTTTTGGGGCAATTTTTTTTGAGGAAAATTGTGGATTTTTTTGTTTATAAATTGCATTATTTTCTCTGCAGTAGTCACAAAAAAATTTCACAAAAATTTGCACCTACCAAGGTGAAACTTATGGCAAACAAAACAACAGAAATTTCAAGTTATTTTTTCCTTGAAAATTGCAATTTCTTTTGTGAACAATGCAAGTCTTTCTAAAAAATCATGCACTATTTTTTTGCATAAAAATCAAAGGCTCTTTTGCAAAAAATGAAGGTTTTTTTGCAGAATTTTTGGGCGGCAGCAGCTAGGACACAAAAAATTGTTCCATTTCTTTAGGTTGTTGTGGTATGGTTTCTACAAGTTTTTCTATTGCAAGCTATGGTTTTTACATTTTTTCATAGATTTTATCCTTTGCTGGGCATGCAATTGTTTTTTGCAATTTGTGGAAGGAGACTGTAGCATCACACATACAAGAAAATAGAAAAAAAGAATGTGGTGGTAATCATACTGAAAAGCTTACCACATGCTTATGAACACTTTATTGAGACCTTGAACCTCAACAAATGTTGACTTGATGTTTGAAGAGCTATGCAATAAGCTCTTATAGCAAGAGAAATGGAAGAAATAGTTTGGTAGTAATAGTGAGATAGAGTGTGTACAACAAGTATTTTTAGCCAAAGACAAGGAAGAAAGGACAAGGAAGCAACGAGGATGCAACTAAGAATCTGAAGAACATCACATTTCATTATTGTGGCAGGATGGGTCATACGAAGAAGCACTACATAAAAAGGATGGCTAATCAAAAAATCCAATCAAGGAGGACCTCAACAAAATGCCCATATCATAGAGCATTCAGAAAAGGAGTTGTCCTTCAATGCTTTTATGGCGAAAAGACTTGCAAATTAGTCTAAGTCATCTACATGGTACATAGATTCAAGAGCATCACATTATTTCACCAATAGGAATGACTAGTTCATGCAATACACTATTTGCAATGATTCAGTGATCTTCGATGGTGGGGAGGTGTATACAATTGTCATCAAAGGGAATATGTGTATATCCTCTAGAAGGAAAATGTTATTTTTTCTCAATGTGTATTGAGTTGGAAATGGAGCTTAATCTAGATGTCATCATTAGCAACTAGGAATGCTACATAGTTGACAAAGAGATCAAGAAATATATTGCTCTTGGTCTAAAAAATCATGGACTGTATAGACTGGTTCACACTAGACAAGTCAAAGAGCATGCACCGGTAGCACATTAGTACACATTGGCATCAACAGTATGAGCACCTTAATTTATCTTACCTCTCTCAATTGGCCCAAGAGAACTTGGTAGATGGACTACCTAACATTCAGCAACAAAAATGAATTGTTTATGGAGCGTCCCAAGTAGGGAAGCAACACAAAGCTCCATTTGATGACAAAAAAACTTGGATGTAGTTAGTGTACAATGACTATTATTATGTTTCGACAATATGGTTTATCCGACTATGTATTAATTGTTTGTCAGCTCAGGTAGTTATAATCATGGATTGGTTTATGCTTGTGTTCCTCTTGGCAATTGTCGGGTCCTTTAAATAGATTGTGTATCGTCAAGGAAAGTAGTATGATCTAGTTAGATTGACAATAATCTTGTTGGAAATTGTTAGTCATTGATGTCAAAGAAGGAAAATCATTGAGATTATGGCTGACCCTCCTCATATGTGATTGCCCCTTGAAGAAGTTAAAATAAAATAAATAAACCTTTTCTATTAGCTGGCTGACACACATTGGGTTTAATTTTTTATTTTTTTTAATTCCTAGGGCTTACCCTCTCATAGTGGTGTCCATTTCCTTGTAAAAATAAATATTAAATAAAATTCATTATTTATAGGGGCTGACCCCTATTGGAGCGCCCAAAAGTTGGAGATGAAAAGGCATGTATAAAGGCAAGAGTTGCATCTGTTGGAAAGGGCATATCCTTACATGAGGTTGTGGAGAGTTTTTAAAAGCAAGAAATTATTGAATATCTTTCCTATTCAGGCAGATTGAGGATCAGATCTAGGACACATCTATAAGCAAATTTGAAGGAGTTTATGAGCATATATGAAGAATATTTTTATGGCAGATTTTGTAAAGAAATTATAACAGATTTGCAGGAGATCCAAGAGCAGAAATATAGCAGATTTGAGAGCCAAAGTATAACTGATTTCTGTGAAGATATTAAGGCAGATTTGTGAAGCATATTGAAGTAGCAATACACATCATATTCATTTGGAGGTTGGTGCCTCCTAATTGAGGAAATCGGGAGGTTGGTGCCTCTCATTAGAAGAGATTGGTGTCACTTGCTGGGTTGGTGCTCAGTTGTGGGGATTAGTGTCATCAGTGGGTTGGTGCCTACGAAGTTTGTAAGATAAGTTCTATATAAGCAATATTTTGTCATGGTTTTCTTCTGTAAGGATTTCCATGTAAATCATGTGTTCTTGTGTTGCATAATTGTTAGATCTTGTGTGATTGATATTGCTATGGTGGTTAAGTTTTGAAAAAGTAGAAGATTGCCTTATATTGATTCACCCCCCCTCTCAATATAAGCGTCTACTCATCAGATCCTTGGCTGACCATCTCTGGTTTTCTTCTATAATAATTTCATGTATGAATAAAGATATACTTTGATCCTATATCCGTTATGCATTGTCATCTCTATTATTAATTCATGTACTCATTTTGTCAAACAGAGCAGTAAACATTTGGTGTTGTGGCCTTCAGAGAAATTGGCTCAAATTTGAAAGATTCATGCCCTTAGAACCCAATAAAGGCAAGAAGAGACCACGATGTGGTCAAGACCAAGAGATCAATTGATCTTTAAGGTAGAACAAAGGGAACGAAGAAGAAGATTACGAGAAATCGGTTCAAATTTGAAAGATTCATGCCCTTAGAACCCAATAAAGACAAAAAGAGACCACAATGTGGTCAAGACCAAGAGATCAATTGATCTTTAAGGTAGAACAAAGGGAACGAAGAAACGAGAAACTCTTGAGGAAAAATAATTGTACAATTCCCAAGTCAGAGTCCTTCTCAAGAACAAAGTAAGAGTTGAAGAGTAAGTTGGAGTAGTAATAAAGAAGAGAAAAAGTCTTCCACAACAAGAAAATAGACAAAGGCAAAGTGGGAAGAAATATTAAAGCACTTAACACATCCTAAGAAAGTGTAAATGGACCTTGCCAATCATGCTGAGAAATCATTAGTACAATCACCACCAAAGGAAGATAAGCGGGAAGGAGAGTCCACAGGCTCATTGTTAGAAACATATGAAAACAACATCCAACACATTCAAGAACTACTACTTACAAAAGACCCAATAGTGGGAGGATATGAGCCTCAAATATTAGGACAAAGGGAACACAAGAAAGATTCTCACAACCACCCAACATGCAAAATGTTGAGATAGGACCTAAGTTACCAATTCGGGTATCTATACGAGTATAGGTGCAAGTAGTACAAAAGTTAATGTTGTCTATGTAGCAGAGTTCTTTGGTCAACATAGTCAATATAGCAAAGCTCTTTGGTCAACACCATTAGATAACCACATTTAAGAAGAGTTGATCAAATAAGGTTCAATGCAGGTGTAGAGGGTCAATGTTGAAGGTTCGGTGTGTTGATTCACAAATGATGTCAAATTTATAGTATGGCCCAAACATTGTCTTTTTTGTCTCCTATGGTAGTGTTAGTCAAATGATAGTAAATGATGCAATGATGCATTCATGAGGATCAATTAATGCTATTTGCACATTCAATTCGAAACAATCGCCCTAGATTTTTTTAAATGATGGTTATAAGTTCTTGATCTACCAAGAAAATATCAAATTTGTATTGGAATTCAATAGAAGACAATATCATATTTGGTAATTGATGGTGTCGTACTCCTTTCATAGACCAATTTTGTAACTGTTGTTGTTTTTGTCTTCCTAAACTACGAGGCTCTTGTTCGGTATGCCTAGGGTACTTCCCAAGTGCCTGGGTTCTTTGTGGGTCCTTCACAAAAGGACCCATAGAGAACCCAAATGCCTGTATCGTACCCTGGTTGTACCCAAGGACGAACACGAATCGTACCTAGACTCGAACCGTACCCACATGCGTACCCAGGTCAAATACGAAGGACCCAATAACTTAGGATAGGATGAGCAAAGAATTCCTACGTGACCAAGAGTGCAAGAGAAGCACTGGAATGTACAATTCAAAACTCCCTAACCAGCTTCCAGTCACAAACATTGCATCAAAGAAGAAAGATGGTGACTCCCCTAACAAGCTCAAATGTGGAGAGGCAAAAACTCCCAAAATCATGGCTAACAAATCAAAGGATCATGTACGACTTAGCAAAACAATATGGATAACCAATGGCCAAGATGATAGATCCTACTAGCTAAGATAATTTCTAGTGAGCTTGAGGGGCATAGCCATAGAGTGGTACTCAAACCTTGAAGCAACCTCCAAAGTTACATGGGGTTTGTTAAGGAAAGCATTTGAAAAAAAATCGAAATTCTCCAAGATGACAATAAGATTGTAGCATAAATTTACAACACAAAGCAGGGGAAGCATGAAAACATGAGAGCTTACAATCATAGGCTCAAAGAGCTCTTGGTAAAATTGGAAACAGAACCAACTGACAATCTAAAAAAGTGGTGGTTCATGGAAAGTTTACTTTCGTCATTAAGATAAAAGATGAAGGTAGTACCACCCTCATCCTATTTTGAAGCCCGCAATCGGGCAATGGGCATCGAAAGTAAAGATAAGATGTCCTTGCAAAGTAAAATAAAAATATAGGAAGATGGAAGTTCGGATGACAATAGTGATGATTCAAGAATGGTACAAGCACTTCAGAGGGACATGCTCTAAATGATGAAAGAATTGAAGGTAGAGAAAGAAACCAACAAGGAAACTAACAAACTATGGTGTACCAAGTACAAAATTTAGGGGTGCACAAAAAGTAACTGCCCTAGAAAGATGTTTTGTGAGATTTGTCAAATTATAGGTTGTGTTACACAGGACGTGTCCCCTATTCCAGAAGGGGTCGTCCCCGTCCCCAGCCATCCCCAAACCAGGGAAATCAATAGGAAATGGCCCAAAACGTCCCCGTCTGTTTGGGGATGGCAGGGAGACAACGGTGATGTCCCTCGCCGTGCCCTGCCGCCTAGGACACTTCAACAGCAAAAAAAACATTAAAAACTAAAAAAACATAATTCTTTTTTCTGCTGTTTAGGAATGTGGGGGACCCACAATGATGCCCAACCCTAATTTGAACCCTAAAATGCCAATAGAACATAAAACAAAATCAAAACATAAACTCACCCACCGTTATGTTTGAACTTTGAGAATTTTGCATACATGTTTGAGACATTTGGATATTGATAGACCATGGTTTTATTGATGTTTGAGACTATTGTTATAATGCTTTATTGACATTTACTATGCTATTATACTCTACTCGTGATTTATCCACATATTGCTATTGTTGATATCAGTTATTGACATATCTCTCTTTCCCTCTCTCTCTAGAATATATTAATAAATTTTGAAAAAACCATATATACGTATATATATGTATATGTGTGTGTATACATTTGTATATCGTCGTCCCCTATCGTCCCCTAAAAATGGCCCCCTAGGGGTTGTCCCAAAAATGCGACCCCTGTTGTCCCCCTCTCCCCATCCCCGTCCCCATCCCCGAAATGTCGTGGAACATAGATAATAGGTCATTCAATAAAGGAGTGCCCATACAATTTGAAGACTAGGAGTACAAAAATACTCTTTACACAAGGAGAGAAGTCCACTCCATCGAAGCTACATAATGCATCTCTAGGCAATTATCGAAATCAGCAAGGAGGTCTAAGTCAAATACAAAATGACCCCAAAGGATACCCTATCATACAATGTCATATGGAGCATATGGAGCCTCCCAAGCAAGTAATAGTCGCAAAGGAAATGATGATAAGTCGAGTCATCATTCATAAGACACAAGTATAGATGGCACAAGTCATGGTGACAAGACTAATTTGAATGAAGAGGATCCCAAGAAGAGACCAAAGTTATGGCACGACACCATTGGAGATGTCTAAGTAAGTGAAATGATCAAGAAATGATCATCGATAGGCAAGAACAAGAGTAACATGATCAACTATGTTCTAGTGGCCAATATTCAGGGAGTTTATGAGCCACAAGTGTTTGATAAGGCAAATGAAAAACTAAACAAGAAAAGCCCATGGTAACCGAACATGAGAATTTGATGAAAAGTTACACTTGGTATCTCATAGATCTTCCACCAAGGAAGATAGCCATTGGCTGCAAAAGGGTGTACAAGGTCAAATACAAGGCAAATAACACACTAGACAAGTACAAAGAATGGTTGGTTGCAAAAGGGTTCTCATAGAGAGAGGGCATCAACCATTGTTGGAAGACTTGCCAAAAACTCGCTGATTCAATTGACCTATGAGTCATTTCAATGTAAACTCGCAAGAAAAACTCAACAAATTTCAAGAAAAAACTCACCGAAATTTTGTTGAGTGTTAGCCAGAAACTTGGTGCCTCCAAGCCAGAAACTTTCTATGTGCAAAACAAAAGGCCGCCGCATCAAAAAAGACCCCAAAATAAAATTAAAAAAAATTAGAACACTTATATTTTGCTTTGCTCCACATAAAAAACCCATCCCAACAGCAAACACACCATTTATAGCGTTTGGACATCGAGGAGAGAAAATCGAAAGAGATCTTTTGGTGAATTTCAAAGGCAAAATTGAAGCACAGGTAGGTTTTTTGTTTTTCATTTTTTTGTAAATCATTTTACTTCATTTTAGCTGCAAAATGTTGCATCTAAGTTAGAAAAAAATTCATCATATGCTAAAAAGAAGTAGGATTTTGGCATTTAAATTCCAAAAAATAAGATTCATCACTAATTTTTGTTAATTTTTCCTAATTTTTCCATTATTTTCACTATTTTTTCATACCCAACTTATTTTTTTCTTTCATTTTTTTTCTTTTATTGAAAAAAATATTTAGAATGCTTAGATTAAATTTTGACTGATTTAAACTCATTTATATTGATTTAAACCAAATTTAGGCTTATTTTAAATGATCTATGTATAATCTAGGCTTTTTTATGTATTATGAAATTAATATGTTGTGCTTTCACTTTGTATGTGTAGGTTAAATACACGATATCATGGTGAATAGAGAAGTTTTTGGTTCAGGTTCACCCTCAAGCTCCGCCCCATCGCTGTTTGTGCCACCACTTATTTCAAGCACTCGTCCTGCAAGAGCTAGATACCAACCATGCTTGGAAGTATGTCGTGCAGGGACAAATGCCTAGATCAATTATTTGCATTCGATGTGACAAGCTACATCATGGAGGCATAAATCGCCTCAAATACCATCTTGCATGCATTAGTCATCTTGATGTCAAGCCTTGTCCTGTGACCACGAAGAGATTAAAAGAGAGATGAATGCCCTGCTTGCAACTACCGAAGAGAAAAAATTGCAAAGGGAGAGGACAAGGGCAGCCATAGCAACAAGCATAGGTGGTGGTCATGGTCATCAACAAGTAGAATCAAATGTGGAAACATGTCTTGACATTGTGGGCTCTCTTCATGGTCCACACATCGGCCTCCAAGCCCTCACCTTCCACTATTTTACGTAGAGTGTCAGCACCTACACCCACACGCATGCCACACAATTTTTTTGTGCCCAAAAATACACCTAGACCACAACCATGATTGGAAGCTATAGGGTGGAATAGGGAGGTGCATGAACATGCCGACATGACATGTGTTAATTTTTGGTATTTCAACAGCATTCCTTTCAATATGGTGAGTAGTCCTTATTGGGACAATTTGGTTACCGCATTGATAGTTGCGACAAAAAGCTACAAGGCGCCTTCTCCCAAAGACTTGACTGGGAGGTCAGTTAATTTAAATCTTATGCTAAGTTATAAGTTAAAAAAAATTATGTTGAATGTTGGGCTAAATTTATGTTCTTGATCTAAATTAATTTATGCTGAATTTAAGCTATTTTTTGTTTAAAAATTAAAATTTTGTAATTGTAGGTTGCTCACAAATGCAATTGAAAGGGCAATGCAAGTAGTGGAAGAGAAAAAGAAAGAAAGGAAAAAATATGGCTGCACCATTCTTTTAGATGGGTGGAGAGATGGAAAGAACTGCACCATCCTTAATTTTTTGATTGCTTCAAAAGGTGAAGTTGGTTTTTTGAAATCGGCGGATGCCTCCAACAAAGTCAAAAATGCAAAAACATTGTCTCTAATTTTGGAAGAAGTTGTCATGGAGGTGGGCATAGAAAATTTGGTGCAAATCATCACTAACAATGCAGCTGCATATGTGGTGGCTAGGAGATTGCTCCAGGACAAACATAGGACACTTTTTTGGTCACCTTGTGCAGCACATTGGCTTGACCTTCTTTTGGAGGAAATCGGCAAACTTGATTAGGTGACACCAGTTGTAGATGATTCAAGGAGCATCACAAAATTTGTCTAAATCACCCTTGGTTTCTTAATTTGATAAGAGATCACACCCAAGGGAAAGAGTTGGTAAGATCAGGTGTTACAAGGTTTGCAACGGTTTTCCTAATGTTGCAAAGCATTATTGCTCCATTGATTGCTTTACAACAAATGTTTGTGAGAGACTCATCTTATGCAAAGAAGCCTAAAGGAGAGAGGGTTGCAAGCATATTCTTTGACAACCTTTTACACAAAGAGCTACAAAGATCGTGAAGGTAACTTCAAAACCTTGAATTTAATTTCAAGTTGAGTATTTTTTTATTTATTTAAGTCTTTCAATATAAATTTGTAACTTTAATCTTTTTGTATATGTAATGTAAGTGTTGGAGCCCTAAGTTAGAGTTCTTTGTTTGGCAAATGGGGATCAAAACCCAATGGGGTATATTTATGAGGCCATGGATAGGGCCAAAAAGGCTATCAAAAATTATTACATGGGGGACAACCTCAAATTTGATCCCATATGGGAGATTATTCATAGGAGGTGGAACAATCAACTCCACCAACCCATCCATGCAGGATACTTCCTCAACCCTCATTTTTTCTCTACTCAAACACCTTCTTAGATCCTAATGGAGAGGTTATAGAGGGGCTCACGACATGCATTCATAGGATGACACCAAAGTTGAGGTGAGAGACCTCATTGTCCAAGAATTGGAATATTACAAGGAAGGGAGGGATAGGCTCTTTTCTTCAAACCTAATTATATGAGGAAGAACCACTCAAACACCAAGTATAAAATTTGGAGTTTTTATTTCACACACATCTTATAATTTGATAAAATATGATTTGACTTTGCTTTCTAACTCTTCAATATTTTATTTTGCGGAGTCTTGGTGGACAAATTGGGGTGGAAATACCCCAAATCTCTAAAGAATTGCCCTCTGCATGTTATGCAAACCTTATAGTGCATCCAACTGTGAGCACAATTGGAGCTTGTTTGAGGTCATTCACACGAAGAAGAGAATTACCATCACACTTGAATATTTTGGCATGTAAGGATTACCAATGCTCATACCAATCATAAATAATTTAGATCTTTTGTTATACTAATTTATTTTGTATTTTTAGGGTTTCTCCAAAGTTCATATCAGCTTGTGAGATGGTGGATTCATTGTTTATAGTTGTGTATTTTGATTGACAAGAGTTTGCAAATTTTCATATTCCTAATCAAAGTCATTTCAATAGGGTTTGGCATCTACATTTGATATTGATTCACCATTTCAATGTGCACATAGTTGGAAAGTTATCTATTTCTGAAGGTTGTCCGATTGGGGACATCACAAATAAGCATCAAATGCTTATAAGAACATCTATTTCATCGTGTTAAATGTAATGTCCCCTTTTCCTAGGCAGTGGTTAGGTGCAATGGTTAATCTACCAACTGGTCCCCATAGGCTAACAAGGTGTTCAGGGGACCCTTTTGAGGGTAATCTTTGGCTCTTCAGTAGACCCTTTGGTGATTATTTCAATATTCTTTAGGTCTTTGTCCCAGTTTATTTGTGGTGCACCTTCTGGAGACATTTCAAGACCATTTGACACATACTAGTTATAGTAAGTCACTGGTATGGTCAACTAGCAGAGTTTCTATATTTGGCATGGTGGCATAATTATATCCTGGAGTTATATTGGTCCTGTGCATTTAATATAAATAACGTCAAGTAATAAAGTTAAATTAAATAATTTAATTTTAATTTTATGTGTTATTAAAATATATTAAAAGGGGACTTTATATTTAAAGGATATAAGTGATTTTAATGTGCACTTTATAATATAAACTTAAGCGCCAATTTAAAGAGAGACATAAGGACTTTATTAAAAGGGATTTAAATGATTTTAAAATATACTTTATATTATAAAGTTGTGAACCAAAAAGGCGAGAAAAGTAAATGAAATTGAAGTAAATTAAATTTAAGTAAAGTAAGGCATTTGGAATGCATTTGATGGATGATTATTATTCTTGTTTTGGAAAAATTAAAATTAAATTGTTTAATTTTTTTTATTACTGACTTATTTTTTTAGGGCGACACCCCAGGAAGAACAACTTGGTACAGGAGTGAAAGATCTCCCAAGCTAGCTTGGGACAATTCCATTTTCAAGGATTGTGCTTCATTAAATTTGCAGGAGAGATTTAATAATCAGGGATTGATGGTTAAAGAGGAATATGCAGGCATTGATTAGTCTCACAATTTGTGTGAAGACAAAATTTGAACAACTCGATTACTTCATTCTTGGCTGGAAATGGGGATTTGGAACTTAGATGATCTTCTCCTTGTTGGTATTTGTTTAAGTTGAAGGCTACGCTAGAAAAAGGAGACCATTCAGAGTATTTTGTGGGCATATCAAGGAGGGTCGAGGGTTTTAGAGAAGGAGATTAAATAGACATTATTGGCTGGAACACACACTCCATTGATTGTAGAAAGAGGACATGTTCATCCCTTGACAATAGCGCTTCATTCCAAACCCAAAACGCACTCCTATCTGCTCTTGTTTGATTTGTTGGAGCCTTACATTGGAGTTCTAGAGATGATTATGGTTTTAGCTTAATCACCTGTAAAAACCTACCCTGTTCTGTAATAGCTCAGCCAGTTTTGAGGCCCAATTTTTTTTTTTACCAATTGTTCATCTCAGGTATTTTGTCTAGCAGTTACTCTACAGTTGTTCTAAGTTACTCTTTCTGATTTTAAATACCACTCGTACTATGCAACCACTTAACTTTTTTACAAAAAGCCACTACAAGAAGGTAGTTCTCGAAAGTAGTTCCAGTAACAGAGTTACTCACATAGAACATTGAAAATAATAAATACTACCAACACAATTTACCAAGATGCACAGAAAAGTATATCTTTATATCTTTGGCATATTAAATACACAAACATATTGTATCCTGACCTGTTCTAACTTGCTCATAAGCAACTCCCGATATTTTTAGACTTCTATTCCTAGTGATCAATTTTTTTTAGTCTCCCTTACTCCCATGTCACCTTACTAGGAGACAAATCCTCCTTCCACATTGCCACGCACTACACTTGGCAGCAAACTCCTTTTGCAAGCCACAGTAAGAAATGAAGGCCTTTGAGTCTCTTCCTCCAAATATGACTGGCAGTCTGAATAATTAATAAGATATCGACCTCCTTATAGCTCCTTGCTTTTGTGTAGTCGGTGATATTATGAAAGCCAACTTGACATAAACTCCTTATTTAATCTTGTCGCCACTTCAGCATATAGGCTCCACATCAAACACATGAGTAGTTCCAATTGGCACCAGCTCCTTGAATCACTTGTGTGTCAGCACTGGTAAACACCACGCAGTTCTCATATTAATTTTGGCGTCTCTGATAGTATAATCAATATAGAGTAGCATCTCCTTAAGTCTCCATATCACCCACGGTTTTGTTGTGCTTGCAATATGTGCCACAAACATTGAATGGCGTTTCAAATTCACCTTATTTCATTCATACAGCCTCTACAACTTCTCTTTTGAGACTCACAACATCCTTTCAGGAAAACGTGCGATAGCTTCAGGAATACTTGAGACGGCAATTATTTCTTCCTTTGCCAAATAAAATCACACCGCTTTAGGGATACTTTCAACGGTTCATATTATTTAGTCCTTTTGTCGATACAAATCTCTCAAATCGAGCCTTCCTAATATGAATTATGGAACATTGGGATGCCACGGAATTTCTCGACAAAATAATCGACTCCTTCACTACGGTGGTCGCTTCAAACTTATGCTTCCCCTGTATCTTCAAGAGCTAGATGTTTTCAAAATTTCAATCTAGATTGTTCCCGACTCCTCAAATGCCATATTCGGACTCCTTATACTGTCGTTACATAAAGTCTTCTCCTGATAGGTTCAATTCACAATCTTTTATCACATAGTCGTCACCTTCGACTCTTTCAAAGATATCATCGGAACCTTCATTAACTCGTGACTTTTCCTTCATTAAACATATACACAAGTTCTCTAACTAGATACGACACCATTATCACTACAAATTCTTCAATATATGTTGGTTGAGATTTATGGCATTGTCCTTGATCGTTTTAATAAAACTCAATCCTCAGAATACAAGCAGCGGGCTATAAAAACTACAAAAGTTTTATTAATTTACTCCCTTATACTTGAGGAGACTTAATTGAAGTCGACTTAATAATGATCTCCGTAGAAGTCCATTATTTTGTGACACTGCTGTAATAGTTTCTCGTTGTTACAATGGCAACCCAACTATTCATGGATCGGTTCTTGCTATCCTGACAACTAAACCAATACTCAACATAAATAATGAATGATTTAGGTAGTTTCTCTTATTTCTTCCGCATCAATATGATTCGAGTCTTCACAATTTGATTCCTGCATATTTCGTCTGTGTATTATGCTCACAAAATGTGTGACCAACTATTCCACCGTTATGAGACAAGATATAGATTTACAGCCAGCACATTAATTCAATTACATTGCAATAACATCCTTTATAAATTCTAAATTTTCTATGCAAATTCAAGTTCTGCTCAAAATCTTATTACAAACTTCAAATTCAAGTTCTACTCAAACTCTTATTACAACTTCATCAAAATTGACACAATCAATTCCAGCACAGTCCCTGAAACAGGACTGTCAGCAATCATCGAGGGAGTGTCTTCCAACTCCGAAGATGATAATCCCTTATGAAGAATTTTGTCCTCACAAGTTTCAGGAAATTATCCAGCCCAAACTTGTTACCAAAACCAAATCCAAACCGCTTGCACAATCCTCCTACAAACTTTTATTCACCCCTTTTGCACAGTTCAGCACATTGTCTATTTCTAGCAGTAAGGCAATTCAGTTTGGCAAAGGTATCTCCAGTCTTCTTGGGCTCAAAAAGGAAAGTTTATAATTTAAGTCATATTATATTTTATTATTATTTTGGACCCCATGCCTAAGTATATGACTTTAAGTTGTGTTTAAAAGTGGGACTCATGTTGGATGCCACCCTTGAAGTCAATTAAATGTTATTAAGTGAATTTGCCTAAGTCTACGTTGGATGCCTAGGAATATAATAAGAAATATTATTTTAAAAGTATCTTTTATTCTCAAATTTGGGCTTCCCTTTTTGGAGGGAAAAACTATTCACCTTCCAAGGGTTTTCTTGGTGGAGGAGAGTTATAAATAAAGGCATTTGCTCCTTCATTCTCATTCATTGCTTATCATAATGAAGTGTTGCTGAAATGATTTCAGACCCCTTGCTTTGAAGAATGAATACCTCCTAGCTAATATCGGTTTCGTGTTTAAAAGATAACACCTAGCTGATTGAGATTGCTTCTTCATCCAGAGGTTGCAGATTGAGCTTCACAGTGAATTGTTTGATTGATATTTCTGATTTTGGTGATTGCTGGTTGTGCTTGACTGAAGCACGTTTTTGGTCATTGCTCTCAAAGTGATTTTTAGTTGGTTCTGGGTATCGGCTCCATTTCTTCTACCATCCTAGGCACCTCATTCCTCATGGTTACAGATTTTATGGTGAAGTATGGATTTTTCTAGACAAGGTCGACCTCTCTTGGAGGCTGCCCCATCTTGGAGCATTGCATTGGGATTCGTGTCATTCTCTTGGGTGCTATTTGGAGGTGTCTATCTCTTGGATTTTGGACGCCTAGCTCACATTGTTCATTTGCATCCAGTTTGACGAAGATCGGAGCTGTATTGGTGAAGTTGTGAGTTTTCTTGTGTTTTCATTGTTTGCTGGTTTGATTTTCAGTTTGTTGTGTTTTCATATCAGACCTAATAATTTCAGCTATTTGCTATATTTCCTTGGTATTTACCTTCATAATTGTAATAAGGAATATTGCAAATCATTTAGACTGATTAGAGGGTTGAATCATCATAATATCATTGCATGAGAGCATATATTGTAACGCTGGTTTCAATAGTACTGATCAACATTAATATTTCTGCACTTTACATTTTGTATATCTCACTCCCACTAAATAAGTGGTTGAAACATTTTACATTTCAGTTTGTTCTCTCACTCCCGCTATTAAGTGATTGAGTTGTTTAAATTTCTATTTGTATTTCCACTCTCGCTGAATAAGTGGTCGAGTTCTTATGGTCAGTTATCCGCCTACATTTACATTTCCAGCATTTACTTTTCAGAATGGCCAGCTAGCTGCCTACAGCATTGTACTTCATTTTCAGATTTCTTCTAATGATCCCCTCTCACCGTATGCTCTCACCTCACCCACATCGGGATCTTGGTGATCAAAAAGTGAAGGGTTACCTTTCAGCTGGTTATGTTTATTGAGCTAACCTTAACGGGTGCAATCTTGTGTGTTAAAAATCAAAAAAAAAAAAGAGGGGGATATTTCATTCAGTTCTGATAAGTCATTTTGGGCAATTCTCATTGTGTAATCAGTCATCATTTATACTCAGAGATTTATTGATACAACTGCTGTTCAAACAATCGGAAAATGTCTTGATGTTGTAGGTGATTATATGTTGAAATCTTTTGAACTTACTTAGTCTCTTTCTCAGAAAATCTTACTTTGTAAATTCAATTCATGTTACTTAATTGACAAATGCAATATGTCACATTAAGTGTTGGAAAGATTTATCGTTTATCTTGGCAAGGGACATTCCAGATCAGAGCAAACTGATCAGGCGAAATCAGAAAATTAAATATCCTATCAAGGGTGGGATATTACATTAAACTGCAGTTAGCTTGGACAGTTACAAAATTCAAATTTCAAACTATCCCCTTGTGATAAGCACTCAAAAAAATGCATTTCAATGTCAAAATGAAACAAAGCAATACAAAAGCATACAGCAAGATGAATCCCTGAATAGGATGACAATCATAGGGTAGATGCAATGCTGAAGTTGTCAGCAAAGTGAATTTGCCTTCTGAATTATTTGTACATTATTTTGTCTTCATAAGCAAGGCTGGAAGTAAAGTCAATGATAGACAAACAAAAACAGATAAGTTTAATGGGAGCAATATAAAATTCCAGAAAAATACTATTACAGAACAATAAAGAAATATGAAGCGAGAACATAAATGACAACAGTAAATCTTTTCCCCTCATAGATTCTTCCCATGTAAAACAGCCCAATTTCAGGGACACAAATATATGACATATTGGCACTTATCCAAACAAATGGGAATGACTTAGTTTACCTCTTACAAATACAAGATTTCAAGCTTGTGGATTATTGCATCGGCCTTTGATAGTAGCTAGTAATTTATGCTCCAGAACACCCTTTTTCTAGCTCAGACTTGGCTTGCCCAGAAGTTCAATTAAGTCGTACCCAAGAGATGAGGGGCCATAGACTCAATTCTTTAACCTTTCAAGGCTGATTTCACTATGAACAGATGCCAAGTATCTTGAAATGACATACTAAAATAACAGCATTAGTATACTCAGAAGACAGTCATTAAACCAAAATTTCTCTCAAAAATGGAAATTGAGTGTTATTTGAATTCAGAAACCCCTCCTAACCTACACTTGGGTCCAGACAAAGTCAAGCAAAGACTCTGACTTCTGAAAGGGAAATACATCTTATGTGTATTCAGGGGTGCTTAATGTCCTAAAAACACTTCATGCATGGAATATGATATTTAAATCTTCAGCTTCAATTGAGAAGCTCAGGATGCGAAAAGGATATTTCATGGTTGCTTTCTTGTCCAAGAATGAGAAGGATGCCCTGTTCCAAGTAAGCCAGTGGTTTATCAAAAAAACAAGTCTTTATATCAAACATTGGAGCCCAGTCTTTAACCCAACTAGTGACTTTACTAGTACAGTACCTATCCACACGAAGCTGCCATTGCTACCTGGCAACAACCAGGAAGGATCATAACCTCAGAAAACTAGAAATGCAAGAGAGTATATAACAACTTTCAGGCTACCATTGCAGCCTGGAACCCTGAATTATACTCGGATTTGTGAGAATGTGTACTTGAAGAAGGTTATTCAGTAGAATCTTTCTTGAACTCGATGACATCAACAGAAATCTCAAAGGTATGTGCAGTAATCTAGGGGACCACACCCTCCATCTAAAAATGCTAGAGAAAGGCTTAATTTGGAAACACAACCTGTAATCCTATCAACAAGCGTAGCATTGAGCATATAGAAGCAATTTTTTTCAGTGGCTCTGCTCCTCAATGTTCATAAATGGCCCTCCAGTGCTTTAGGTATCAACCCATCAACCTTGCCATTGATTTCTTCAATCTCTCTAGTCCCAATCACTGTCTCTGGTACTTCAAAAAGCACTGGGATGACAATAGGAGCATTCATTTAAGTCGGCCCCAAATACAGCCCAAGCCAAGGAAAATAGCAAAAATGATACTCTCTAGTTTATGTGCCCACCAGATATGAATTGTCTTTTGCCATGTCTATATTCCAGGTCTTTCTGTTTAGTTTTGTCTGTCTATATTTCCAGTCATGAAGATCCAGAACAGTATCAGTTTTTTAGTTGATCTCCTGGATTGGAATTATGTGACCAAACTTCCAATTAATTCAGGAATTCTATGCTCTTTCTCAAATCTTGGCTAGTATAAATCCAAAATCGACGCTGTTCAATTGAGCCTCAGGCTCTGATATAAGAGGATTTTCCCCTACTATAATATATTATTATTATTGATAGAAATGAGCACCAAGAACATAGTACATGGTAGCTAGATGACGGCTAATGCATCTATCATTCTTCTCGAATTGCAGTATAAGCATACCAAAAGCTACAGAACAAGATATTCTGCTTTCTCCATTTCTGTCTACAAGAAGGTAATCAGATCTTTGGCTTGTAGCATTATCATGGGAATGGATCACAATGTTTTATGTACAACAATAGCACTATATGCAAATATTATGATAACCTACATGAAGAATGCTGAAATGCGTCTTACCTTTACCTTTTATATGTATAGTAAAGAGATGACCGTGTCACTATTCAAAGTAACTCTTTGCTCTTATTTGACACCTTCATTCTATGCAAGTTTAATGAGGCCCACACCAGCCACGTGTATTAGTTGAACCATATGGTCCCAATAACTTGATGCACACTCTATGGTAAAAGCCCAGTAACTAATTGAAGGCTTGGGCATCACATTGTCAGCTCATATGACATGAAAATATTAATGCATATGGTTAAATGCATTTATGGAATGCAATAATCGCATATTTAAGTGGTACAAGAGACCAAACACAGTATTTGATATATTGGACAAAAAAATTGATTCCGATGGCCACAAATACAAACAAGGTTTAAACTAGCATTCCAAAAGCCATTCAACCTACTTTCTCCACGTATAACATTGAACAGATCCACATTAAATCCCAGTTCTTTTTCATCCAAGAGAATAATATCTTTCAAACACATTGTCAACTCAACATGCAGTCCAGAGTTTTGTGAAACAAATTTGTCAATCTTACCTGATATATTGTCTCATTGAGAGCATCCCTGAGAAGGTTCACATACAGCTCAGTGAGTACACAGGCCCTTAAATTTTTGTACGCCTCTTTCAAGGTCATTAAGAAGTATGTATTTGCACGAGGAACATTAAATGTCTGGTCATGTTTATACCATACTTTGATCAATGGGTCATCAATGATACATCTTGGATTTTCCATGTTTCCAAGGTTTTTCGATATATTTGAACTTCTAAGGGAAAAATCATTTGGAATGAAATCATTCTTTACAGGCAAATGCAGCTCTGGGTCAATGAGGAGAGGATCTTTCCAATTCTCCATGAGATCAGATGGAATGCTTTCAATACGGTAGGCCGCACCAAACCATGGTTCATTTTGAACATCTGCATAAAGAAAAATGTAATAATTAACTGTAAGTACCATATACTCAGCGATATCTAGCATTTAGTAAATTCATTGTTTATTCTTCTTCTATTCACTACAAAAGTTTCCTTCGTTGCACCAAATAAACCATATTACAGCATTAGTCAATTAAGTAAACCATTGAATTCTATATGCAAACTGCCTCTTTTTCCTTCCTTCATGACGCCTATATTTTTACTTTAATAGAGATAGGTTATTATATCACCTTGCTATTCAATTACTGCATTAAAATTTCAACAACTATTTCCCACTGTCATAATAATATTACAAACTTATGATAGCATTAGATGTCTTTAACCAGAACTTCCCTATCAATATTATCAAACTTTCAAGTAAAAAGAATGTCTACATACCTGGAGATTCTCGATCAAAAGACTTTGTCAATATATCAACTCTCATATTCTGAGGAGTAAAGAAACTTAATGTATGTTCTATCAGCATTGGGTCCCATATTTCAAACGCGTATTCTCCATAAAGAATGTGCTCTTCAGGGTATGTCAACAAGCTCTCTGAACCAACCAAACATTATTATTAAGTAAGAAAAGATATAATATTTTAATCTTACGTATGCAAATTACTAACAAACATGATTAGCTGAGAAAAGATGTAAAGGAACTAGTAAAATAGATATTAAATCATTGTTAGTACAGAATATTTTAATTTCTTAAGTGAATACAATGAATTTTTAATGTAGCATACTTTGCAGAAACCAAAGAGTAAAATAATAAAACAAGTTTGTTGTTGCTAATATGCCCAAATTCTGAAAATAAAAGGAAACAAGGTATGCGGGAAGGCTTCCTACACTAAAATTATGTGGAGAGTATTGTGCACATTCTAACCTTTTAACAATTACTGAAAGAAAAAAACACATATAAACATAAAATAAACAATATACCATAGCACAAGTGTATATGGAGAAAACCCTTTTAAGAGAAAAACCCCACACTCCAACACATGTTCGGGAAATCCTCAGGATTTTCAAAATCTGACGATCTGGGTCTCTTCAGAACGAAATTGTCTACAAAACCTAGACCTCAATTTTTCGGCCCTACTTTTTAAGAAAATTGCTATTTTTAGCAAGTTGTCCGAGCATAGGCGTGTTCACAGTCAAACTTCACGATTTTCATCATACAATACTCTTCCATTGAAAAAATCAAGAGAAGCATCAGAAGCATAAAACTACAAAAGAAACAGAGGTCATCACTCCAGTTGCAGAGCCGCCAAAATTATCAATCAGTGATCCACCAGTTGGAGCATGCAATGTTTTCCAAGGATAGAACTAAAAGCAGCAATTAACTCGATGCCTTTTCCGAGTTTAACTTCTTGTTCTCCTTCATGCGTATCTATTCTTTGGAAATATCAATGTATAGTTGGAGCGTTTTCAGTTAACTGATTGTAGTCTAGTTGTTAACTATTAGTTATCTTTTGTTTTGTCTTAGAAATAAAAGCTTGCATGTTGGCAAGAATAGTTGTTAAAAACAAAAAGATTTTAGGGTTCCCTACTCCTTGTTTGTGTATAAATAAGGGCAGCCTTGCCCATTTATTTTTAACCGTTGTTGTGATAACAAAATTGTTGAGCCTATTTTGCCTACAACATTGCTATTCAGTGTCTGTTCACTTTTGTTCCAAGTATAATCTAGTTTGATCGCATATTATAAGCCTACTTTGCTACAATCTGTTGTCCCATAGGTGTTATTGCTGTTAGAATTTGAGGAAATAAAGCTCATGCCTACCTTGCTTTGATCTACGGGTCTCAATATCTTTTAGTATTTTGTTTATATGTTTGGCTTGCATAATCTTTATTTCAGCATACATGTTGAAAGTACAATGAGTCTTCAAATGTGTTCTGGAAGCGAGTTTATTTAAGTATTTGTGTTAAATCAAATCATTCCCTGTTTACTTCTGATTCTCAAGCTTTGAATTTACTTGAGTTGTCAGAAGCGTCATTAGTTTAGGCCTAGTTGTAGTTGAAGTTACAAAACCACAAAAAACCTCAGCTACGACACAAAGAGTTTTATAACCTTGTGCTCTTAATCTGAGAATAAAAAGATTGGCAGTAGTTTAGTATTTCTTTTTAAGCATAATCAGCAAAGAGGGAGCTTCCCCTCCTAATTCGAAGAGCACTCTAACTATGCATAGTTGTTCGTTCCTAATTCGCATTCCAGAGGTGCGAATTGAAACGCCAACACATTGTCAACACTTAACAATTAAATTGAAAAATTTATTGATCCGGAGTGCGGGTCATTATAGACTCCTAGGAGTCTCTAAACCATCTCGAAGACCTCCAAACGTCTCTTGTGCCCAAACAACCAAAAAGCAAATCTTTTTTTAAAAATCAAAATTTTCTTTGAACTATGTGCCCAAGGCCAAACCTAATGGCATATTGGCCCCATCCAAACCCCACAAACTCTATAAAACTACCTCCTATCCTCATTTCAATTCACAAAAACAAATCAACAAGAAGCTAATAGTGTGAGTGTGAGAGTGAAAGCTGCAAGTGCAAGGTTGAGAATGAAGATCAAGAGGGTTGAGGAGGAGCAAGAAGAGGAGTGATGCCAAGTATATTTCAGCACCGCTGCCTGCTGCCACCCCACCACCGTCCACCCGCCATCCCCAAACTTAGGCCTTTGGTCCCCCGTCCCCGAAACCCAACCCCCCGTTAGGAAACTCCATGGAACTATGCCTAATCTTTGATTTAATAGATTTTACAAATGGTGAACTAGTGAAAAGATAACATAGAACCAAAAGATACAGTTGAGTGAGGAGAACATATTCAAGAGTTCAGCAAAGCAGCAACAAGTTCTAGTAAAAATTTGGGCTAGGAAAAATGAGCATTAAAATATGTGTAAAGACAATTCAATCCGGATTTCCATCATGCAATTCGTCATTAATGTTTTCAAGAGATTTGCAGAAGCCACATAAAATAAATCTCAGGAACAAAAATATATGTATCAAAGCTCACAAGTAAAATCCAGATTATAAATGTCAAGGAGAGAGACTGCTGACTGCATATACTACTAATAATTCTGAAATCACTAAGAGCACTGCATAATGCAATAATACTAGGGTCACCTAGAAATCTGGAGAATGGACAGTATTTTTCACAAAACTATAATGTCAGTATATCCACAGCAATTAAGTTGACCTGGAGGAACACTTGAAAGTTGAAAGGTATAGTTGCCATTTCAAATTAAAAACAATTGAATTTAACTAGCCAGATAAAAATTAAAATTTAAAATTGTACATGAAGCAATGACCAGTCCATTAAAGATGATCAGGTTCATTTCCCTCCAAGGGGCCTCCAAGGGGGCATGTATGGTAAGCGATTACCCACCCTTCACAGAAATTGAAATGGGCTACATTTTCATTTTTAAAAATCAAAATTTTAGAATAATTCATAAAACAACAAGCAATAGAAGGGAACCGAGAACCTGCAAGTGTTGCTGCATAGTCATCCTGGGCCTGTTCTTCTGCAAACCGAAATTCTAGATTTCCAATATCTTGAAGCTCCTTAAAAACCCATTCTTGTGGAGCTACTTCACGCAGCAGCTTGACATACTGGTACAAAAATTCGATCACCTCCAAGACCTAACAAAAAGAGACCTCATTTTCAATTGACTCTTTGACAAACCAAAATCAAATAACCTAAAAGTATTATTTTCAACAATTAATAGATGAACCTTTCCAACTCCATCCACTTGTACCAATACAAATTTTCATCATATTAAAGAAGCACCAGCTAATTCAAACAGGAATTGCAATTAAATCCACATTATAAGGCAAGGTAGATACACGTATGGGCGCCCCAGGAGTTTAGATTGGAAGATTGTGTCTATGATGAGAAAGATAAGAAACTAATTAACCACTAGCAAAAAGCACCAACTATTAGGAATGAAAACAATGGAAATGAAAGATCAATTTCAAGAATGACTAGGAAGAGAACCCAAATTACAGAGCAGGTGAGCATGATTTGAAACCCATGTAATAGACACAGTTAATATCATAATGGTAGTACAGGTGTGTTAGCTCAGGATGTTGGCATGAATTGCATTAATGATAATGAATTAAGGCCATCTACAAGGATTTTTTATTTCAACTGTCATTTTAGAACATATAGCCCTTCAGACAAGACCATGGAAATTTGATGTTAAATAGCTTAGAACCTCTCTCAACCAATTTGAAATCCAAGTTTTGTCAAACCATTTACCTTCTTAAACCTTCCAAACATTTTGAAGCTTGTTACTATGATAAAAAGTAAAGTATGTGTCATGTTACACATTCTAATATAGCAAATGTGACAGTAAAAAAATATGAATAATTATTTTCTTTATTACCAAAAATAAAATGATGCATAAATGATATATTACCTTGATTATGTGATTTTGCTTTGAACAGTTTCCTTGATAGTGCATGTTTAGAACTGTAATGGGTAGAATATTTGAAAGCTACCATTGAGAAAAACATCTACAACAGGATGATCATCTCTTCCTTTGGCCCTAAATCTGTGGAAAGAACTCTTCTCCCTTCATTTTCTTATTCTTTCAATGTGTATGTGAGAAGTATGTCTGAACGAGCAGTTCTTAAGTTTCTATTAAGATTTATTTCAATTAGGGGCTTTAGATGTCATAGTTCATACTGAATTTCAAAGTTAAACAGAGACTCGTACCCTGACCCCCAGTAATTATATCCCCACATCCAAAATGGATTCTAATCATGGCAACACATATGGAGTCATCTCCAAACATCAAAAGGCTTCAAACAAAGCATCTTTGAACCTTTATACATCTCTTGGAAGCATCCCTTCAAAATTTGTGAACTTCCTGTTAAAGTTTCTCAGATTTATTGTATAAATAATGCTAGTTTTTCATCAAGTGCTGACATCTGGTTGAAAAGAACTAAATGAACTGAGGAAATAAGCTATTAGACGCACACATAGTTTTATATTTTCCATGCAAATTTACAAGTTTAAACTAGTGGAGAAGTTTCTTATCAAAGCAAAAAGAGGTACTAGTACTAAGAGAATCAATAATAAAGATTAGGATGTCGACATGCATTGAAGTTACTTTTATCAATTGATTGAAAGCATAGCCATCTCTAGGTACCCACGTACCATTCTTTTAACTAACCACATTCTCATCCCAATCCATGGTATCTAATTTTATGTGATTTGATTAAAATTTAGTTGTCTATGGCAAGATGATTATCAAATATCAATATAATTCAAGGATACACAGGAATGCATCCACATGATATTTCTAGCAGTCCCAGGGTCATCCTCAATCTTCACTGCACGCTAGGGAAACATCCCAGAACCGTCAAGGCATATTTGGGGATGGCTAGATATCAAAAAAAATAAAGGATTTTTTTGTCTCTCCGAGGACACCTTTTCCATCTAGGGATGGCCATCCCCAAACAAAAAAGGTGTTTTCAGAAAACAAGGAAAAAACTCGGGAAGGAATCCTAGAAAAAAAAAAAAGATTGAAGGGGTGGAAGGCCCACAAATGAAAAAGGCATTTTCACAGAAAAAAAAAGCAAAAAAACTTAAAACAGAGTTTAACCAACACAAAATTCCACAAATCCCCCACACCCCTTTCAAAGACCTAAATCCTAACTATTGCAACCACATCAAATACATGATTAAAAAATAAATGAATAACTTATTACACATTTTCATTTTGTTGTTTGTGAAACTTGTGAACACAAAGCAGTGAGAAAGAATAGAGAGGAGAAGAGTAGAACAGAGTTTCAGCAGTCCAAAGTACAGCAGCAGCATCATTGAGGTAAGTTTGATCATTTTCTTTATTTTTTTAGTTCTTTTCTATCTATCTTTCAAAGTTTGAACTTTTCTTCTTCTTTTTTCAGTTTGCAAATGTTGTTTTCATACAGCAACATGGGCATAAGTTAGGGGTATGATAGTAGTGATGTTGGCTTTGAACATGCAAACCAAAGTGGAGTTGGAGGTTCTTCAAGGTGTGGGGAGTGTTATAAGTGAAGTGGGACAGCCATATAACTTATTTGAATGCCCTTTCACTCTCCTAAAAACTTAAATAAAGGGTGCACTCAATGCATCTAAACCACTTTTGCAATTTGAGAAAGCTTTAGACCATAGTGTAATGTCCCCGTTTTTCAGCCCTCTTAAGGAATAATCATTATTTTAATTATTTAATGTTACTAGGCAAAAAATGCGAAGTCAAAAGGGTAATATTAAATAATTATATTAAAAGGTTAAAAAATGACATACTTTAATGATAAATTGATAAAGTCACTTTATTATTATATCTTCAAAAAGTGACTTAAGTATTAGAAGTCACATCAAGGAATATTAAAATATTCTTCTAAAAACTTGTTGAACACTCTTCTTGGGTCTTTCTAGAAGATCAAGGAGTTCTTTATAAAAGGGGAGTTGAGAGCTCATTTGGGGGGGCTTGGTGGAGAGAAAATTGTTAATGAATTTCAGTCTTATTGAGAAATTGTCTTTTCAAGGGGTTTTGAGGACAAAATCCCTCTTGGCTTACAATCTTTTTGCTGTTGCAATATACAGTCAAGAAATTTAATGGTGTTTTCAACCAGGAAACACATTGATGCTTAACGGAGATAATTCTAAAGGCTGAAGTTGCAAATCTACTTGTTTGAGAAGCTAAGTAATTTATGCAATAGCTGATGTATTACTGCATGTTTTTGAATTATTGCAATAGCTGGTTTATTATTGCAAGGGTTTGAATAATTGCAATCGCTGATGTATTATTGCAATTTTGAATAAAGATTTCTGAATTATTGCAGTAGCTGATTTATTATTGCAATAAAAGTTTCTAAATAATGCAATAGTTGATTTATTATTGCATTTTATTGTGAGGACTTCTAAAGGATGAATTTGAAATCATTGTTCAAATTTAGGAAGAGGGTTTGAATTGAAATTTAACCTGTTGCTACAGTGACGCTACAGTACTGAAAACAATGACGTGAACAGTGTCATGACTAGCAATTCCCAGCCTTGGCAAACTATTTCAGGTCTAAAATATATCATTCTATCTCTTAATCCTCTGTTGACTATCAGTCCATGTATTTCTATGCATTTTTGAATCATTTGTAAGTGGAAATCTGATTGTATAAATGCATGAACAACTCAGAAAGCGTTGTGTTAAGTCTGAAACTTCATGTTGTTGTTATTATATTTCTGAGTGCTCAGACTTGTATCTCTAGCTGTTATACATGCTCAAAATTTTTGTGAAGGACTGCTGTTAATTTACTGAGTGTGCATGTTGAAAGAGAGGTCTGTAATATCATCTCAGAAGTAAATGTAAAAGTCTGAAATAAGTCTTGAAATTATTTACTGTTTGGAGAGTTCATGACAGTCTTGTATATGAGCATTGAGACACCCAGAACGTTCTTAAGATGGTTTGTTGTTCAATCATTGCTAGCTAGGTTCATGTTCTTGCTTTCTGAGACATTTTCTGAACTTGCAACATTCTGATATACATTTCTGAACATTGGTGTGCCAACCAAACACTCATATTTATGTCCAGAATTATCATAGGATTTGCTTATCAATGTCATGATTTCATGTACTTGAATGTAATCATTTATAAGTCATTGCTGCTATGAAAGTTTAGTAAATACCATATCTCTCAATTGGGTCCATCAATCAAAAAAATTCTACTCATCCCGGAAGGGAACATTACAGCATGCAAAGTGTCAAACAACACAAATTGAAAATTCCCATTCAAATTGGCAAGGGACGCTACACATAGTTTGCATAATCAAAACTCAAACTCGGCAAACCAAACATTTGCCGACTAGGAAAGACATGGCAACTTAAAAGAACATAAATTTTATACAAAATACAGTAACAAAATGTATCAAATGAATTTAGTGGTTGTTTGGGGGTAGCACCCCTCACCAAGGTAAAGGGGCAGCAGATGCCATTTTCATAATTTTTAAATAGGCAAAATACTGTGTTTTTTTAGTGTGAAAATCACATTTTTTCTACTTTTTTTACATGATCAAACTCTATTTCTTACAATGTTTTTCTACAGTTTTCTTTGATATTCCTATGCACCACAATTTTTTCACATGGACTCACCATTAACTTATGCATTAACTCACTAAAACTCAACTGGAACTCCCTGTTGCGACTCAGCAAGTTTATCCTACAAAAAACTTTGAGAAAAAACTTGTGAGTACAAGGTGAGCAATTAAATTATGCTGAAGACAAAGCAAAAAAAAAAACTATATAATACCTTCATACAGGAAATAAATTTGCTGTTACTTATTCCTTAATCGCTGCATATATATAACATTATCATCGCTCCAAATAATATTCTTTGATGCTTTCTTTTGATCATTACATTTATATATTCTTAGGCGATCTTAAGCATACATATATATATATATATATATGATTGTATTTGAATATCTATTTTAATCGCTGCTGCTACTATCCTTAATCACTCAAGTGCTGCCATACATAAGTGAAGTCGACCATCATAGATATTTAAATGACTTTGTCTCGGGCTATTTAAATATATGTATATCTGTCTTTGAACATATATTTTTCATAGACTTGGTCATCATAGACTAAATCAAACTCTTATTGTTCTTGTCTTCAATCAATGAACTTGTCATCACAGAACCATACACCCTTGACATCAATGACAATCAATCTTCTCACCTTTGACAATGTTTCCAACAATCACTCATACTCTTTTTGACATCAATGACAATATTCCTTATATTCTTCCTTTGACATCAATGACAATATTTCCAACACCTTTAGTACATGCTTGGAAATGGGGTTAGAATTTGTGAAAAGATAACCCAGTGTTTGAGGACTCTGCGAGTTCTAGCAAAGACTCGTGGGACTTGCGAGGCCTAGGGCTTGCCGAGTCGACTCACCACGGACTCGTGAGGCGAGTCCTGGAGAGCCCAAGCTAGGACTCGACGAGTCTTGGGTGAGTGACTCGCACGAGTCCTGGAGTCGGACTTGCGAGTCCCAACTCAGGATTCTCAACGTCCCCTAGAAACAATCAACAGCAATTTAAAACTTGCTTGTGTTTGTTTTTTCATTTATTTTGCTCAACGTTGCCAAAAACAGGTCCATCAACTTGGATGATATTAATCCATATGGTGAACGGACTGTAAATGAACAAAATGATGATGATGATGATGATGTCTTCCTTACTGAAGAAGATCTTGCGGAATTGGAGAGAGCAGCAGCAAAAGAAGAAGAAGCAACAGAATTGGATGCAATGGCAAAGGACGAAGACAGTTTTGAAGAAACAACTCATACTGCAGCACCTTGTAGTTTGAGGCCTGAAAAATTGAGTTGCATTAGGAGGGTAAGAGGAAGATGTAGATTGTATTTGGTAGTTTTTCTCATTTTGACATATCATTATATCTAAACATTTATAAACTTATGATGTTGTTATACATTTGAAAGTTTGAAACTATGAGTATGAATGATGAAATTTCAAATATTGAGTGTTTGAAGATCATATGACATGTGTAATATTTGAATTATGACAAATTGGTAATCCAATTGGGCTCTTATGTTCTCTAAATGCATTAACTTCTTCTTCTTTTTTGTAAAATTATGGTTTTCTTCTTTGCTGAGTCCTAGCCGAATTTTTTGCCGAGTCCCGAGTCCAAGTCCTATTTTGGGCTGCCGAGTCCACGCCAAGTTCGAGTCCTAAAATTTTGAGATAACCATAGCTAAGAAGTTGAGGTATCTAGATTGTTAGAATTATTGTCATTGATGTCAAAGGTGTATGATGGAAAATTTATTAATGTCATTGCAATCATTCCAAGACAGTTTTATCCTCACAAGGCAGCAATTAAATTAAATCCGAATACTGGTCACCTCCCTCATACTTGGCGCCCTTCTTGAGTTTGAAAATAAAATAAATAAATCATTTTTTTGTATGGGACGACTTCCTAGTGTGGCACCCACCTTGGTCATGCTTTAAAAATTAAATTAAATTAATTTTTATTCGGCCAACCCCCTTCAAGTTTGGCATCCATATTTTAGGAATTAAAATCTTAAATAAATATATTTTATTCATAGGGGCCAATCTCCTAATGGAGCACCCGAAATTGGATATGAAAAGGTGCATATAAATTGGAAAGTTGCCTCTCTTTGCAAATGGATGTATCCATTCATGAAGTTGCCCACCTTGGTGAAAGTATAAAAAGTTGTGGAATGTGGAGAAGAGTGTGGAGAATAAGTTGAAAAATCATACATACACCAGCAGATTTGAAGAGAGAAATTAGTTGAAGATCAATCAAAGGCAGATTTTAGAAGTGCCTCATATTGAGGTTGATGCCTCATGTTGGAGAGGTTGGTGACTCTTATTAAAAGAGATTGGTGTCTCATATTGGGTTGGTGCTCAACTATCAAGGATTGGTGTCCCCAATAGGTTGGTGCCTACAAAATTTGTAAGAGATTTTATATAAAGCAATATATATAAATAAAAACACAAAATTGTTTATGGAGGGCAGAGAAAAATCTAGGGTATGCCAATAGAATTGAATGTTATCCATGGTTGTCAATGCTAAGGGTCCTACAAAAGGAAATAGGAAGACTAATGAGAGGCAAGGGTAGTTGCAAATATGTTGAATGTACAACCAAGGGAAGAGGTAGAGGATTCAAATGCCCAATTTTTTTATGCTCATGCCATCCCATTTATTGTGGCACATTCTCCCTACTTCAGGAATACATTGAAAAAGACAAATAGCATTGGTTTCTCTATGCCCTCATGGAGAACATAGACCATGTTTCGTAAATCATCAGATATTATATTAATCGCTGAGCAAAGCATATATAGATTACAATGATAGAGGCGCAATAATCACGGAGAAGTGATTATAGGCGAACTGAAAGAAATGAAATCAAACAAATAGGCAATAATCACGGAGACGTGATTATAGGCTAACTAAAAGAGACAAAAGCATAAAAATAGGCACGACAAGTGCCATTACATAGATGGGCATTAATAGGAATGGACTTATAGTTCTAATACCCTCCCTTAATGCTCAATCTTTCAACTAAAAAAAAAACTAAGTCTACCCATATTGTGCTAGTCATCAAAATGCAAAGTGTGCAGAATCCTTCTGCTCAGTCTGCTCCGCTACGTCAGCACTTTGCTAAGATGCTTCCTGGTTGGGCTTCTCATCAGCCAACCGCTTTCTGCAATACCTCTGTATATGACCAATCTTCCCACAATAATGGCAAGTAAAAGACTTCTTGGAGCCCTCCTCTGAATTGCCTCGTCCTTTCTGCTGAGTGGACTTGCTTTTGCCAACATCCTTGGCAGTAAATGCTTGTTCAATAGTAGGAGACTCACTGCTGCTCCCAAACTGTTTCTTCCACCGATCTTGCTGCAAAAGCTTGTTGCACATCTCATCAAACTTCAAGTCAACATTGGTGAATGTAATGTTGAGCGTTCCGATGAAGTGCTCGTAGGAACGTGGCAAACCTTTCAAAGTGATCACCACCATATCCTCCTCTTCTACCTTATGACCAATGGCCTCCAATTGATCGCGAATATTTTTTACTTTCATCAAGTGCTCCTGCAAAGACACTTGGTCATCCATCATAATAGAAAAGAGCATATTCTTCAGAAAGAAAGCCCTTCCCTTGTCTAAGGTCTCATGAAGATCTTTCAAATGCTTCCAGATCTCCGCAGCTGATTTACCAGAAGGTATTTCTGGTAACATGTCATCGGCGATAAATAATTTAAGAAGCATGACTGCCTCTCGATTACTTCCATCATACTTGTCCTGATCCTTCCCAGCAGCAGTGGGTCGAACTTCTGTACCAAGAACAAGCGCATCCAGACACCGGTATTCAAAGATGGTAAGCATCCTCTGCTTCCATGTGTTGTAATTCTTTCCATTGAACCTCTGTGAGCTTTCCAACATAATATTGGACAAAGACGCCATCCCTCCCGTTTTCCAAAGCACAAAAAACGAGGTAACTCAGTGATCAGCTGGCAAAATATTGGACAATCAACTGGCACAACATCGATTTTGCAAAAATCGTCTGAAAAAAGAGGCTCAAAAATGCAACAAATTTTTTTATAGAAATTTTTTAAGAGAAAAATTGTCGAAAACTCTTTGCAAATTTTTATTTTTCCAGAAAATTGTCAAAACTAGCTCCAAAAATAATAACCCTCAAACTGCCATCAGAAAATCACCAAGCACAAATCCTGAGGCAGCAACTGATACTAAAGAAATGTTCAGGACCAAAAAAAAAACGACACAAAAAGGAGAAATATTTCGCAAGCCAAAAATCCGATGCCCAAAGACGGAAGCACAAAGAACAGATGAGACACACGATAAAGGAGTGTGCTCACATGGGCAATAAAAGACTATTCGCCAGAGTGAAACACGTTTCTTCAAAGGAAAATCCCGAGAAGGGAATCGAAGAACCTGTGCAGAAGAAAATACCGATAATGAATCGGCAACCCACAGACTTTGACCCTGAGCTCCTTTTATATCTTCTGATGGTTTGTTCAAAGATAGTGCCAACAAATGAAATGACGTCGAAGAAATTCAAATCGAGAACACCAAATGGAAACGACTCATAGGAGACGGATTTGAGAAGTCACCAAACACAAAGAAGAGATACACTCCCGCGCATGCAACAAGGATACCACACGATGGATGCACATACATAGGAAGAACTGATCTTCTTGGAATAGGGGCGATCGAAACTGCTCTTCATGCAAACACCACGCACAGGAAGAGGGAGAAGTCGCTTCAAATATTCAGGCAAAACCAATCGACACGTATTCCATACATACACACAAGAATGATGGATGTCGCATGCAACGGAGACCGCCAACGACCAGATAGCCAAGAACTCCGACTACAACTCAAAACGACTGGAACTCCACGTTCGCACACAGGAACCACCTCTCAAACATGCACACGGGAAGACACACAAAAAGGAATCCTGATCAAACACATGCGCATGGGAAGAGCAAAGATGCTCCAAAGCAGAGAATGCTCTGATCACGAGAAGTGCTCACACATGGAAAAGGTCGCGCCAAAACAAATCACACGGAAATGGAGAAGGAATACTCCAGGCAGACATGCGACGAAGGTGCGATGACAAATAATGAAATCTCGTTCCAAGCACGAGAAGAAGAGATCCCGATCACCCCAGATGCACAAGCAATATGAAATGCGAACAGGAAAAGATGCAAACACGCACAAAAATGAAATCCCAATCGCTCAAGATAGAAGCTCGAAAAAAAATTCTAACCAGCTTCAACTGGAACTTGGAGCTCTGATACCATGTTTCGTAAATCATCAGATATTATATTAATCACTGAGCAAAGCATATATAGATTACAATGATAGAGGCGCAATAATCACGGAGAAGTGATTATAGGCGAACTGAAAGAAATGAAATCAAACAAATAGGCAATAATCACGGAGACATGATTATAGGCTAACTAAAAGAGACAAAATCATAAAAATAGGCACGACAAGTGCCATTACATAGATGAGCATTAATAGGAATGGACTTCTAGTTCTAATAGACCATGCACCACCATCCTTGATAGATAATATTCTAAGCTTAATTTGTTGATAAAGGATATGATGCAAATCTAGGTAAGGACAAGTTCCCCAATTATCATGGATAGGTGTACTAATATTAGACATCAATCACTACTCAATAGCATAGCTACATGTGCAGTTGGCTCTTTTTTTCTTAGAACTGTCAATTGTTTTGGAAAGTGAAATGTCTACTTCCAATTTCAGAACTTAAGGGGGGGCATTATAGAGGTAAATATCACTTGTTATCTTGCACAAATTGAATGTGGTAGCCTCAACTGAGACATTCAAGATAATGGAATCTACAAGACACAACTTAATTATTCCCCATGCCTTCTTGTCCAACCGTTTCCAATCCTCGTCAAAGATATCCACAAGAATTCCTTCTTCTACAACAGCTCTCCAACGATTTCTTTATTCCAAGAGATCTTCCATTTTGAGTTTCAACAACTCACACCCAAAGTCATTAAATTTCTCAATCTCTAAACAAGATGCGTTTGCCATACCATCAACCACATACAAATCTGCAAAATCAATAAATCAAAATCTCCTGCTGTAACCACAAAAAACCCATAAAACTCCAAGAAAGGTGTCCCTCTCTAATCAAACCATATCTCTATTACCAAATATTGAAAAACAAGGCAAACAAATACAATGAAAATACATCCAAATGCCAAATAGTGAATAATCCGATTAACCAATTAAGGTAACATGGGATCAAAGACATGTATATTACAATTACCCATTCCAAGAAAGTTGGAGACATGTACCTAGGATTGCAAGGTTGATGTAACAGCTATTCCTATCAATCTTCAAGTATCAATAATAAATACAAGCACACATATTCAAGTGCGTGCTGTCATATTCTGTCTAACCCTGTGCATTCAATCTTCCAAAATTTGGTATCAAAGGTAGGATGCATTAAGAAGGGTGCACAGATTCAAAACAAGAAAGTCCTAGGAAAGGGTATGCCAAACCAATGTAAAGGGAGACAAGGATAGAAGAGGAGATTGAGGGGAAGGAGAAGGAAATCTGCTATCAAATTCTGCAAATCATTGTCCAAGGAGCCAAACAACTGTTCCAAACCAAAAAGAAAAAAATGCACCAATCATAATTTTTTATGGAGTCTGACAATATTGATGGACAGTGCTGTACGGTATGAATATGCAGTAATCAGGCAGACTTTTGTAGTTCTTTATAAATTTCTGGTTTTCAAATCTATAATTTAGAGCCTACAGAAGTTCAAGGGCTAATTTGGAGCATTTATTGGGGGAGTTTTGTGAAACTGCTTCTCCAGATGCAAACATAATGGTTCACATCAAGAGTTTTGATATCTCACTTGCTGGTGACCCAAGCAACAATATTTACTTTTTGACCCCTCAAGGAATAACATTTACTTTCTGACTCTTACTATATTTAATATATTATATATGTTATTGTAAATGAAATCCTCCTCTTAAAATTTTTTTCTATGTTCAACAGTTCCTCAACAAAACAAAAACACATTCCTACCAAACACTTATTCTTCAAGCATCTTCCTCTTCTCATTCACTAATTTACTGAAAATTAATCCCTGGATTTATTTTCATACTAATAAATCACTAAATGGTAGCAGATGTTTACCTAAACAAAATAATTGCTTCAGAATATAATATTTGTATTAATGTCAATTGAGTCTGAATACTACCTTCTGAGGTTCATGTGTGCTTAGTACTCAGTAGAAGCAAGCTCCATCATAGAATGACAACATATAAGGATCACAGTCTGACATCTCTCACAAACACACTACAGAACAACTCAACTCCTAAATACAAATACATCTGAACAGGATGGATCAAAACCCTATACCGTTGTATATACTTGAGCCAGTGACAAAACAGTATACCAAAACGTTCACATTTAAACTGTCAACCAGAAGATCCCATCTTTGTATATTTTGAAATCCTTCACAATTTTCTTACAGATGAGAACTCAATAAACAGAATAACAAAAGACAAAAAGGTAAACAGAAATTTTATAAAAAAATCATACTTATGTCAGTAAACAGACTTGCACCTTTTCATACAGATTATCAGATTAAGAAAACAACTAGACAATGTATGAAGCATATGAAACAAACAAGTTTTACACACTGCCAGCTTTTTAAAAGAAAATGTGCACCTTAAATCTAAATGTGTCTAATAAGTTGAACATAACATAGGAAAACCCCTTAAATGTTCTAATCTATTCAAAGACCAAGTACCTTTTCTAACCCTAAATCTGTAAGGGATATGCTAACAACGAACGTGTAACCTGCAGAGCAGCGGTCAAACCCTCCATTATCGCAGCCTGCCGATAACGATGTTGCCCAACCTTTTACTTTAAGTAGAGCAAACAAGCTACCTCCACCCTCTGTATCATAATAGAAACAAGTGAACAAAATAAGCAGATAGAAACAAACAAGATAAGCTTTGCAATAGAAAACAAATTTATAGATAATGCAAAACATGATACAGATTTACACAATATGTGCTGTTGTTTTTACAGTAATTTACAGATAGAATAGATTCTTACAAAAGACTTCACAGTGAAGCTATTTTCCAAAACGTTTTAGAGTACCATTGAAACTAAAATACAACTTGTTGTACCCAAAATGAAATTTTTGGCATTCTACTTAAATTGAGCCAAACAATGTAAAAATGCCGTCGAAAGTATGTTTTAGGTCAAACCAAACATGAAGTCTTTGTGGGTTTCTGTCAAGGAACCTATGGTTAAAATTATGGAAATCTGAAAATTAGGGTTTTATGCCCCTATTTTTAGGGAAACTCTTAAAAATAGGACCTTCCCGGAAATGATTGAAAATGATTTTGATAGGGTTAATTGACTTCATGATCACACTGATCAAGTCAGAATCATCAAAAGACATGTTTTACTTTGGTGGGTCTATTCTCGTTTTTCAGGAACAAAGTTAGGAGCTCTACAGCCATTAATGGCAAATTGGCCAATACCAGGTGCTGAAAGCTAAACCTCAAAAGCTCCAACGAAGAAGCCATGGCGGAAAAGGTCAAAAAGATGCTGTTGTAACGAGGGAGTTTCTCAAAACGAAAAATGTCAAAATTTGGCTAACTTTGGAAGGTGCACATTTTGGCTGCCAAGGCAAAACATAGTCTAAAGGTCAAAAAGGCGCCCCTCTTAAAGAAAGGTGCCCTTGGATCTCAAAGGGCAAACATAATCACTTTGCATCTTCGACTCAGTCATCTCCTTCGCGTTCGTGATATCTCGACAACGCAACCATCAGTCAGATTGTCTAATTCAGAGATCAAAGGCCAAACATCATCAAAGTATGGAGAATCTATCAGCAATAAAGATGTTAAAATAGAGAGCCTCAAGCTAAAAGCGCCCCTGCTGGCCAAGGGCGCCCCTCAATTCAAGGTACCAAATGAACCTATCACCAGCTACTTCATACACGATGTCTTTCCAGCTTCCTCCCAACTACGTAATCAATTTGATAACACAATCACTGGACACGCCAAACGATCACCAGTTGAGATCAAGCAGAAAAAGCCAGAACTGAAGAACTAAAAAGACAAGCCAAAAACTGGCTAAGGCATTGCCAAAAGCGCCCCTCTTGAAGAAAGGTGCCCTTTCTTGAAGGCATTCAGATTTAGCCGGAATCTTCACTGCTTCCCAGAACGACCTTCTCGGCTATGATCAATCTCGTCAATGAGACAGTCGGCAAAGACATCTGACAGCTAAATCACCTGAGGACAGAGATCAAAGCAGGTAGTTTAGAACACAGCCAAAACCAGTCAAATGGTCAAAGGCGCCCTTGAACTTCAAGGACCTAAACTCACTTTCATCAGCTGATAAGTCAGTCATCTTGTGCAGAGCTGAGCTGGCCACCCAACGCCTTGTCAAGCAGAGTTATTTGATTCATCTGTCAACAGGAACGTCATATTGAAGCACAAAGGGTCTGAAAAGGTCAAAACAAAGAACAGTCAATGAAAATTGACTAAGGCATTGTCAAAAGCCCCCCTCTCAAGGAAAGGCGCCCTTCGTTCTGGAGGTCCAAATTCAGTTTTCTGAGTTGATCACTCCCTGACATATCTCATCAGGTCAATCTCATCTCGACAACAAATCTGCCAACCACTGCCAGAGACCAAGTGAGCAGCCAGAATCGAAGATCAAACAGAGGCACTTCAGCTTGCAAAATTGACAAAAAAGGATCAACTTCCAAGGATGGACGCCTAAAGGAAGTCAAAGAAAAAATGTTGACTTGAGTTGGCAAATTTGGAGGCAAAAAGAGGCCAAACACTCCACAATCAGTGGAAATCACCTTTTGGAACTCCAAATTAGACCTAAATCACGAGTTGGCATCCATACTTGGTGGATCTCAACTCAAATCATCATATATTCTTGCTAGGCGTCCCATTCTTCATTATTCTTTTGCAAGTTGAAGGATAAAACAGCAAATAGCTCCCAAGAACACATTTTCAAGATCTGGCAGAGGTTTTGGACGAATCTTTGATATTTCTGAAGATGAGTGGCAGTAAAAGTATTCTTCTCCGAGGATTGTTTCCAGAGGCAGATTATTGCAAAGTAGCAATTTATAACTTCCAATCCACCTTTTGTCTACTTCCTCTATTTCTGTCTATAATTCTTTGCATGTCACAAGAAATGACAAATTACCTCATATCTGACCAACTAGGTATGATCAGCGCATTTTTCCAGCAAAACCCATCTTCTCAGATTTGCCAGAATCAGCAAAGTTGTTGCCCCTATTTTTAAGGAATTTTCGGAAAAGTCTCCAAATCAAAAATCCAAGGAACTGGGTTTGTTTAGCTCCCAAGCACGAACAAAACCCACATGCCAGATTTTTACCAAAAAAATTACTTCTCGGCAGGCACTATATTTAAGGGTTTCGGGAAAGTGTCAGAACAAGGTCAAGTGCCCAGTCAATCTTTAAGTCTTGCAGAATGCAGTACTCCCAGGTACAATACAAGACCAAGACGGTCTTATACCATGATTATCTGAAGACGACTGACACTGACTTATGGCAGAAAAACCCAGAAGTCAATTCTGAGGACTTGGAGGGCATGAACTAGATTACATTGCAGAACATTGAAGAGTCTGATTTGTTCCAAGCTGCATTCATTCCAATCACGTTACAGAGCATTGAGCTTGTAACTGCTTGCACAAAGCATTACAACCCCACCACAAGAGAAATCTTGTCAGTAGACGGAAAGGTGATTTGCAGCTTAAAGCCAAAGGACATAGAGACGTGTTTTGCAATTCCACCATGCCCTACCAGGAAGGTTCTATCTGTGACAGAATGCGAAAAGGCATTCGAGGCTTCAAAGGACAAGTGTTCACTAATAATGGCTGAACATTGATTAAAAGTGAAGAAAACCAGCTTGCCCAAATTGGTTGGGCGAGGAGAATTCAAAGATGAGTACACAGTGTTAATCACTCTACTCAGCAAAGTCACTGGACAAGAAGAGGGAAAATCCTTCCAGCCGTGGATGTTCTATATTATTGGCAAAATAATCAGCAGGAAAGAACATTATGACTGGACCTCTTTGATCAGTGACACGCTCCACCAACAATTTACCAGGTTTCTAGAAAAGCACCATTTCCACATGTGTCCCTACCTGGTATACCTGATAGCCTTCCAAGGCGAATTCAGAACACTAAACACTGTGGGAACCTTGGGTGTGCAAAAGGTCCAAGAATACTTTCCTTGCCTTGAGTTTGCTCTAGCGGAAAGGCACTTCAAGAAGATGAACGACCTTTTCACTATGCACACCGTGCGCAAGCTAGACAATGAGATGCACGTCCGTATTTCACCAACAGCTAAGGCGGAAATGGTGGACTGGGCAGATTGGTTCATCCAATTCCCCACTTTCACGTACATACGCGTGTACGGCTACAATGGCCACCCCGCCATGATGCCACGCTACCCTTCAAACAAGGTGGTGTTCATGGAATTCTTGAGACAGTTGGTCAAGGTTCACTCTTACCTTCGCCAAAAGAAGAAGTCAACTGCAAACTTTCCTATTCAGATGGGACTCTACAGATGTAAGACTACAGCAGATGCTAGGTTGATAAGCCAAGAAACAGTGAAATTTAATCTCAAGTACTTCATTGACAGGAGGTCATCATATGATCCAAGAGGACTCTTCGCAGCACATCTCGAGCAAAGATCATCACATGAATCTTCCATAGAGGATTTTTGGGTCAACTGCGAAGATGAGTTCGAAGTGAGAAGAAGGAACTACAACAGATTCAAGCTCTCACAGATTGTAGATTTCATGTCAAAAGACATCGAGGGCTTATCTGATGACGAAGAAGAAGTCATTTTTTCTTCCTTCTTCACGGATCAAGTAGATGCACAACCACTCAACAAAGTAGATTGGTACGCAAAAGAGAGTACATCTATTGAAGAAAGAACTGGTAGAGTAGTCTGACACAGTCAACTCTACCTTGACAGTAAAAGGACAAGGAAGGTAGTACTTCCCCGACCAAAACCACCAACGGTTCAATCTACACTACCTTCCACGTCTAGGAAGAGACCCAGACAGAAGAAGATGAGCATCCTTCCTGAAGGAATGCGAATATCAAAGAGCACATGGGGAAGAAGAGGAATTGCTGGTACAAATCAGCAAAAGGTACAGGTGGAGACAGCCACCAATTTACCTGAAACAGTTGAGAACACTGCAGCTGCACCAGAGCCAGTGATTGAAATAATCACTGCAGAGATGGAACCCATTGCAAAAGCAGTTGCAGCAAAAACGGTGCCTATAATAGAAACAGAGCTGTCGTCTTCACCACCATCACAGAGGTCACAAAGTCCCATTGATTTGGACTCGCCACGACACAGTCTCGTTCTTTCAGCATTCAAGGGGCCTATGTTCCTCCTTCCAACGAACCTAGCCGAGATTCTATCTGGCTAGAAAGCTCACTTGGAAGGAAGAGGGAAAGACCACCTTATCAGCTTGACTTCACAGAGTTCGATCATGTCCCTCAAGACATGTCAGCTAAGAAGTTAAAGAAGCAGACACATGTAGAGAGGAATGCAAAGAACGAGGTTGTCATAGAGACTGCTGCCCCACCTGAAGATAAAGACATACACAATGTGAGGGTTGAGGATTTCACACTATCAAAGGTGAACCTTGGAAAGACCACTCGTCAGGTGGAGGCAGACCTTCTCGGAATTGCCTCAGCAAAGTCAAGGAAAGAATGACAAAGGATGGACAAGACAAAGCAGCCTTGAAGGCTGAAAACCGTCAATTAAGAATGTACATTTCTAGCTTGATGCACGACACTCCCAACTCCTCGGCTTTGCCTCAAGAGTTGTTAGATCTCCCAGCAAAGTGAAACCATCATCAGTTGATCACATACGATAAACACTTGAGACGTCAAGTGGATGAGTTTGTTGTCAAAGGACGGTGTGTATTAGCAAAAGCATACCAGCTGAGAGACAGAGCACATGGACTCTGATCAGAGATCCAGCAATCAGACTTGAAGGCAACTCAAGAGACGCTGGGAGAGGAAGCGACAGTTGCTGATCTACAACAAGCATATCAGTCAGTTACAACCACCGAGAACAAACGCCATCTCTTTGATTGGAAAGAACAATTGGCATACAAGGTAAGAGCCTACGATGCCAATTCAGTGGAGTTGATTGACTATTGACACTTTGTCGCTAATATTATCAACTTCGCAAGAACATTGGTAGTATCCTTCCCTAAGTTAGAATATCAGCGTGAGGGGGGAGAATACATTGAGCTTGGAATGGTACAAAGATAGTTTCAAGACGTCATTTGTGGTTCATTCCTTGAAGATCCCAATGGTTGCAAGTTAGCCAAAATTGCAGCCATGTCTATCCAGTTCGATGAAGCAGCTGCCCAATGCATAAACTATCAACAGCAGCTTGTGACAGGCGAAGAAATGCTGAGACGCCACACAGTCATCTTAAGAAGCATTAATTGCCCGAGGGCCGAAGAGGTCAACGACTAGATTGAGACTTTGTTGACCAGTGGCGAAGAGGTGTAAAGCACCAAGGAAGGACGTCCTATCCTCCAAATAGCAATAAATACGACTAAAGTCAACTCGATGCCCCTTTCCAAGTTGACTCCAGATCTCCACAAATCATGCATGTCAGATCCCACTGATCTAGGATGTCTAATTGACTCCCACGATTTATGGATCTCAGATCTCCTTAAAAGGTGGATGTCTATTTGGAGACACATTTGTAATTATAGTTCACTTTTAGTTAGGTGTCAGTCAACTGAGGTAGACTCCTAGTTTGACTCTTGTTTAGTATCCGTTAACTGAAGTAGTTTTCCAATTAACTGCTTGCTCACCTACTTTTAGAAAGGAATAAATCTTGATGATTGGCAAGAACTGTTTCTTAACTCAAGGAGATTTTAGGGTTGCCTACTCCTTTGAGTTTCTATAAATAAGAGCCTTGGGCTCATTATTTGTTTAACCTTTATTTGCTAAGCAAAATTGTTGCGCCATTTTTGCCAGAGTTAGCTTTTTCATATTTGTTCACTCTTGGATGAGAGTTTGTTGGTTGATCGTAATTGTGCATGATTTTGTGCCTTTGTTGTCCCAACCTTTGTAATTCTTTGGAGAAGCTTGAAGAAATAAATCAGATGGCGCATGCTTGCTTGATCTAAATACTTGAATTCTTTCAAAGTCTTGTTTTCAAATAGTGTATTGTTTCAATCTCCTCCTTGGACACGTGTCGTCACCTCCTTGGATATTTTGTTATCAATCATTATCATGTGATGTCGTTTAATGAGTTGTCTTTCAGCCTACACTTTGGACAAGTGTCGTCACCTCCTCAGGAATCCTATTAGCCGAATCATCGTGCTTTGTTGTTTCCAGTGAGTTGTTTCCAAGCCTATACCTCGGACAGGGGTTCCTCCTCCTTGGCAAGTCTCAGATCCAATTTACCGTAACGAGTGTTTACTTGTGTCGAACCTTATCTTGGCATATATTCGAGAGTTCAAAGCCTCAGCCATATTCTACAGAGACAGTGGATTCAAGTAATCCAACCCATCCATTTCGCTCCTACGCCCTCATGCTCTGTTTATCTTGAGGAGGTAGGATAGTCTAGAAGCTAGTTAGTTGTAGTTAAGATCTGCGAAAACCAGAGAAAAGCTTAGCTACGGCTCATTGTGTTTATGCACCCTTGTGTCCTATCGCTGAGTAAAAAAGATAGGAACTTTAGTACACTTTTTTCAATAGAAAATCAGCAAAGAGAGATCTTCCTCTCTATAATCCGAAGAGCATGTACTAACACACTTGCAATAGCTGTTTGTTTCCAATAAGCACTCCAGAGGGGCTAATTGAAACGCCAACACAACTGTAGACCTATTGCAAAACCTAATAATGGTTATGGAAAAACTATATTTTTTTGAAATTACAAGTTATGCCTAGGAAGCAACACATGTCGTATATATAGCATATCTAACATGGATAGAGGGACAAATACAGATACATGATTTTTTTATTAATATATAATTTTTGTATCAATATATCAACACTGTCCAATAACCAGGTGTTTCCGGAAGATTGTCATTTCCTTTGCCCGTATTGGTAGCCATGTCAGTACCTGTATTCATACCCTTAACCCAGGTAGCTTTGTGTTTTTAATGCCTTGCCATTCTTTCTAAACTAGTTTTGAGTCAATCTACAATCTATTTGGATGCAACTTCCTCACCCTCGGGTTGCAAGTACATTGCAAACCCTAGTCGTTTGGGTGCCACCAATTGTGTTTTAAATGTAAATTATGTGCATATTATTTGAACAATAGTAAATTATGGGTTTTGGCCATTTATTGATGGCCTATCTTAGTTTTATATATTTTTTTGCTTTTTACACATCATATATTTTTAGTGAAACCTGCATACATGTTTTAGAGCTTTTGACAGTTGTATCAACATCACCAATATGTCAGTGGTGAAACTGGGAAAGGACAAAGCGTTCTCCATATGTCCCTTGTTATTTTAGACTGCTACTATCTTAAAATGTTTCCAAACTCATATCAGTCAGATGAAATGTCTCCCTTCTCTTTGAATTTCAAGAAAATCTAAACATTCAACAACCGATTAGGGTACCTAGAGCCATCACTGACAAGGCTTAGGGGACATCCAAGTGTTCCTTGACTGCCTTAGGGAGAGTATAGCATCCCTGGTGCTATTTCAAGCATTCAAAAACAAATAAAACAACAACAACAAAAAAGCATGGAGAGCCGAATATGACCCTCTACCCTACTACACAACCCTCATACCCTAAAACATGTTATCAATCTAAGTTTTAAAAAATTGTAAAAGAGAGAAGTTGAGACGAAGGGAAGAAAAGTGAATCAAGGGAGCAGAGTGGAAGCTGATTGGTAAAGGTATTTTGTTAATTTCCTGTTTATTTGCTTGTTTTGCAATTTTAAAAAAAAAATTATTCTCTTTTGCATCCTTTGAGTGAAATGAGCAATGAGAAGGAGATGGATACAACAATCAGCCAAATGGAAAAGAAGGGAATGAAAATGAGGTGGATGAAGGATCAAGAGTTGCATTCAACTGTCATTCTTGGGACTAATAAATCGTGTTTGAGAAACACTTTTTGAAATCATGAACAGTCTATGGCAATAAGATATGTTGTCACTCTAAAATTCCATGCTAATTGAACAACTAAACAGAATGTTTGAGAGTAATAATCAGAGTTTTGAGTGAAGGATAAGTGACAAATGGCAGAACATTCACTAATCTAGAGTCTGTGGAAGATGAACTTCTTTATCCACAATGTGATAAAATAAGTAAAACCCTTGGCACCCTATAATTTCTTTCAACATATCACAATCAAGGGGAAGAGTACAATACTAAATATGCTCATATTCAGCACTAAAGCAATTTCAATGAAACATACAGGCTTTCCATTAACACAAAGGCAAAACAGGACATTTAACTAGGAAAGGGCAAGAAGAATTCATGACAAACTAGATGGCTGACGAAAGGATCATCTAATTACGTAAGTCCTACAACAGATAAGAACACAGTTGATCACCATATTTCCCATTGACCCAACCTTCAGTTAACCCACTTTGGAATTTGGATGCAATTATGCCCTTAAGTTGTGTGTGTGTCCTGGTGTGAGCTTCATCTTCAGATCTTGCCCTTTCTATGGCTATATGTTATTATGGTTTGTTGTTCCTAGCCAAGTGTTTTCCTATGCTCAACATGTTGGTTAATTCCATCCTTCTCCTGATGAGTTGTACTTGTTCTCAGCCATGTCCTTGTGTCCCAAGGTGTTCTTCTTATTCCGAAGGTGGAAAATTGTAAGGCTTGTGGTCTACTGTGGTCATTTGAGGGTGGTGTACTCATGTTTTACTTCCCTATGTTGGCTCCTAGTGTGTTTGTATGGTCTTCATGTCAATTTTTTGTGTTTTTGGGGGCCTCTTTGTCTATGGTCATGTCTATGTCAGCCTCTAGTTTGGCTTTTAAACTCCTTACAGAGCGATGTGCATGAGTTTCCCAACTCTAGTGTGCCCTAATGCCTTTGCTTCAACTTTTTGACTTGCAAGAAATTCACATATCCTTCAAACCAAAAATTCATAGTTTATGCCAATGCACGCCCTTATATTCCCTCATTGGTGTGTTATTGCAGATCACTAGACAACTTTAAGCATGTGCAGTAATTCATTAGCATTGTTGCTACCGCCTCAACCTATTAGCTCCATCACTACAATGTATTGTCCTTGCAAGTTGCCTTACCTTTGGCCCTTATGGCCATCACTTCTACTTTGGTTTGTGCCCCCAGTCTACCCTCTACTATCATTGCCACCTAGTGCTTACCTTGCACTACCACTCACCTAGACAAATGTTGCTATTACATTGGTAGCACACGACGACTAAACATCGTACACTCAGCTTCATTATATGAGTGATGCTCAATTGATGGATCTAACCTCCCTCAACACTAACCTTGCGATCAACCACCTAAGTGTACACTCAACTTCTTTGTTAATGCTTCTTTGTTGTATGGTGGACCCTACCAACAATGTTGTGGCTTTGCCCACCAATGACTACCTGCCATGTGTCACCTTTGGCGATGGAAAGCCCAACTCTCGCTGCTAATCTATATGTCATCCTTTGCAATGAATCACTATCTTCCACATGTCATCAAAGTGGCATAGTGGCAAGCCCTTTACGCAAGTATCTACCTTCAAAGACTATTTACAATGGCTATTTGTATCCCACATGCACTTTACTACTAGCATCGTCCTCTTTGTTATGTGATGCTTGAGGCTTCCGCTTGGACACAATCTTCAAAGGAATTAACCTCTTGGCAAGCACTATACACACCATAGAAACTCCATGTCTAGGATTTGCGACTAGTATACAATTGCAAAGGCCTAGATGACCATGTGAGTGGTGGGATTGCCAACTTTCCAACACCAATGCATAGCTCTCGACATGCTCTACATGATTATAAGATTTGTGCAAGTGATTTGGTCTCAATATCATTTATCTCTTTTTGCACCCTAATTCTTAATTTCAATGACCTTGTGACCTAGTCAAATTATACATACACAAAACACAAAAGTGTAAATGAATTCAGTTGTGCAAGTGATTTGGCCTCGATATCATTAATTTCTTTGCACCCTAATTCTTAATTTCAATGACCTTGTGCCATAGTCACATTATACATACACAAAAGACAAAAGTATAAATGAATTCAATTACACCAATTTATAATAGTAAAAAAATGTTAAAACAAGAAACAATCAGCAAATTAAAAGACACTAAAATACTCATAAAAAACAAAACAAAAATGCAAATGATATTTCATGCCAAATAAAGTGCATAGAAAGAGTAACAAAATCCAAACAATTCAATTATAATTCTCATTAACTATCAATATGTCACAAACTCATTACTTAGAGTCATTAGTTCTAGCCAACTATCATATCTAATATAAAAAAACAAAATCAAAGAATACAAAATTCAAATGGCCTCTAAGGTAGTCATGACTAGATATGTAAAGTAGAAGTTGATGCTCCTACTGCTACAACCATTTCATTCAAACAAGCACATTCACGATCATCCATAACTTCATTAAGAATAACCAAATCCTCTTCACTAAATGTAGGCTCCTCCTTAATTGCGATCCATTCAAAGTTGAGATCAATCTCATCTAGATCAATTAGTTGATTATCTTACACACTACCTCAAGTTAGCTTACAAAAATAGAAAATTATTCAAAAAGTCATAGTTGGAAAGTTTCTAACCTCGAATTTTCTTCAAGATGAAGGTTGTGGTGGATGAAGACCAAATCATTCATTTATTGTTGGCTCAATCAGTTGTGTTCCTTAGAGTGTATATGCTCAAATACACTCCATGAATGCTCACAAGTAAAAGAACTGCATGGTTGGGTTAGAATTCACATTTCCATCCAACAAATTCATTTGGCCTCATGGCCAAAGTACTCCCACCATTGCAATAATATTAGATTAGTTGCAAAAGCAAATTTAATTGATAAATCCAAGTGATTGATCATTGAATTTTATTTAATGTCTGATAAATCAGACTGCAAATTATTAATTAAGAAATTAATACCTAGTGTTAGTATCTTCCTTGATTGCACTGCACATAGGTCAAATAAAAAGCCCTTTGCTTGCTTGTACAACGACAACTCTACTATGGCTGCATGTCTTTCCTCTAGATCAAGAAAAAATGAGCAAATATTTGAACAACTTTGCACTCACTTCTCATAAGGCCAACTGATTGATCATTGAATTTTATTTAAAGTCTAATAAATCAGATTGTAAACTATTAATTTAGAAATTAATACTCGGTGTTACTATCTTCCTTGATTCCACTACACATATGTCAAAGAAGAAGACATTTCCTTGCTTGTACATTGGCAACTCTACTATGGCTTCCTTCCTTTCCTCTGCATCAAGAAAAAATGTGGAAATGCATTTAAACAACTCTATACTCACTTGTATAATGAAATATATTAGATAGAGAGACTCAAGAAGTAGCCTACAGCATGGATATAACGATGCATTTGGTAATCCCATCTAGTATCAATGATCTCCCAAAGCGGCATAAATATCCTGTCATCATTTTGCAATTTGGACCATATTGCATCCTTTGCCCTCTCCATGGCCACATAAAAATAACCCATGGGAAATTCTTCCCCATCAACCAATCTTAGCACTTGGACCAAGGGCTTCGAAATTTGCATGATCTCTCCAATATCCTTCCAAAATGCATCATCAAACACAAGATGTGAAATGGCAATCCCATGCATCTAACTAGAAAAATAGCACTCTACCCAATTCTATTAAATGAACATGCATTTGAGGTTCATCTTTTGGGTGCATATATTTTGAATTTGTCATGTCCCCTTCCCAGATGACTAGCGAAAGATCCATAGCGTACCTTTGATTTTTCCATAGGCTATTGCGATGTTGTAAAGGGAAAAATTAATTAATAATTTAATTTAAATCATCCAAAACATAACTTTATGTTTATTCAAAAAGGGACGACTTAAATTCAAAGTATTAAAAGATAAAGTGTCTAAAGTATTCTAAAAAGACAAATTATTTTTGAAGGGAAATAATGAAAAAGGAAAAAAAATTAAAATTAGAATCCCTCAAAAAACCATAAAAGAGAGGTTTGGGGTATGGGAAAGGGATCCATTTTTTTAAACAAATTTCTTCTTCTAAGATTGAACAATGTTCATCTTTTCCCTTGAAGATGAAAACCCTCAAGTTCAAATTGAGAATGAAAAACCTCCAATCCTTTTATGGTGATTTCATACAGAGATCACATTTGAGCTAAGTATTGTTGATTGATTATTTGCTTACTTTTTACATATCATTTTGGATTGAAGATTTTGATGAAAGGTTTAGCATTGAAAATTCTATTATTTGTTACATATTCTAATCACTTTTGTGTGGAGATTTCTATTTCTTATTGGTGAGCGATTTAATGAAGAATGATGAAACTCTTGTTGATCAAAATATGGTTTATGGCTGCCATAAGGAAGTTTAATTGAAGTCAGTTTTGGTTGCTACAGGGTTGCTACAATGCACTACAATGTCAGAGGGTTTGATTTTGATGGTTTTCAGAGGTAAGTGTTCTTATAGCAGTTTATAAACAGTTGGATTCAGTTTTGTATCAGTTCCTCCATCCTCAATTGAGCCTTGTTCATATTCTGAGTATTTTATATTTATGTATTTGCAGTTTGCTTTCCAACTATTTGACAAAATGCATATTTCTGGATTGTTAGACAACTATTTGATATAATTCCTACAATTAAATTATAAGAGTATTTCATTGCTTTATCGTTCATATTGTAACATCTATGCAATTCACCACTAGGTTTCCTTTGGAATGTAAGTCTAGATGGCAATGCCACCAGGACATGGTTAATTATTTTAACATTTTGTATTGCATACATTTAGAACTATGTGGCTTGCCGCTAGTAAGTTAGTTTCCCAATCACCGTATGCTCTCACCTTGCCCACATCAAGATGTTGGTGATCAAAAAGTATGAGGGGTTCCATTTCATTCTAAAATTTACAAAAATTTCAAAAACATATCACTTGGAAACGTGCAGTATCAAAGTTGGTGATACTACCAGCTTGAGGAAGAGTTAGAAAATTTGTCAATGCACTTCATATACAAGGCAATAATAGTGAATACAAGTATTAGTAGAGGGAAAGGAGAAAAGCACAATCTCTAGAACCTCTAACAACAGAAAATTAGAGAACAGCTTGTGAAGAGGCTAAAAAGGGAAAAAGAGCTATGGCAGATGATGATGCAAAATTCAATACCCTTGTCCAGGGCCAACAACAATTGACCAATTTGGAGCAACAACTAGTGCACACTATGCAAAACTTTAAAATACCCAAGTTCACCCAAAATAATATGGGGAAGGAAGCTCGTCAACAAACAACAACAATAATCACATTAACAATTCTAGAGTCGTAACTGGTTTGGTTACTAGACCTATTCAACCTACCTACTTGCAAATGGAAGAAGAGCCTCTACCAGCTAAAAAACAAAATGTCGTTAAGTTGCAACTTGTTACCAAGAGTATATATAGATCTCTTGCACCAAAGATCCAAGCAAAATGACCCTAATCAATCTCTACAACCTCAAAATGAGGAATGGGATGAGAAATGAAGAAATGCCACTACCTTATCAACACAATAGAGAATCATAGCATTCTCTAGGGAAATTAACTCTTCCCACTTTCAATGGCTCTAGCAAGAGTACAATACAAGCCTAGATTCAAAAATTAGATACTTATCTATCATTTAGGCCAATGTTTGAAGAAGAAGCCATAAAGTTCGACACTACATCTTGGTGGAATTGCACACAAATGGTGGTACCATCAGTTAGTTACCCACAGTCATAGCCTCATCAACACTTACGATGAGTTTAACAAAAGACTAATTGAATGATTTGACAAGAAGGATCCTGAACCTCTCAAAGGGTTAGTTTAAGTTTTCGAGCCACCATCACTTCAAGAGATTACCAAAAGGGCTATAACTCTTGAAATTTTGTTCCTAAAAATAGGTTCCAATCCAATTAGCCTCAATCTAAGAAGTCTTTTCAAAAGGGGATTACTCAACCAAAGATCCTACCACCTTGAAGAGAAAAAGAAACAAAGAATGAATTAAGGCTGCAAAAACTATGTTTTACCTGCAAGGAGTTTTGGGAACCAAGACAAAAATGCCTTGGCCAAAGACAAATTCATTATATTGAGTTGGCATTTGACAAAGAGCAAGAAATAGAAGAACCTGAATTTAAAAGTAAACCAAAACCTAAAAGGCAAGACAAGGAATTGGTTGCATCTAGTTCTTTTGCCAAACTCTCAAGAACTCCTAGATATAACTCCTTCAAAATTAGGGAAGTACTTAAAGGGTAGAGAATAATAGTTTTGATTGATGGTAGGGCAACCCACAATTTCATTGACAATGGTTTGATAAGCAAAAGAGGCCTTTTAACAAAAGAATTTGAAGGTGTCAATATAATGGTTGCAAATGGTTTCATTGTGCCTTGTACTAGGAAGATTGCACAACTAAATATCACTTTGGGTAGCCATAAGGCAATAGATGATTTTTATGTTGTGAAAATAGGATATACAAATATGGTTTTGGGAGTTCAATCACTTCATTCTCTTGGAGAATTCACCCAAAATTACAAGACCATGGAACTTAAGTTCCAAGTTGATGGACAAAAAGTTGTTCTTTGTGGTATGACTAATGGCGCTCCCAGAATTGTGCCAACAAAAATAATGGAGAGAATTATCCATCATGGACAAGTTGCTTGGGAAGTTCAACGCCTGATTACTACTTCAACTCGTATAGAATAAATATCTTATCAAGTTGATATCTAGTCTATATTGGATAGCCATAGCAAAGTATTCAATGACATACCTCTCGGAAGGCCTCCTAATAGGCATTTCAAACAAGTAATTAAGTTAGAAGAAGGGGCTAAGCCAATCATTACCATTCCCTCTCACAATCCTAGAAGGCATATAGAAGAGATTGAGAATGCCATCAAAGACCTAGCTCAAGTCCTTTTGCCTCATCTATAGCCTTGGTCAAGAAGAAAGATGGGACAATGAGAATATGTATTGACTATAGGACCTTAAACAAAAAGACCATCAGAAACAAGTACTTGATTATTAGGATCGACTAATTGACTGACGAGCTATAAGTTGCAGTCCATTTTTTAAATAGACCTCAGATCAAGGTATCACTAAATCGAATTCTGAGATGAATACATCCATAAGACAACTTTCAGATGCCACTACAGACACCATGAGTTTTTGGTCATGCCTTTTGACTTGAGTAATGCTCATGCTACTTTTCAATCCTATATGAATTCAAGTTTTTAGCAAACAACTGAGAAAGTTTGTTCTTGTATTCTTTGATGATATCCTTGTTAATAGAAAAACATGGGAAGAACATCTTAGACATTTGGATGATGTGTTGGGAACCCTAGAGGCACAAACACTTTTCATAAAAGCATCCAAGTGTGAATTTGGAATGACAAAGATCTTATACTTGGGTCACCTTATCAGTGCACAAGAAGTTCAAGTGGACCAAGAAAACATATGAGTGATCCTAGATTTTCCTCCCCAAAAAAACTTTAACTCAACTAAGATAATTCATGGGGATCTACAACTACTATAGAAGATTCAATAAGGAGCTTGCCAATAATGAGATCAAGCAATGTTGAATGGAGTGCTCCAAGTAATACCAAAAGTTTACTATTGCCTTCCTTGTCTATGCATGAACATTTTCCTCCATCATGTGCTCTCCAATGACAGTTGAAATTCGATTGGCATTCACCCTTCCACCACCAATATTAAGTTTGAAAAAAAAATGGTGGCTTTGTTGAAGAGGGACCAATATAAGGTGTGCAAGAGGTGCAATCACGAGAAGGTGTAGAAGAGGTGTTATTGTGAGAAGAAATAAAATCATGCTCTGATGTTCATGGTAGATATTCCCCATCATCACCAAAGGTTGTTGTTGCATCATGATCATCATCACACACACTAAAAAAGCGTATTAATAAGCCCAAGGTAGTTCTAGCCTTTTTTGCCTTATTTTCTAAATAGGCATAAGCATCACCCTTGCTTGTTCAATTACATCCACAAGACAAATTTGTGCAAGGTTTCACTTCATGTCCTAGCAAATTTGTAATGCACCATTTGAAATGATGGATTCCCCCACCACTTTCTTCTCTACAAAATTTGCATTTCAGCCTTTTTGTATCAAAAACCAGAATGCAATATGCCTATACAAATCTCTCATGTCTCTATGGAATATTGGCTGAAATTAAAAGCACATTCATACCCGTTGCTAGTAGGGTCAATAAAAAATATAAAATATTAATAAACAAACACATAGCAAGCTGCAACATTTAGGTTTCCATTTAAAAAATAATAAATGTTTAGTTACCTAACCCTACCAGCCTCTAATGGGCTAAAAAAACACTAACCCCATTCTTTAATAAAATATAAAAATCAAAAAACCCTAACCCTAACCCATAAACTCAATATCTAAATTATTAGTTTATAGGATTAAGGTTAGCATCCAAAAAAAAGGCAGCATTTTCTTTGAAAGATAATTATAAAAACCCAACCCTAACCCTAAGAAAATAAAATAAAATATAACTCTCGATTGTATGATAAAATAGTAAAAGCAAAAAACCCTAACCCTAACCCATAAACTAAAAATCTTTAATAAAATATAAAAAGCAAAAAAACCTAACCCTAACCCATAAACTCAATATCTAAATTATTAGTTTATAGGATTAGGGTTGGCATCCAAAAAAAGGTAGCATTTTCTTCCAAAGATAATTATAAAAACCCAACCCTAACCCTAAGAAAATAAAATAAAATATAACCCTGGATTGTATGATAAAATAGTAAAAACAAAAAACCCTAACCCTAACCTATTAACTAAAAATATATATTTTTAGTTTATGGGTTAGGGTTAGGGTCTCCAAAAAATAAAAACCTAACCCTAAAACTTAGGGTTAGGGTTAGGGTTTATGATATTTTGAATCATATATAAGGTTTAAAAAGTTTAGAAAAAGAATACTTGAAAACCCTACATCTAGCACATTGTGCAACTAGAAAAATGCAAAGCAAGGGTTTGAAATTTGAACTTTGAACTTGAAGAAACTACGTAGAAATGTGTGTCGTTGTGCCCTCGTTGATGATCACAAAATGTCTAATTTGATGCCTGCAATCACACGGAAAAGTCAGAAAAATTGTTTACTCCAACTAAAAGTGCAAAAATGTCACTTAGGTATAGTTTGTCTTTGGGGATTTGGGATCCCACAACTTTGAGAGCCAACACTGACACTATATATAAGCAAAACCATGAGCTGACTGAAAAAACTGGCAATCTTTTTAATTAAATGCATATAAATTGTATTTTTTCAATCACATGCATTGTATTTGCAGTTTGACCTGCATTGACCCAATTTTTTGAATAAACTGAGCATGGCGAGTTAGAACCCCACAGTTTTGGGGGCAGTTATGTATTAAACATGGTTATACAGGTTTTTTTGGTGTTTTCTATTACTTTGCATTATGCTTTTTTATGGCTAGTGAAGGAAAATTTGGGGATTGATGTACTTCTCTCCATCCTTCATGAATATGTTGGCATATCAAAGGTCCACAATGGCATGATATCATATCGCAAATCATCTTGAGCCCTGTAGATTACACATTCAAAGTTTCCTTGCTCTATTATGACTTATTCTCAACCTAGTGGCTCATTTATGACAAGATCTGTTTGGCTGTTGTGATTTGGGTAGTTTCTCACATGGTATAGATCTCACATGGTATAGAGGCTCCTACATGATTCTGCTTGTTCTTATTCCTCTATGCTAATGAGAGCATAGCCTCCATTTGTTTGTAGTACGGATTTTGTGTCATCCTAGGCAGATTAGTCCTCCTATTAACATGGTCCTTCTAACATGCTAGTGTATACAGGCCATGTGGGAAACTTGATATTGATTTGATGCAATCGGGTTCCCTCCATGCATCCCTATGGTTGAAAAGACTATATATCTGTTGTTTCAAGTTTGAATCTAGTTGGTCGATGGCAAGGTTGCAAAACAGAAAAGAGTTGAAGATTGTTGTCTTAAGTCCTGTAACCAGTTTAGAACTAGTTTGGAATCTACTCATCTAGGTTTCATCCCCACACTGTAATGAGGTTGATGTGATCCTTGAAGGAATGTGTCTAATATACAGCTTGTCATCTATTTGAATGTCTTCATGAGTAGTAAGGTTGGCTTTTGAGAAATCTAATTTGTTCTCCTAATCAAACTTCTTGGTTTGAGCATTGTCTTTGATTACTTAATCAACTGGAAGACTGTAAAACTCCTTCCAAAGCCTTTTGTAAAGTATCTTCTCAAAGAAATAAAAAAGCCTACGTGTTTGCTTATGGATTACTAAGGTAGATTCAACTATTTGTGTTGTGGTTTCTTTTGTTTTCAATTTGCATATGTAGAGCCTCTCTTGTGTATGTGGTTGCTAAGCATAGTCGTCCTTGTCATCTTCTTCAAGGTGTCTTATTTTGGATTGCATTCACTTTGGCCTTTGGTCTTGGGATTTAAACTCTGATACCCATTACAAGATCAAGCATCCAACTGCTATATATTCAATTTGGCATCATGCCATCACAATTACTAAACAATGGATAATTTTTTCATCAACATAGTGCTAGTAGTCCTTTCAAAACTGCATGATATCATTGCTTTAGCAATAAAATCGCTCATGGGGCATCACAAGCATCATCCAAGGTGAAATATGCATTGTTGTTATTTGTGCATTCATGCATGAAATAAAGATTTAAGGTTGACTAACATTAGGCGTAAGGAAAGATACATCTTAGGTCCCCTACGTGATTGCATATCTGCTTAATGGAGTTGTAAACTCTTCGTATAGACAAGCCAGCATATAGGTTCTTAGTGACAGTCAAAGTTGGATTTCTCTTATTGATTGTGTATGGCTTGTCTCAGAATTCGTTGTTTCTTAATTTCTCTTTAATTGTCGTAAAAGAACACCTCAAGGAATAGCCCCCAAAGCTTAGGAAAATCTGAAGTAGGAGGAATTATCCATCCTTATCACTCAGCCCATTGTTGTCCCTGCCTAATCATAAGTTGCAAGTTAGCTATCCTAAGTTGGCACCTAGGTATGGTTTGTCTTACAGGATTTGGGGTCCCTCATCTTTGAGAGCCAACACTGCCACTATGATACTATCTACTTCAATCTTAGTCTGACCTAAGAGGCATTCAGCCATCTTTCTTTGGAGAGTTTTGTCAAACCAATTCAAATATCCAGTAACCTTGAGGATAAATTTTGCAAAGGTAATAACTATGGAGAATCAAAAGTAAGGGCCATGCTATCTTCACCCAATCTCTTGTAATGAGATTAGCACAGAGAACATACAACAGGCCCAATAAAAATTTGAACATACTATATCAGCCAAAAGTATTTATCAAAAGCAAAATCGGAAAACTTCAGAGCTAATCTGACAATTAATGGATGGTCGATCTGAAAACAATATAACTAATGCAAACAGTTAATACAAAGGAAAATAAATTTTGAGTTATTCAACACTACAAACCTAAGTTACCGGAATCGGCCCTTTACCCTGCCAATTCCGGGTATGGGACGTATCGATCCTGGTACGTGTTGGAATCCCTGTGGAATCCGCCAAGGTTCGGATTTTTTCATCCTGACGTTTGGCTTCATGAATCCGGCCGTTTTTCAAGTGACGAGGCGTTTTTGCAACGTGTTCAAGGCGTTTGGCGCGGGGATCGAAACCTTTTTCTTCTTTTTCGTATGAAAAAGCAACGTCGAAACCCTATTTCGTTATATTTTGACTTTGTTTTTCTCTGCAAAAAAACACGGGCTGTTTGAGCGACCACAACTTCATTGGGCGACCAAAGGACTTCATTTGCGGAGGACCTCCTTTGCTGCAACCAGACACGAGGTGTTGCAGGCAGCGAGCGACGAAATCACATGAGGCGCAAGCAGCAAGCAACGAAATCGCCAGGTTGCAGGTAGGGTTCGGCTCCATTTTTTTTTCCTTTCTAAAATTAAAATGAAATGTTTAAAGGTTTAAAATTTATAAATGATAATTTTTAATAGTTATTAATATATTATGTATTTTAATTATTATTTAATATTTAATAATTTATTGTTTTAAAATTTAAAGTTTGTAATTGTAATATTGTATATTTAAAATTTTAAGTTCAAATATATAATATTAAAATATTTTATTATTTACTGTTTTAAATTTGTAATATTGTATATTTTAATTTTTAAAGTTTAAATATATACTATTAAAATATTTTGTTATTTACTATTTTAAATTTGTAATATTGTATATTTTAAAGTTTAAATTATAAATATATAAATAATAATATTAAAATATTTTATTTACTGTTTTAAATTTTTGATATTGTGTATTTTAAATTAAACTTCAATTTTACAGTTTTACTAAAGTGAAAATGGTATATCAATTTAATTTAAATATTTAATATTTATTGTTTAATAATTGATTAATTGTTTTTGAACTTGTAGCAGCATAATGGCAACCAGTTCTACTTCTACTGCTTGACCCGCCTTTAAAACTGACCCGAATTCACCTCTATGGAAATATGTACAAATGATACAACAAGTTAAAGGGGGAGGAACATTTGTTTGGATATGCAAACATTGTAAAGTTCAGTATACTAGCTCATACAGTCGTGTGAAATTCCATTTATGTCGCATTCCTAGACAAGGAATCGCAGTATGTGTAGGAGAAAATGGTAAAGAGTTAGATCCTTGCAAAGTAGCAGCATATACTAAAGAGCAAGAGGAAGCAGATGCAAGAGTTGATCGTACCACAAACCATCCTTTTTTGAGAGGAAGAGGAAGTGGAAGGGGATCAAAGAGGCCTCCTCCTTCTCCAACACATAGTGACTTTCCTGATGTTGTAGTAGAGAGCCACCCATTTTTGAATAGAAGCGAAGAAGATCTTGTTGGTGTGAAGAGAAGCAAGGGGCCATTAGAAAGAGCATTTAAGCTTGAAGCTAGAGAGCTTGCAGATCAAGCCGTTGCAAGATGTCTATATGCAAACGGTTTGGCATTTAATGTTGTAAGATCACCATATTGGCAGGATATGTTGAGAAAGGCAAGTGACTGTCCACCAGGGTACACAGGGCCAGGTTATGAGAAGGTGCGTACCACCTTACTAGCAAAGGAGGTAAAAGGCATAAACAATGCATTGGCTCCCATTAGAAATTCATGGAAAAAAACAAGGGTGTCAATTGTTTCAGATGGATGGAAGGATGCCAAAAACCGGCCATTAATCAATGTGATTGCAGTGAGCCCTAAAGGGGCAATGTTTTTGAAAGCCGTGGATTGTGAAGGACAAGTGAAGGATGCACAATTTATTGCTGACATCCTTATACAATGCATTCAGGATGTGGGTCCTGAAAATGTTGTCCAAGTAATAACAGACAATGCAAATAATTGTAGAGCTGCAGGTATGTTGATTGAGACACGGTTTGAGCACATATTTTGGACACCTTGTGCTGTTCACTCTCTCAACCTCATGCTACAAAAGTTGGGTGCAAAAATAAATTGGATCAAACAAATGTATGCTGAAGCTGAAGAGATCCAAATGTTCATCACAAACCATCAAATGTCACAGGCCATTTTTAGATCATTTTCAGCATTGGAGTTGTTGAAGGTAATTGAAACACTTCAACTTTTAAATTTTACATTTCACTTTAGTAATTACTAATTTATTTTTTAAACTCAAGCATGTCTTCTTTATATTTTAATTTTAATTTTAAATTTTTGAATAGGTTGCTGAAACCAGATTTGCATCGAACACGATTGTCTTGAGACGACTTGTGAAGGTGCGGGAGGCACTTTCTAGCATGGTTATCAGTCAAAGTTGGTCCCTGTGGAGGCAATCCAATACCGAAAGGGCAACAAATGTAAAACGGATGATCCTAGATGACACTTGGTGGGAACAAGCAGAATATCTTCTTAGATTCACGGAGCCCATCATGAGTATGATCCGTTTTACTGACATGGATAAGCCATGTTTGGGAGAGGTATATGATGGCATTGATTCAATGATTGAGCAAATGAAAATCGTCATCAACGAAAAAGAGCAAGATCCTGATGAAACTTTCTTCAAAGAGGTGCAAACAATTTGTGTTGACCGGTGGAACAAAATGACCACCCCACTACATCTTCTTTCATTTGCATTAACTCCCAAATTTTATAGTGATGAGATTCTTGCTTTGCCATCAAGAGTGCAACCATATTCAGATCAAGAAGTTGGTGTGGGGTGTTTGAAAGCACTTGGTAGACTCTTCCCCGATCAAGAAATGGAGTATTTAGTTAGAGCTGAGTTTGCTGATTTTGTAGCCGGCGAAAATCAAAGTAGTGCTGCTTCACGTGACAAGTATAGGATGGATGCTCATTCTTGGTGGTATATCAATGGTTTTACAACACCACATCTCCAAACTCTTGCGATCAAAGTTTTATCGCAAGTAAGTTAACTTAGTTTTTATTGCACTCTCTAAATTTATATTGTTTACTATTTTAAAAATAATAAAATGGTTAACTTCAAATTTAAAGTTTGATTTACAATTTTATAATTATAAGTTCCTCTCACTTTTTTTCAATAGGTTGCTAGTTCCTCTTCAGCTGAGCGAAATTGGAGTACATACTCCTTTATCCACTCAGTGAAACGCAACCAATTGGCAGCAAGTAAGGCAGAAGAGCTTGTTTATGTGCATTCCAACTTGCGCCTTCTTACTCATAAAAAGAATGAGTATAAGGAAGGAGGGACGAGGTTATGGGATGTAGATCCAGAGCGAACTGATTTGGATTTTTCAGCTGCCACACAATCTTTACTTTCTGTGGAGTCAGATGCCCAGCATGCTTCCAGTGGAAGTGCTAGTGGGGTTGCATGTGGTTCTACTAATTTACCTACATCATCTAATGTCAATGATGATGTTGATCTTAATCTTCCTGATGATCCATATGATGCCTACTATTAGTTGTATTATTTTGTTTTAAATGTTGAACCAATGAACAATGAATTCAATATAATTATATTCCTATCGTAACATTCAAGTTTTGAAAATTTGATATCAAATTAATTTAGTATAATTGTATTTCATATTTGTTATATTTATGGTAGTTCTAAGTTCTGTTTAGCATATGCATGATATGTGGTATTCTAAATTTAATTCTTGTTTTTACTTTTTAGGCTGCAAATATGTCTATATCTATGATTTTTATATGTTTTATGTACGGATGTACCCAAACATACCCACACCAAAAAAAAAAATATTGCCGTACCGGCATACCGTACCTGTGTACCCATATCCGATTCAGCAACTTAGCTACAAACACAATACACAATGCCCTTTGGTCAAGGAAAATATATTTTGAGCTATTCAGAACTATAAATGCAACACACAACCCTTTCATCAATGAGTTGACTAAATGATCTCAAATAAGAACAAGTCTTCTTAGCAGAAGACCATAATGTCTTAAGATACCAAGCACAGAAACTGGAGAATGCAAAGCCCCAATTTGCATGTCTTTCACTCTTCAATCATAGTGTTCAAACAAGTATGAAAACAGTTATGCAAAAGCTGCAAATATTATTGCAAAAATTCACAGTTCCACATAGACCAGCATGCACCTCACAACTAAATCCTTCCTGCAAGTTCAAATTTAATGGACCTTAATGGATTTCTAAGGTGGGATAGTATACCATTCTCATCATAGCACTATATAAGCATATACAAATAATATGGGACACAGCATATAATCTATCCAAGGAATTTGCATTGCAAAATTATCTAATTGCCCTCTTAACAAAGAAGGTGATCTCTAATTAACTTGCATATTTGAATGTTTAGCTATCTAACATGGATTCTAACCTATATATGATTACAATAAGTTAATTCTTAAGAGTTATGCTTATAAATCTGTAATAAATAGAGCTGTCTTAAAGAAAAACACTTGAATTCAAAATAAGATAACAGCATTACAAGTGAACACATTGAAAGAAGCTACACATAAGTGTATTTTCTTTCTGCACTATTGTTAGCATATTTTAAGGAAACAAGTTATTCAAAATAGAGAGAGAGAGAGAGAGAGTATTGCTGCTTCTAGAAGTGTATGGAGGTATAAATGATGAGCAGCTACAATATAAATCAATCTGATACCTTACCAAAATTTAAGTAAGCAAATACTCTGTAGACGATGAAAAGCTACTAAAAAATACTAATGAAAAGAAAAAGCAAAAGCAAGGAATTATCCTGGACACTCTTACACTAATTAAAAACAGAACAAAGATCTTTGAACAGTATACCATGACCAATGAGATGAGATAAATAATCTTCTGGCTTTTTTAAGTATTCTTTATCCAGACAAGGCAATGACCATGTCACTTTAAGAACATGAAGATCTCTAACAGCTTCCACCCAAAAGATTCTCCCTGGCTCCCAAACAGATCCATCCTTGTGGAAATTCAACTTTTCAAGGCCACCTTTTCTAACATTACTGAACATCTCCACAACCCATTCCTCTAATGTATCCAATGGCTCTGCAGCATCCAGACTTATCACATTAATGACAAAAGACCAAGTAAAAATATTGATTATTCCAGCAACAAAAAGTCTTAAACTTCCCACTCACCACCACCAATTATAGCAAGCTTCATGCGCCCAGCCAGATAAGTCTCAGTGTACAAATCTAAAACTTTTGTTCGCATATCAATACCTTTAGACATTGGTTCCATCAAGCTTTTCTTGTTACCTGTAAGACAGCCCATCAAACAACACGTTCATGCATGCCCGAACAATAACTAAGATAAGATGTCCATAAAATAATAATTGGTAGCATACCCCATGTAAATCTATTAAAAGGATGTCCTGGGAGAGCAGAATGGCATTGCAGCTGCTGAAGACGACAACTATCGCTCTGTAAGACTTGGTCAAACTCTATAGCATATCACATTTTCCAGAAAATTAGGAAACAATTCAGAGACAACTTGACACCCAAAACAAAAACAAAACTTGCAAAAGATCAATTGTGAACAAGCCTCAAAATGTAAGAAAAAAAATGTAAGCAAGAATTTTTAAGAAAACCACAAATCAACAATTGAATCCAGAAATCAACACAGCAATATTCATGGATTGTGGAAACTTAATATCATTAAAAGAATTTTTCAGAAAACCATATCATCTATTGAAATAGATACAGCACAAACAAACCTAAAAAATCCACAACATTGACCAAGAATGACATATAAAAATGACGAGCCATAAAAAATCACCACCTGAATCAACTGCCTGTACTTCACGTTCCATAGCTTCAGCTTTCACCAATGGTGAAATGAAAAACTGGGAAAACCTATAGAAATTAACCATTCAAGTCAACAACACTTATATTATTTGTAAGATCATGCTTTGAATTTATAAACTTCTTTTCTATTTAAGATTGATTCTAAACGTTTGACCAAGAGCACAGCCTCAAATTCAATAATTCATATGCATGTGGTATCCCAACAATGACCACCAATCAAAAAGACTAACATAGCACCTAGAAAATAGATAGACATCAATTTCAGAGAAGATTTTGCAAAATAAAAACATCAAATACAATTGAAATGATGCCTATAACTATAAGTTTATGGGTATCTTTAACAATCCTAGAAAATAAATAAAAAGAATAGTATAAGTTACGCAGCTTATGGGTTTCTTTAACAATCCGAGAAAGAAAATATAAAGAATAGTATAAATTATGCAAAAGAAAACATTGCAGTCAACATGTTTTGACCAATTTTACTCATCTAATTGTGACTAAAACATGTTTAAATCACACAAATCATGTTTAATGCAACTTTGACTGATTTTCCATAATTATAATTCATTAGGATGCATTTTGGATTGTTTGTTTCATGTTTTGAAAGCTTTTTACATGTTTGGAAACGAGTTAGGGCATATATTGGTGGCACCCAATTCTTGCTTCATTTCCTATGACTACAACTACGACCGACACATTTTCCATTAGATACTATGTAAATTGAGGTAAATAGCATAACTGGTTGGCATTTATAGTTTCAGTCTCTATCCCACATATTCCAACACAAGTCAAATATAAGTATTCTTTGAACAACCTACAACAGTATTTAATTACTTTGAACGTTTCCATGACCACTTTCTATTGTCAAATCACTAAATTGAGTATTCAGCATGTTCAGAAGAGTAGACTACCATGAAACATTGATTTATAAGCCTTATGTTGATTGTTTGTTTACTCTTCTATCTGATAAAACTATTACTTGAAATAATGAACACAAATAACAATGCATACCAGATACAGTAGTAAAAAGATATATTTATTCACACATAATTCTTACAAAGTAGACCAGAGATGATCGGCCAAGGATCAAACTGCTTTCTCAAACTAAGGCAAAGTCTACTTAAAGAACTTAACAGTTGCCAAGAAAAACAGCCCGTCTACCAATTGATTCCTATACCTACCTAGAAGTTGACAAACAATTAATACATAGTTGGATACAACCATATTTACAAAACAAGATAAAGGCATTGTATGTTAACTACATCATTCCCCTCTCCAAAGAAAAGGAAGAAAACAATTAAAAAACAAGCAATCATCAAGTAACATTAGGTAAGGTTTTCCAAACTTGAGATGGCATTGTAGAGGAAGCAAGACCTTTGCATTGACGCTTCTGGCTGGTATCCAGAACAGCCTAATCATAATCTAATGATTCCACAATGAGTGAAAGTTTTGTGATAATATATGGATGACGATCTGCAATGCTTCTTCCAATTGGAAACTTTGATCATCAATAGATTGAAATACACATAAATCATGAGTAGAACCAACATATCACAACACAGGCCAATATATGAAGAATGCATTTGTTAGTAACCATATAATTAATGAATTGTTGGGAAGGACCAAACAAACAAAGAACCCAATCGAACTGCACACTGAACTCTAAAAATGCTTCACCCAATGGATCATTGAACCCAGATGATACTATAGACACTATGAAGATATTCTCATCAAAAAAACTTTGTTCAATATCCCCATATTCAATGAATGTACTTTCTCCCAATCACCAACCTGTATGAATGATTCCCTGTCTTTATCAATTATAGAGTATGAGGAAAAGCCAATATTAGAAGGTTGGATAGATGTAATAGAAGAGCCATTGATTACTTCAATAAGATAGCCCAACGAGGGTTGTACATCAATAGAAAAAAGAATAGACCATATATCATCCGAGAAGCAATAGCAAAAAATGGCATAATTGTATGGTGATAAGTTTATGAAGAAACCATACAAAATGAATTGCTCGCTTCCATAGTCAATTTGATTCCGAATCCAATTCTAGGACTAATCATACCCAAAAATGCAGTGTTCTGGTCACAATTCAGTGAGTTAGTGAGAAAGCAATAAAAGGTTTGTATGGGTGGAAATGATGAACAAGTGACCTTTACACAAAGAAAACTCAGAGAAATGCTCAAGGGAACCCAAAACATTGTGAAAATTTCACATGGTTTCTTCCAAACAAATCTTCAAGATAGAATAGGAACATATAAATCTTTAAAGACAAAGTCCTGTGATTATTAGCAACATACAAGTGACCCAAAGTTCATTTTTAAACCCCTTTGGCACAATATCCAAATAAACACCGAGGCCCTATAAATATGCAACAATTAAATGGCAACAATCCATTATCACAAATCAGGCATTTAATCAGATTGTGATGAAGGGTGGTAGTAATATGATGTGCTCCATAACACATAGTCTACGCATGGATACTTCAACATTCAGTTACCAAAGGTTACAAGTGCAAATTGCTACAGAAACAATTTACCGCTCGCATGCAGGCAGAGAGGCAACATTTGCTATTCAGTTTATTGTACATTGCTTGGTGTTTGATGGGTTGTTGCATAACCTTTAACCACTTGGAAAATTCACTCCTCCATTTGCCGCACACTTTCAATTACCCTAAATCAATAATATTTGAGCATTTTAATAATTAATCCAATAATAAATTAAGGGTATACTATGTAAATATTAACTTAATTTACCTTTGAACTCGCATCACACTAACTTATACTTCACGCATTGCTCATTTTGCCATTGGCCACTTTATCAAATCATATGACCCAATTATAATAATTATAAGGCACATATAGATTACTAAATGAACTTAGCCTAGTAGGCCTTAGAACAATGTACTACATCCATGAGTTGAATATTATCTGCACATTGAACACTCAATGTTTTGGATTTAAACTGAGAAGCTTTCAAGGCCTAGAAAATAACCTTAACATCACACAACAAAATTTAGAATTGTTGCACCACCGTATGCCCCATTTGAATAATAATTCATATCAATGAATTTACCTGATTTGGACCATAAAGCAAGTTCAATAAGCACAAACACTTCGGCATTTTGATGATCCTTGGGAATAAATAATTTCAAGCTTATGATTTCAATGGATGGAAAAAATTGTGCTTGACCACATTCATGCAATAATGAGTTAAAAAGGGCAATTTTGAGTAATGCCCCCATTTAATCCCAAAGGGCGAAAAATGGTCATGCTATTTCCCATTGAGAAAAATCATAAGACACCCATCAGCAGACAGCCCTTTCGAGGGTTCCTTAGGGACTGATTTACTCTACCAAGATTGACTGAACACAGAAACCCTAGAACTAGCAGGCAATCATGTTTTTGACATGATTCTTGTTACTCATGTCAACACTCTCACTTTTGATATCTCCACGAGCACAACCACAGTGAACGCCAACGAACTATATTGTTGCCTCTTCTCTGATTCACAAAATGTCCCACAACTGTCCCAGATAGGACAGATCTCGTCGCTTTGATGAATCAATTGAGCCCCAATAAATTTTCAGTGCTATGGAGCTAGACCAGTGAGCTATTATGCTTTCTTCAAAGGATGTCTGCTTCCAAGCCCATCCCCTGGTAACAGCCATACGCCATGCAGGGGCAGATCCATATAATAGGTAATTAATGATATACTTAGGTTCATTTTAAAGAGAACTGGAGAGAGCATATTAAACATTTAGTGCCCTGAAGTTGAGCAATAGGAGAAGCATAAACATCAAGAGCATATTTCATTCAACTAGGTTTAGTTGTCATCAAAAACAAAACACACTACTCCACAAATTGACTTCTACGGATAGCTAAAGCCAATGTTGAAAAAATTGTTCTACATATTAAAATACAACCTTAGAAACACATTAAAAGACAAATAAACCATATTACATCAAATCCTGGCTTCTACGGATAGCCATAAAGTCCATATGAAAGTGAGTTTTATAAGCACAAACACTTGGGCATTTTGATGATCCTTACAAATAAAGACTTTCAAACTTATGATTCCAGTGGGATGAAAAAAATTGTGCTTGACCACCTTCATGCACTAATGAGCTAAAAAAGATAAATCTAAATAATGTGCTACCATTTAATCTCAAAGGGCAAAAATTGGGCATGCTATTTCCCATTGAGAAAAATCAAAAGAGAAGGGAAACAGCCATACACTATGCAGGGGTAGACCCATACAAAAATCAAAAGACGGGGGAAACATGCAAACACTATGCAGGGGTAGATCCATACAAATAGGTAGCTAATGATATAGCTACGTTCATTATAAAGAGAACTAGAGAGAGCATATTAAACATTTAGTTCCCTTAAGTTGAGAATAGGAGAAGCATAAACATCAGTAGCATATTTCATTCAACTCGTTTTAGTTGCCATCAAAAACAAACCGCATTACTCCACAGATTGACTTCTATGGATAGCTAAAGCCAATGTTGACAAATCTGTTCTACACATTAATATACAACCAAAGAAACACATTAAAAGACACACAAACCATATTACAGAAAATTTTTGCTTCTATAGATAGCCATAAAGTCCACATTAAAGTAAGTTTTACTGATCAAAGTGCAAGTTCAAAAATATATTGAAAGACACTAAGGCAGCACAATCAAAATTGAAACAAAATTCATACCAAACAACTATCTAATATTATAGGCATAGCACATAAACTTTGCAAGTAAAAGGATCACATATGCCTACCAATTTTGAATCTTTCAGGAAGACGAGCACTATTAATAATTTTTGGAAGGCTCTGGAAATAGTGAGAACAAATATTTTTAAAAAGGAATATTGAATTTATCCTGCTACTCTAATCAACAGATTCCATATTTCTTCATGGTATTAAATGTAGTTGTCTTTAACATTTATACAAGTTAACCATCTTGGCATGGATTATATTTTCTTGAAATCTATGAAAAAATATATATTAACTAAACACTTGTTTCCATTCCTATCACAAGGAAAAAAAGAAAACAATCATTTGATATCAATTTATCAACAAACGGAAATCACTAGAGCAGAGAATGATTGAAAGAGATCAGACAGTTACACCAATTCCAACTCAAGTTCAACCAAGCCTGGTAACCATCATGCCAAATACAGTACAAACTAAATAATCAGAAAAATTAAAAGACAAGAAGTAGAAACCTACGCAACATGTATACCTAGCTTATTAATTCTTAGAATATAAGTGTAACAAATATTTGTTTTAAACCAGGCTTCAATCAGCTATATCAAAATATACACTGTGCAATTGAATGGTACACAGGCAAAAGCAAACACATGTACCCTATTTACAGACCAATGAACCTCAATGGTTACTATAATTTAATTTATACTTCTTTAAGAAGATCAACCTGAAATCATTAGACACTGAACTTTTAAACATTACATGCAAAGGTACACATTTACCTCTTCAAGGCTTGTTTCAGGAATTCACAGTTCACCTCAAAATAATAGCATGTATGCTCAGTCTCTGTATAAGCATTTGAGGAGCCGCCATGACTTGACAAGTATCGATCATACTGCATTAGGATCCAACTAGTTCAACTCAAGAGGATAGACAAGATATCATAATAAGCAAATACAAATATGTAGACAAGAAAGGTTAACATGATCTAAAGCCAGAATGCATTTAGTTACACATCAATTCATGTTATACATGAAAAAACATCACTTTTTCCAAATATCTATCAATACTGTACATCGTGATTATAAATAGCATTTAACTTTACAATCAGTATTACTGATATGCAACTCTTGTGAAATAGTTTATGGCTTGGAAAAACTCTTCCACTTGAAAGTTACACATGCACTTCTTGGAGATTGGCAATTAAAAGCATTGTCAGTTTCAACTTTTAACACTGTTGTCACAAGAAGAGATTTCTCACATTAAAATAAAGATGACATGGAACAGAGGAAAAAGATGTCCCAGATCAAAAACCAACCAATAAAACACCTGTGTAATATATCTATGATGTATCAAAAATGGGAATAAACTCCCATTGATTGTGATAAACCTTAACCTAGAGATTCACAATGTCAGAAAAACTAATTGACCAAGCTTGTCACAGAAGTCCCCTAAATGTCAATGATTAATTAGAAATTTACTCATTTTGCCCACATAATGGTTTTTCAATCAACCTACCAAACATGGTTTTCACAAGATTTTAAAAAACAATAGATAAGTACTCTGATACTGTAAGGTTAAAAAAGGTAAAGGGAGTTTTAAAAGTCACTGCCAAGCAAGACACTAATTTTAGTGTATGAATAAAGAAAGGTTACTTTACAGAAACTCCAATCTCTCATCTCTTAAGTGCACACAAAATGAACCAAAACCATAATCTGACAATGAGTAGCTATGCAGCATATGCTACCTGCAAATACTAGCCTGAACTACCAATCAAATAATGGATGTGATGAGTGATAAAAAAAACTGCAGGTTTCAGTGACCTTTTATAAAGAGCCTTACAAATCAAATGAACACTAGAGTTGGGCCAAACGAGGCACAGCAGTATTCTAGGATTTCTTAAAAGAAGGATTACGAATCTGATATCTTAAGGGAATTGTTGATGGGTATATTGAAATTCATATCCAAAACTAAAAGTCTGGCAAATTTGAACATTTTAGGGGGTCTAGGGCTTGAAAAACTCTTCTAGGGCCCAAGAGTTCCTCGAAGAAATCTGGATACAAAATCAAGTTAAGTTGGGTCCAAATCAGGTTCAAATTCATGCTTTATCTTTTCCCATTTGAAATAATCCAAAAAATGCTTCTATGCAATGTGATGCAAGTCCAATGATAGGTGTCTCTATCGTATTGGTCACGGATTGCTCAGTAATTAGTCCCACGTTTACTTGATGACAACCTCTACACATCTAGAACAAAAAAAATAATAATTGAACTGTATAAGTTCAAGTGTTGTAGATTTCGAAAGCCAAAAGGATAAAAGACTGAGAAAAAGCTTCCGAAAGAAAATCGAATGTGAAATGAGATTAAACCTAATGTTTTGCATTCAGGTTAAAAAGCAAAAGGGCCCCAACATCCTCTAGGAATGACCATGTGGAATCATTTGGAGAACTTCAGGGAAACATGCAGTATTAAATCCAAGAGAGATGGGTGTCATCAAAGCATAGTTGGCAGACTCTCTCTTGGCAAAAACTCAACAGACAAAATTCGCAACTCGACAAAAAACTCAACTTGAAAAATTGCTTAAATTTCTTTTAAAATGCATTTTTTTGCAAAAATTATCCAACGAGTACAAAAGTGCTTTCTATTAAATTCGATTCACTTGACTACAAATTGGGTACACAATTACATCATCATGCAAAATCCTAATACAATAGTTAGCTAGCATCATCATGCAACATCCTCCAGGAATGACCACGTGGAATCATTTGGGGAACTTCAGGGAAAATGTAGTATTAAATCCAAGAGAGATGGGTGTCATCATAGCATAGTTGGCAGACTATCACTTGGCAAAAACTCAACAGACAAAATTTGCAACTCGACAAAAAACTCAACTTGAAAAATTGCTTAAGTTTCTTTAAAAATGCATTTTTTTGCAAAATTTATCCGAGTACAAAAGTGTTTTCTATTAAATTCGATTCACTCAAATACAAATTGGGTACACAATTACATCATCATGCAAAATCCTAATACAATAGTTAGCTAGCAACTATTTTGTATTTATGATTATTGCCTTTGAAAATCATCATCATCATTCATAAATTGCATATTACAACATTTTACATCTTCCTCTTCCCTGATCTAGTGAAAACTTGGGGAGAGGTTCTAATCCTTGCTCCGCTACAACTCCTCGCTTGGCATAGAAGGTTGTGTTTGTGGCTCCAACTCAACCTCCATCCTAAAGCTAGATGGCAATTACTCTTCCTCTACCTTATCAATGTCATCCAATGACAATCTAGTAGCTCCTTCTATTATAGCCACATCCTCCATTGCCTGCCTCTCAAAACCAAGAATCTAGTTTATAATAAAAAATGGGGTTCGCTCATCTAGCCCTATCCAATCACTATAAGAATCAATGTCATGCAAATCAATGACCTCCTCTAATTTGTCCTCTACCTACTTTTGTGAAGTCGAAGGTTGTATTGCAAAAGACACGGTCATGAGGTGTTTTTGAGTTAATTTATTTTGCTTCTTCATATGAATGGCCTCAAACTCAATTGTGCTTACAAAAAGCACGATAAGGTTGACACAAAATCCAAACGGTTAATCTTTGAAGATTGGGGTATTTGCACCCCAATCTTCCCACCAAGAATTATAAAATAAGGTATTCAAGGGTTCATAAGCAAACCATATTTTGTCAATAGCTGTAAATTTGAAATTCGTAACTTGAAAGATGCACGTAGAGACTCCAATTGTAATTACCTGGTGAGTGAGTAGTTCTTCCTTAGGTAGCTAGTGCCAAAGAAAAGAGCTTCCCCCTACCAAACATATAATACTACGATTCTTGAACAATGAGGTCTCTCACCTCAACTTTGGGTGTCATCCTCACAATGCATGTCATGAGGCCCTTCAAAACCTCTCCATTAGAATCTATGAAGCTATCGAAATAGAAAAAACGAGGTTGAGGAAGTACTAAGTTGCTTGAATGGGTTGGAGGAGTTGATTGTTCCACCTCAAATCAATGATCTCCCAAACGGGATCAAATTTGATTGTCCCCATTTCAATAGTTTTGGATGGACTTTTTAGCCCTATCCATGGCCTCAAAATGTACCCCATTGGGTTTTGATCCCCATCTACCAAGCACAAAACTCTAACCAAGGGCTCTGACACCTACAAATACAAATAAATTAAAGTTGCAAATTTATAATGAAAGTAAATACTTTTAAAGTTAAAAAAAAACAAGATTCAATCTGAATTTTAAATCAAAGTCTTGAGGTTACCTTGATGATCTCTATAGCTCTCTATGTAAAGAGATTATCAAAGACTATCCTTTTGATCCTCTCTCCTTCAAGCTTCTTTGAATAAGATGAATCTAGCCAAGCTTGACTCACAAACATTTGTTTCAAAGAAGTTTGTGTATCAATAAGTCTTTGCAACATTATGAAGATCATTGCAAACCTTGTGACACCTGATCGCACCAACTCTTTCCCTTTGGTGTGATCTCTCATCAAACAAAGAACCCATGGATGATTATAAATAAATTTTTTTATGTTTCTTGCATCTTCTACAACCTATATCACCTGATCAATTTTGCCTTTGTCCTCCAAGAGAAGGTGAAGGCAATGTGCTACGCAAGGGATCCAAAAGAGTGACACACGCCTCTCCCGGAGCAATCTCCAAGCTGCCACATATGCTATAATTTGCACTACATTATTTATACCCACCTCTAAGACAACTTCCTCTAACATTAGCCTCCAAGTTTCTAAATTTTTTTACTTTGTCAAAGGCATTAACTACAAAAAAGTTACCTCACTATTTGAAGCTACCAAAAAGTTGATAAGGGTGCAATTCTTTCCTTCTGTCCACCCATCTTAAAGAATAGTGCAGCCATAATTTTGCAATTGCTTCTTTTGTTCTTCCACAACTAACTTTGAATTTTCACTTGTATCCACAAGTAACTTCCCACTTAATTTTTTAAAGAGAGTGCCTTCTAGTCATTTCTTGCAATTGTCAATGTAGTTACCAAATTCTCTCAATACGGATTGTTCACCACATTGAAGCGAAGGTTGTTGAAATACCAAAAACTAACAAATGCCTTATCTACTTCTCAGGGCACCCCCTTTTCCACCTTGTACCTTCCAATGATAGACTCCAAGTATGTTTCTAGGTACAAAAAAGCCATCCATTATCCCTATAGACGCTTTACTTGAAATAGATGAGGTGGATGTCGATGTGCTTCATATGCATGGCCCACAAACGGAGCCCACTATGCCTTTGAATGTCGTATCTTCATCTATATGAGAGAGTAAACAAGTATACTTTATTCATCAATGCACTTCATACAAAATTTCTAATCAAGAACTCTTTGCACAAAGCCATCCCTCATCCCAACTACAAGGAAATATTTAAACTTGTCGACGGTTGCTAAGGACTTCCTGATCATGAGCAACTACCTAAACTACTCAACCCAACCAACAAGTCTTAACTAGTCACGTTGAGTGTACAACATTACAAAAGTAAACTAATATGTAATTTATCTATCTAAATCAACACCCCTAAAGAGAAGTCATCTTCCAAACGACAAAAAGTAAACTAATCATGACTATAACTAAGGAGGTGGGTGAGAAGACATCCCATGCTACTGGGAGACAAAATATGGAGTGGAGCATGTAGAGATTGACTAGCACAATTTATAAACTTCCTTCGTCCATTGCTTCAACTGATGAGCTACCAAGAGTTCTCATCCTCGTGAAAGTTTCAACATTTGGACGACCTCTAGAAGTTTAAGATTTAGCCTTCTCAGTAGCATGTTTCAACTCGGCAATTTCCATGTCCTCAACCAATTGTGTGTCTTTGTTTGCAATGTCTCACTCCTTTGGAGCAATTACCCTTTCCTTGTTTGCCACTTTTAGTTTCTCAAACTCAATGAGGAGTGTTTGTTGGGCCAACTAGGTCTAAAACCTTTGACTTTGATCATCTAGTTCTTGTCTGAGCTTTTGAGAGATGTGAGTAAACTCCTTAATTTTGGTTTCAATGGTTTGATGAGTGGCTATTTTCTCATTGTAGCAAGAGATATAAGGAGCAAAATTTGGATTCAATGGAGTATAGTGCTCCTGAGACCTAAACACCCAAGCCTCCAAAGGCAAGGGCAACCCATGTAGGATGCCATGACTATATCATCTCTTGTGTCTTAGTGGTGGGCCAACCATGAGAGAAAAATATTCTAGTAAAGTCTTCATGGCACTCTCCCTCAATAAAATATTGAATCCGTCGTGCCTCCTATAGGACCAAGGAAGAATGGGTACTATCCAATTTGCGAGCCATAACTGCTTGTGCGTTCATAATGTAAGCCGTCAGCTCCAAGCCTAGATATATCTAATGAGCACACGCTTATACTAAGAGGGGGGGGTGAATCAGTATAAGACAATCTTTTACTTTTTCAAAACTTAACAAACCATAGCAATATCAATCACATAAGATCTAAAAATTATGCAACACAAGAAGAACACATGATTTATGTGGAAACCCTTACGAGAGAAAACCACGGCAAAATATTGCTTATATAAAACTTCTTCTACAATCTTCGTAAACACCAACCCACTAGAGACACCAATCCCTACAACTGAGCACCAACTCGGCAAGAGACATTGATCTCTTCTTTTGGGAGGCACCAACCTCTTTTGCACAAATTCCCCTTCTCGAATATAGTTTCTTCAACGAATGGTGGACATCTGATTTGCCTTCACAAACTATTCTTGTAAATGCTGGGGACATCAATCCCCTGGAGACACCAATCCCCACTTGCAAGATTTGTAAGCACCAACCTAATGGAGACACCAATCCCCACAACTGAGCACCAACTCAGCAAGAGACTCCAATCTCTTCTTTTTGGAGGCACCAACCTCTTCTGCACAAATTCCCCTTCTCAAATATAGTTTCTTCAATGGATGGTGGACATCTGATTTGCCTTCACAAACTCTTCTTGTAAATGATATACTCTTCACAAATTTGATGCACTTGACTTCATATACTTTCTTTTGCAAGTCTATATATACTCCCTTTCAAATCTTTATATGCATACTCCTTTCAGATCTGCATATACCTTTTTAGATCTGCATATACTTCTTTTAAATCTGCACATATAAACTCATATCTCTGCTGGCATATATGATTTATCTTTAACACACAACTCTACACAAGTCTGCTCAAATATTCTCTACAATATGCTTCATAGCTCTGCTCCAAAATCTGCTCTTATCATCTGCATAAGTCTGCTCCAAAATCTGCTCTTATTCTCTACATAAGTCTGCTCAAGTCTGCTCTTATCCTCTGCATAAGTCTGCTCCAAAATCTGCTCTTATCCTCTACATAAGTCTGCTCAAATATTCCCATTCCACCACACAAAATCTGTTCTAGACTACTGTCGATCTGTCTCTACTCATGTGATATTACATTAAAAAACTTACACTTCTAACTCCCATTCTATCTTTTTTATATACCTCCTCACGTCCTTTCACAAGGGAGGCGACTATTCCCAAAAAGGGTCGGCTTCATAAATAAACAAATTCATTTTAGTTTAATCTCCCTTATAATGAGTCAGCCATATAAAGAATAATACATTTTAATTTAACCTTTCCAAGTGAGAGCTAGAATAGAGGCTTGGCCTTCATAATATATTTGTATTAACATTAGCATTAAATCTTCCTTGCAAAGGTGGTCGGCCAGCAATCAACACATATCATAAACTTAAACTTGTCTTGCATATATGTTAGGGTAAGGTCTTCTTTGACAGCAGCAATATGAAACTATCCTCTAACATCAAAGACAAGATCTAACAATCTCCCTTGACAATATGCTTGCCAACAATCACTTTGACATCAATGACAATAATTCCAATAATATCATTGAATACTCCCTAATGGATAGCTTAGATCAGGTTTGGAGAGTTGTATGGTGATCTCCTCATCACTTTGATGAGTCGAACTAGGCAACTCATCATGCAACTATGGGTCATCTTGCAATTTAGGGGAATTGTTTGTTGGCAATGGTGTGTTGTACCCAAACCAAATTTTTTGCTTCATTAACGCATTTTGCTTAAAATGGTCTAAACCTTGTAAAAGTGATGTCAAAACATAGTTTTTGGGTAAATCAAGTATGGGCTTTGAGTCAGTGTGATGTCAGGAAGATGCTGGCAAAATTTGAGAAAATGAAAATTAGGGTTTTTGGACCCCTGTTTTTAGGTCAAAAAACCCTAAAAATTGAAACTTGTCAGAATTGGCTGAAAATTGTTTTGATTGGCTTATTTTGCTTCACGATCACAATGGCGAAGTCAGATTCAATTAAAACTCAGTTTAAGTATAGTGGGTAGTTTTCGCTTTTTTAAGTGAAAAGTTAAGATCTCTGAGGTCAACAATGGCAAATGGCCAGGTGTCAGGTGTCGAAATCTAAGCTTAAAGTGCTCCGATGAAGTTTCTATGGCGAGATATGTCCAAAATGATGCTTTGTCTCAGAGGGGATTTTCGTCAAGGTGAAAATGCTGAAAAAATGGCTCTCTAGAGCAAAAGCGCACCTGTGAGCCAGGGGCGCCCTTGATTTTGAAGGCCTAGATCAACTTATTGAGAATTGTCACTTCTAAGGGGACTTCTCTGAAATCCTGTTCGCTTCGCGATGAGCCAGCCAGCCAGTCCGGCAGACATGTCTAGCACCTAAAAATGGAGATTGAACACAAAACGAGGGAGATGAAAAAAAGACCTGGAGTGAAAAATGTGCCTCTTAGCTAGGGGCGCCCATCTTTTTGAAGCACCAGATGAAGTTTTTTTATCAAATGACACCTAGGATGTTTATCTCAGACTTGATCTGGTTTCGCAACGCATCCGTCAACGGGTGAATTTGAGTTGCTGAATTGCCAGTATCAAGAGTCAAACATAGGGTTTTAGTCATGGTCAGAAATGTTCAGAAATAGCAAAAGCGCCCCTGGAGGGCAGGGGCGCCCAAGGTTTTGGAGCCTTGAACTCAATATTTTTGGTCATCTTACATACTCATCCTGTCTGTGTCGATTCCAGCTTTTTGTTGCATACCTCAACCGGGTCAGAAGACTTGTCGGCAACTTGTAGCGAGAGTTTTAAGTGGTTTTTAGTCAGTTTGAAAAATGGCTAAGTTTGGGAAGAAAAGCGCCCCTGGCCTCATGTTTTTCAGCTGTCAAATGATGCTTTTAAGAGAAGTGCTCTCCAAGAGCTTTGGTTCAAAATCCAGCCAACCCCGCAATGAGCCTGTCAGCTAGTTCTGAAGTTTTGTCAGACACCAAGAAACATGGAGTGAAGTTAGGTCAAAATCACCTTGAAAATGATGAAATGCATTGAAATTTTTTCCAAGTCTGAGATCAAAAGCACCCCTGAAGGCTAGGCGCGCCCTGAATTTTGAGGCCTCAGATGGATGAAAGGGTTTGCAACCTCTAGGAGACTCTTGTCAGATTTGATCCTGCTCTTCAATGAAACTATTAGCTAGTCAATCCGACATGTCAGTCAATTAGAATCAATGATTGAACGTGAGCTCTGATGATGTTTTCAAATTCAAAATTTCAAGAAATTGGCTAGGTCTAGAAAGAGGCGCCTAAAGTCAAAGGTTAACTTTTTGAACTCAAGAGAAGTGGCGCCCTTTAAAGGTGGAGACAGTTAACTGAAATTAGATCTTCAGTTCAACTATTTTCAAGTCAACTTATTCTTGGCTTATTTTAGCTTGTAACTAAGCGACCTATTTTTGCATGCAGATGTTAACTTAAGTGTTGGAGGTGGTGCCCTAATTAGGGTGCTATTTTCAATTAGTTAACAGTTTTGAGGACCAATTACAAGCTAGGCGTTGTTGTTGAAGGTCCAATCAGAAGGCTAGCGCCATTTTCAAGATTATGCATGTATTTATGATGCCTTTGAGGATTAATTTTTATTTATTAAGGCATAGGCGTCCATTATTCTTCATTCCAGGTGAGAGAAAACACGCCTTTCTTGAGCAAATAAAGATCTGAAGGTGCTATAGGTGTCAAAATTTAGTGTTTTTCACAACGCCAGGTCCAGAATGTTTAGAGGAAGAATATTTCAGACTTCATTTTTTGTTTGCATGCAGGTTACATCGAATTCAATTCAAGCATAGGCGATTTTTACAGAAGCAGAAACACAAAAACTTCTATCTTCTGTCTTAAATTCTTCTATTCTCGTCTTAGGTATTCTTCGCATGTCAAAGTAAACGGCGAAATTTTCAGAAATAGATCATTTGGGTTCATCTTTTTCAGCGACAGCAGCAAATCCCATGTCTTAGATTTTTTCGAGAAAATTGGCCCGCTGCCTCCATTCTGGAGCACTGTGCTTTTTTCCGAAGATCTCTTTGCATGTGGGCCTAAAACTCATTTTTTCCAAAATCTAATCATCTGGGTTGGCTTGGAATTCCATTGCCCACAAAACCCATGTTCCAATTTTTCTCGAAAAAAATTTGTCCCCAAAGCCCCTACAATGCTCGACTAAAAACCCTTTGCATGCGGGCCTAAAACTCAAATTTTTAAAAAACGAAGATTTTGTGTCTTCTTAGCTCATCAACGGCAACAAAACCCATATGCCAATTTTTCTCAAGAAAAATTGCCCCTGGTGCCTCTACACCCTTGTTGCTTCTTTACCGAAAAGCTCTTGCATTCTAAGGCAAAAGGCATTTTTTCGAACTTCTGACGCTATGGGTTTGCTTAGAATTATTTTCTCTATAGAACCCATGTCTCGGAATTTTTCGTGAAAATTGCCCCTCAACATGCTATTTTTAGCCTCGTCAGAAGCTATTTTTAGTTTTCCGAAAAAGCTGTCAGAACATGGCCGTGTTCATAGTCAACAGGCGAGTTTTTCAAATTGTAGTTCGCTCAAACTGAATTCAAGACCAAATTGGTCTTAATTACGATTTCATAAGAAAAGCTGACACCGTTTTGCATCAAGCGCATTCGGAGGGTTGATTCAGACAATTTGACAGGCGTAGTCACTCAAAGTCCACATGGTTTCATACCTCGTATATCTGATTGCCTTCCAAGGCCAATTTAGAGGGTTGATATAGTTGGAATTTTGTGTGTGCGGCGAGTTCGTGTGCATTTCTCATAACCAGAGAGTTTGCAGTCAAACTTTGCGGTTTCGTCATGCAACACTCTTCCGTTGAGAAGAATCAAGAAAAGCATCATAAAGCATCAAGTTGTAGAAGAGACAGAGGCCATCACTAAGGTTGCGGGGCCGCCAAAGTTATCAATCAGTGAATTGCCAATTGATGTTGCGCAGACTAAGTTCGAGAAACTGGTTCGTGATAACCTAGGTGGAGATCCTGAGGCGTTCAAGTTGGATAACTTCTCAGTGAGGACTACCAGTTTCAACTAGGCGACTGCAAAAGTCACGCAGTCAAAGGTCGATCAAGGATGGAGAGAAGAAATTGAACAAGCAGTTCATCATCGTGGATAGTGTCAGAGTGCCAGATGATGATACGATCAACAAGTTCTTGGACGAGATGATAGACAGAGAGGGCTTGTAGAAGACAAGCAGTTAGAAACTGTAGTTATTTTCGAGGATAGAGTCAGAAGCAGCAGTTAACTCAACGTCATTTCTTGAGTTCTCATTGCTGATCTCATGCACGCTTATCTCATTCTTGGAGATATCTTCGCAGGAGGATAGACTTTCAGTTAGAACCAGTTGACTGATGTTAGTTATCAATTAGCTCTCCTTTCAATAAGGACGTGCATGTTGCACATGTCCATTTAGTCTTGTTTGTATCGGTTAACTGAGGGTAGCTTTCTAGTTAACTGTATAGTTTCATTTATTTAGACTTAGACAATAAATAATCACATGCTTGCGAGACTATAGTTGACTCAAGGTGATTTTAGGGTTCCCTACACCTTTGATGTTTATAAATAAGAGCTCTTCGCTCATTTGTAATCAACTTTTGCACGCGATAGTAATATATGCTGAGACACCTTGCCTGAAATATTGTTGTTCTTGTATATGTTCACGAGCTTTTACTGTAATAATAAATAGTTGAGCCACCTTGCTTGAATGTTATTATTATGGTGTTTGTTCATCTTAGTTAAATGGGGTTGCTAGTTTGATCATTTATTGTATGCGTGTCTCGCCAATGCAATTTGCTGTCCTAGTTTGCTTACCTTGTGTTGTGTTAATAATTGTTCTTTCGATCTACACCTCGGAAAGGGGTCACTCCTTGGATATTAGTGAGAAGAATTATCGTCTCTGTGTCGTTACCAATAAGCTGGTTGCATATCTATGCCTCGGAAAGGGGTTCCTCCTCCTTGGAAATTTAGTGATTAAGCTTACCGTTTGATGTCGTGCCTAATAAACTTCATTCCAGCCTACGCCTCGGATAGGAGTTCCTCCTCCTTGGAAATCCTATTGTAGAGTTTATCGTACAATCACATTCCTGCTCCTAATTCCTCATACTCTATTTTTCTTGAGGGAATAGGATAGATTATAAGCATTTAGTTTTAGTTGTAGTTAAGATCTGCAAAACCAAAGAAAATCCTTAGCTGCAACGTTCTTGGTTTCCTTAACCTTGTGCCTCTTCCAACTGAGTCAAAAAGATAGGATTTAGAATACTTTACTTTTTCACGCATATCAGCAAAAGAGGGAGCTTCCCCTCCTAATTTGAAGAGCAATCATTACGCACTGTGCATAGCTGTTCATACCAACTCGCACTCCAGAGGTACAAATTGTTACACCAACATGGTGCATCACTTATCTTTGTCTATGGAAAAGTACCCTCTGGCTATTGTAGGTCTCCCTCAAGCTACTATACATTTGCCTTTGGCCGCTGCTCCTCTTGTGAAGGACTCAAAGGTGGGTATCCCATGACTTTAATGGGAGCCCCAAGTAAGCTCAACCATTATCAATCTGGTCAAATGCATCTTTTGGAAGCTCAATCAATGTAGTATCTAGAGAAAGCTTTGGAAGTGGAGTGCCAAAAGGAGATATAGTCACTTCAATAATTTCAAATTCTTCGTCTTCATTGCTATTACCTCCCTCTATAGGGTCCTCTTCAAAAACAGAGTCTATTTGTTTATTTTGCCTCATCCTTGGGATTGTTTTGGCCTCCTCACCTTTACCTGTCAAAACTTGAATATCAAGAGACTTCCATCCAAAAATAGATGGCCAAGAGCAATCATATTTTGGGTCTAGTTTGAACCTTCTTGTTGCAATTGTCGGCACCTATGTAAGAATGGCATCCAAGAATACGAAAATTATCTATTGTGTAACGTAAAAAGTTTTGTACTTCAAAGGCAAAAACTCCTAAATGCAAGCTAATAAGATCTCAACCCAATTAAAACCCACTCCTTTGCTAAGGCCGACCATATACTCAATATCCATACCAACAAGTCTAATGCTCGTGTTAACCCCATTAATATACTCCAAATGAGGTTTAGTATACACTTCCATTCTTTGTTTGCCAAATTATCTTTTAGGAGTCCTCGGTTATGTTTGATCCAGATGCTTGCCTATTCTTGTGGAGTAAGTTTGTCTCAACAAAGCAACTAAATGGTCGCTTCTTTTTGGCTTTGGTTGATGTTGATGGAGAGTTTAGAGATTAAGATGTTTGAGCGTGGAATACCAAACACTTGATGAAAGTCTTCTGGGGTATAGGTAATAACCATTGTGGAGTCCATATATTGTATGACAGACCTTTGTGCTTGCCGATCATAATTAGCAACCGTGTATAATGTTGTAAAATTGCACCCCAATGCAATTTCACATTACATAACCTTCACCTTAGCCCAATAAAGACAACAATGCTAATCCCCTTTTGTCTCGCCTTCATTTTCGTCCTTGACCTCGTCACTTTCAATCGTTGAGGGAATTTTTGTTGGGGAAGTTTCCGCAACGCACAGACGTTTGCGTGAACGTTGTTACAAGATTCCTGATCCTATGGCTGTTGGGACATTACACTTCCACCTACCCGCAAAGCGTAACACCTCTGCAATCGCATACGCACCCGAAGATGGCCCTCTTGCATGCAATTCTTCATTCAAGCTCATATTCTTCCCTTTCATTCATTCTCATTCATTCAATCTCTCGATCTAACTTCATTCTTGCAGCTCATTCAATCATTCTCTCATTCTCTTCTTGCTTTCCTGCTTTCTCAAGCTCTTCTACATCACTTTGGCTCAAGCTTCTTGCACATTCGTGGATCTTACGTCTTTGACTTCCTCAAGTGTTGCAATCTCTCTCGACTTCTCAAGCTTGTTGAAGGGAGGGTAATACTCTACTTTTATTGGCATTATCGTACTTATTTGATAGCATATTGATATCTTACATTTTCTCTTTCTTTATCTTGTCATTCTACATTGTCTACTATTTATTTCTTTATCTCATTGTCTTCTTGGTTATCTATGGAGGTGGAAACACCAAAACGAAGGTTTGACTAAGGTAAGCCCTAAAACATCCACAACACTTTTCATTGTTTTTGTGTGCAGGTTGTTCGTGTGGAGTTTTGCAGGAGGCTTCATAGCACTAGACCACCCGTGAGTTCGTCTTGCTCTCCTTCGTCTTTCGTCACTTCATTTCATTAGTTTTATCATTCACACATCTAGTATTCTTCTCCTACTTTGAAGAGCACAAAGATTTATTGAGAAGGGGGGGGGGGTGAATCAGTAAATCAATGACAAACTTTTATTTCTTAATATTTTCAAACTTTTTACAATCAATTTTTGATATGAACCAATTTCCCAAAAATTGATACAACTTTATTGAAATACTATTTTTAAAGTAGGCACCAACCTACAGATTTACACCAAGATGATTTAGTAGAATGTAGCCTACAAGGAACACCTAGACCTTTACAAATTTAGTAGACACCTGCCTACAAGGAGCACCAACCCCTAATGCAAGGCACCAATCCTTGACTTGATGGAAGTGAGACTGCCTTCAATCTGATCTACACAAACCCAACTCTCCAATCTGCTCTATGTGATAAATAATATCACCTTCAGCCCACACAAGGAGATAGAAATCTGACTGAACTGCTCTCTTACTCACACAACCACACTTCAAGTTTTTAAAATGAATGTCAAATATATACTTTGCTCAAAGTTTGCATCACTTGATGAAAGAATACAACTTTGTCTTTTCAGAATTTACTCACACCTCTTCACTAGTTTTATTTCTGTCTTAGCAACCTTAAATATACTTGTTTTAATTAACCAGATCGAATCCTTTAATTCATGTAATGAATGATGATATCTTTTCAACTGGATGATCATATCCTTTCAAGAGAAGCAACGCACCTTTCAAATTGAAACTAATTTATGAAGAAACACGTCTTAAAAAGACGTTTGTCTTGAAGATTGCACCATTTGAAAATTGATTCATGAAGAGCCACTTCCTTTCAACCACGTGCCAAAAGAACACATCCCTTGAAGACACATCCATGAAACATGGTCAGCCAACGTTTCTTAATCAATCGCTCATTAACAAATCATTTTTCATTTGAAACAAAACTTTCGGGTGAGATGTCTTCAGCAACGAGATCAACATTGATAATCTCCAATATACTTGCAGTGGCCCGTATTTGTTCTTCTTAACTTGACGGCAATGATAATACTCAGAGGGCTAGACTCGAATTTAGATACCCGATAGTCACACAAAATCTATGTATATTCTTCTAATTGTGATCACTATACATCTAGGTATGGCGTAACTTCATCTCTTGATTTTGCCGACTTAATTAGTTGTCTTTCATCGCTACCAGACTAGAATTTCCTGATTCTTATAGTTCAGACCGATAATGTGAATATCAGCTTCTGCCCTTACCAAAAAGAGACTTCCGATGTTTGCACAGATAGCAATGATGCGGGTTCTATCAGACAACTCAACTATTATCGGCCCTTCCCAGATAAACGCATAACACTAGATTACACAGGTTATCTGGCTTTATTTTATTGAAGGCTTTAATCCCTTTTGTTTATGTTTGAAACAGCTCCTGATACTCCAAGTGACGGCTAAGAGTCCTTGAATAATTACTTCCAACTTGATTTCTCATACAAATTTCTGGTGTTGTCTTTTACTATCTTCAGCGCTAATTAATATTAATTTGTATTTTACTTTTGAATAGAGACGTCATTTCTTTCCAACGTATCTCTTAAAACAAAACCAAATGAGTGTCGAATTAATCTGATTTGTAGTTCATCGATCTGAAGGATCTTCAAATTTAATGATATTCAATCTGATTTTTGACATCAATGACAATTATTTCCAACATACTTTTCTTCATTTCCAGCATTCTATTAGTTTAGTCAAACTATCAAACTTTAGTTTCCGAGTAGTCAATAGGCCCTATGAGTTTCTGGAAACTTGCTCTATTTTCGTTCCATACGTGACCACAGCATGCCACAAGGACGTCCACGCCGCACTATCGTCCTCTAGCCGAGAGCTAGCCAATTAATCCCCGAGACCTCTGAGGCTTGCCCTTTTGGCTTTTCAAGTCCTTTTCTCATAAAAAGTCATAAAACATAAAACATTGCAGAAAACTCTCCTTTACCTGTCTTTGTCACTTGAGCTTATTCCTTGAGGTAGTTGAGGACAATTCGCTCCCTGTAGGCTCTACATTTTCATAGAGACTCGGGATTAGCAAATCTCCTCTACATTTTGGTGAACCCGATGTGAACCTTTCCTTCCTCTTGTCTTTTTGTCGAAATTTTTATTCTCTCTTGTCAAGACATGTACTAGATAGTGCATTGTAAGGAGCTATTGAAAAAATGATACGGGGTCTAGAAGGTTTAGTCCTCCCAATTCAGATCCGAATTTTGAGTTCACTATAGAGCTCACTGTCGGATTCTCCCCTCCTCACCTTGGAACTGAAACTCATACCCCTCCAACCTCTCCTTCGAACTCTTCCTCTTCCTTAGCTAAGGAAGCTGCTCTCAAGGTTCTTGTAGAGCAGATTCACTCTTTGGAAGTTAGACTCGAAGAGCTCGCAAAGTTCCTGGGGAAAGAAGATTCTTATGCTCAAGCAGCTCCTCTTGTCAATGGTCTAAAGAATTTATTAATCACCGATCGAAGAGGTTTGGAGCTGCTCCATGGAATAGCAAATATTGTGGAGACCCATGTCCTGTCTTACACTCTCGTCTTGGACAATCCCCAACACATTCAATCGGAGATCGCTGGTCACCAGTTGAATGTTTTGATGCCTAGAGTGTTTGTTCACATGGTCGACATGGGTCTTTCCATCAATACTACTGCAAATAATACCACCACTACACCTGAGGAGATTCTTGTGATTAAAGTAAATCGGATTCCTTTGGATTTTCATATTTCTACATCTGAGACTCAAAACATCTCTACCTCTGGTGCTTGTGATGGCCCCATCACAAAGATAAGTATATTTGATATATTTATATTTTAATGGATATACTTATTCAAATAGAGTAATCATTATAGAACATTAAGTTATAAACGTGACTAACTTGGGTAGCATTGGTGACAGATTAGAAGAAGAAATCCTAGAAGAAACTAAGATGTTTTTGCTTGAGGACAAGCAAAGTCAAGCGGCGGAGATTTGTGATGTCCCCATCACAAAGGGGCATTTGAGATAAGTATACGCTTAATATATATTTTTAGATATACAATAACATGTTAATAATATACACATTCAAATAGAATACTCATATCAAAAAATATAAATATAGAAGAAGGTAATTAAAAATATCATTATTAAATATTCAAGTATAAAGAAACGCAATTTAAAATATCATTATAATTATAATTATCATTGATAATATAATAATTATAATAGTCAGAGATAAAATATAATATAATATTATTATAATTATAATAACCAAATAAATATCAGAATATAAATACAAGTAATTGCAAACATATCAAAATACAAATACGAGAAATTGCAATTTAAATATAATTATAATTATCATAAATAATATTATAATTACAAATACGATATTAATAATAATTTAACCCTTATTATCTACATCATGATTACCATAGACACCCATTATAATCACAAAATATATATTGTAGAATAATCCATATTATAATAATGAAGCTGATTATAGAAAAATATGTAAAAAATTATAAACATCATTGATATAATAACCTACACTATAAGAAGTCATAGAAGAAACAAATACTAAATAAAATAATTACAAAATATACTAAATACTATAGAGACCGATTCCAAAGGGCACACATAGAGTCATGTCCCAAGCCAAGGCCTTGATCGGCTATAAGAAAAGGACCGATGACTTTCCAAAGGGGGAATAGAGGAGGAGAAATATAAGGATAAAGTCAGATTGCATATGTTTAGGTAGATCTGCAAAGATAGATTAAAGAACTGATAGGCATGCTTAACATATAAAATGTTCATAGTCCATAGAGTAGAATCAGTAAATATGATTTGCTTTCAATTATAATATGTCAGAATTTATAGAATAGATCAATAGGTGCATTTATTATTTGCTTCTAATTATAATATATTCAGAATTATAAATTAGGATCAATAAATGTATTTGCTATGGTTTGTCTCCATTTAATATGATTAGAGATCTATAAGAGTAGAATCAGTAGTGGTTATTATTGTTTACTATTGTTTATCCTCGCCCATGATTGGTCAGTATTGTTCATTATTTGTTATTATTGTTTATTTATTATTATTATTATTTAGTATTGTTTGTTGATATTGTTAATCTGTTATATTATGATATCCATGTTTTATCATGGTGGGGAAGTGGGATCACAAGAGGAGGAAATGAATATGATTTGAAAGGCAGATTAAGAATAAGGAAATAAGAGCAGATTTAAGAAGGAATGGGAGGGCTACCCCAAAATGGGACATTACAGGTGCTAGTGCTTCAACTAGTCATACTTCGTCCACAGATCCCATCCTTAATGCTCTATTGCAAAACATAGCACGGATGCAATCTTAGTTGGCGAATTTGGCTAGTTCTTCTTCTCAGCCTATATTCCAGGCTTATTATCGTTGTAGTCCCTTGTCTCTTGCTATATTCAATACCCCCATCCCTCAAGTGATGTAGATTCCTAAGTTTGAAAAGTACAGTGGCAGAGGAGACCCACAGACGCATGTCTCGTCTTTTAATGCCCATGTGTACTGATTTCTTCCATCATGATGCTTTGCTAGCAAAACTATTCCCACATTCTCTTAAGGACGCTATTTTGGAGTGGTATTGCACTCCCCGATAATTCTATCTTTTCCTTTGACCAGCTTGTGAAGCAGTTCCTCCAGCAATTCCAAGCTAATATCGGACCGAAGGTCATTTTACCTATCTCGTCTGATGTAAGCAGGGTGCGCATGAGAAAGTGACTGATTTCATCGCCCATTACCAAGTCCTCTTTTCTCAGATCTCTTATGCCTTGCTTGATTCTGACGTACAGCAAGTATTCGTCGGGAACTTGCAACTAGCACTACAAGACAAATTTCTTCTGATGAAATATCCCTCTTTCGTCCATTTGTGTGTTGCTCTGCACGAGTACCAACAAACAGTTTCTCAGTACGAGGAGTCTTCCTCGTCCTCCCGTCAAGATGGCCAACTAGCTATGTCTATCTCTGGTGATTCAAGGAAAAAAAAAGCGGTAGCAAACATGGTGTTTGTTCCTACCGATAAAAGTTCTGCAAGCCAGAATAGAATATTTACAAAAATATTTGAATCTTATACAAATGTCCTACAAAAATTATTAAAAGATGGTGTAATATCTCTCCCACAAATCAAACCGCTTTTTGAGCCTTATCCCCAGTGTACGATGCGCAAAAGTTCTGCTAATACCATCGAGTCTCTTGGGTCATGATACCGAGCGATGTGTGCGTCTCCACCATGTCATACAAGACCACACCGAAAATGGTACCATCCGGCTCGTTGGTAAAAAGCAAAGCTCCAATAAATCTATAGCAAAGCCTAACAGCCAATTTCAGATTTACACAGATCCCTTTTCCTCTCATTCTGCCAATCCTATTACCCCTTCTTCTTCTTCCAATCTAAATCCATTTGAGTATGTGAACGTGGTTTCATTTACTCGTGTTCCTCCTCCAGGCCATGTGGATGCAACACCTAATATAACATTCACCTCACGTGACCTGCATTTAAACAAAGAGCCCTCTCTGGTGTATATCCCAGCTCGTGTCAATGATAATGTTGTAACTGGCGTTATGGTTGACACCATGAGTTGAGTCAATATTATCCCGAAAGACTATTTATAAATAATTTGCATAAGGATAGATACGAAGAATCGCAAACCACGCTTCGCATGCACGATGGACTTTTTGTTACGCCCATTGGTTCCATTTCTCTGTCGGTCCTTGTTGGAAGTAAACTTTGGAAGCTCCATTTGTTGTGGTACCCGAGTCCGATCTCTTCAAAGTTAGACTAGGCATCCCATGGCTAGTCTCTATGAACGCGGTTGCCTCAGTTATCCACAAACGCTTGAAGTTTCCCCATGAGGGTACGGTGTACATTATCCAAGATACTGGATACAGACCACTGGTGTCGCGTGGGGGCTTCTCCTTGATTCACTTTTGGCCCGCCCTAGTTGGACCTCTGCCACCCAAAGGAGACTTATTATACAAGGCTTATTTTAGGTATAAGACTAGGGGCTTGATGCCTAAAGTGGTTTTTCTCCTTCTACTCAAGCTATTTCTTTGAAGGCCTTTTTGGGTGCACAACAACGTGCTTCGTCCTCTTCCCCTCTGAAGGGTAAGGACAAGCAAGCTCTTACCCTTAGGCCTTCCGCTCCTTCTGCATCTTCTTTTGTTGTTTCCCAACCTCTAGTGGTGTCCTCTATTCCTTCTACTGTGCCTGGCACAAGAAAAGGAAAGGCGCCCACGTTGTGGAAGTTGAAGCCTCAAGTCTTCCAGCTCCCAATTCTACCCACTATCCCCCAAGCCACCCTTTATGGCAAGGGGAAGCATTTTCGTAGTGTTGTTCCTGTGTCTTGGCCTCCCCCTGTTCCTCCACCTACCCCCAAGGCAAACAAAGGAAAGGGGCCCGTTGTCAAGATGCCCACTCTCTTCTTGTCTTTGTGGCTCCTCCTCTTGTTCCTCCTCAGGAGTCTACTCTTTCGCCAGCAACGACTACGGAGTTTGCTCCTCCGATAGAACAAGAGCCCCCTGCCTCTTCTCAAGTTGCACCTTCTAATGCCCATAGTCGTTGTAACCGGCTTGCGCGAGAGCGTAAGCGTCGTCGAAAGGTCTTGGCTAAGGAGCATGAACCTTCCAAGAAGACCGAAGAGAAGCCTTCTCTTTTTGTTTTTGCTGCTCCTATCTGTGCTTCTTTTTTTGCTTCGGTTCCCATCATCTCTGTGCTTCTCATGGCCTCGTCAACAGATCCTAATAAACCTCACCCCAAAAGGGTGCAAGTGTTCATCGCTCCTCTGCGAAGCCACCTCTTATCACCTCTCTTCTCGATCTTCCTCCTTTTTTGTAGCATGTTGACATGCCTTTTACAAAGGTGGTGTCCTTTGTGGCTTCGTCTCCTCCCTCTTCCACTTTAGCTGCGAGGATCCCACATCTTCTGCTGAAGCGTAAGTCAAAGAGCAACCTCGCTTCAAGAGATGGTCAAAAAAAGTCTTCACCTTTTGAGTCTTGTTCCACCTTAACGTGTGTCGTCCTTGTGACAGAGACAATGCCTCTCTCCCCAAAGATTGTCATTGTCCCTCTCCCCGAGGTCGTCATCATGTCACTCCCGAGAAGTGCATGTTCAACTCGTTGGAGGACATTTCGACTTTGTCATTGATCTTTGCTAGATCAATGACTCTAGTTTGCACGAGCTCGGCGAATAAGACCTTGAGGGGGCTTCTTCCTTAGCTCTTGCGCAGGCGAATTGACTGGTACTACCCTAGCTATCCCCCCCTACAAGCTCATCTTCCCTCCCCTTGTGATGATCTAGATTAGGAGCAGGACGACCTGGTGAAGGTGTCAGACTAGAGCGGCAACTTCATCTTCATCTTTAGATTTGTTTTGTATGTTTGTTTGTGTTCCCTCGTGCTTGTATATTTGTGTTCGCGCTCTCGCCTTAAGGACCCTTGCTACCCTTGTAGGAGCTTGGATACAGGAGAGAAAACTTATCATACACTTCTTTTGTTTGTCTCATCATTCTTCTATATGTCATACATTTTGATTTCCACGTCAGGAACAATGCAAAGCATTGGGGATTTAGGCCTCTTCCATGTTGACCCAATTTTTATTTTTCTTTTGTCCTCATGTGCTCTTCTTCCCATTTTGATCTATTGGGGGGCGGAGGGGGGGGTGTGCGGGGGTGATGAACGTTTATACATATCATATATTTATCTATCTATATCTATGCACAATTTTGACCCCGAATAATCAGATCCCACTATGCTATTGATTTTTTTGTCATATTAGTTTTATCATTCACACATCTAGTATTCTTCTTCTTGTACTTTTCTTCATTTCCAGCATTCTATTAGTTTAGTGAAATTGTCAAACTCCAATTTCCAAGTAGTCAACAAGCCCTGTGAGTTTCTACTGACTTGCTCTATTTTCGGTTCGTACGAGACCACAATGATGTCGTCCTCTGGCGAAGAGCTAGCCAGTTAGTCCTCGAGATCTTTGAGACTTGCTCTTTCGACTTCTAAAGTCCTTTTTATCATTAACAGTCATAAAACATAAAACATTGCAGAAAACTCCCCTTTACCCGTCTTTGTCACTTGAGCTTATTCCTTAAGGTAGTTGAAGACAATTCACTCCCTGTAGACTCTTCCCTGTCCTAGAGACTTGAGAGTAGCGAATCTCCTCCTCTACACCGTGCTCATTAGATATTGTTCAAATTCTTGAAAATTAAAATAAGGAATTTGTATTATTTATCTACCTAAGCATTCTCGCAGTGCACCTTTCAATGGATGGTCTTCAAGACTGTTTGTCCACTATAATTTGCATTCACTAGTGGTTAGGCTTTCCCAAGTTAGTGACTCCATTGTATTTGCTTCAATATTTGTTTACTCCCAATGAGTCCTCTTTCCCTTTGTTTTGGTCGATGTCAAAATTTTGGGCTTATATACCAAACTACCAAATGCTACACTTTCTCTAGCTATTTTTTTTCCTTTTGCAACCATTCTCAATGAAGATTGAAATTTCACAATTTTGTAAAATCAAGATACAAATTTGCACAACTTACAATTATACCAACTAATTTGAAAATTTTCCCTCTGATTGCATAAAATTGAAATTGCCCAAATATGCACTAGAATACACACAATGTTGTTGAGGATGGACTATTTTTGAGAATAGATTGTGTGATCAAGGGGCTACAAATGAGGATATTGCTCAAAATAGACTATATGACCAAGGGTACTTGTATGGCAAGGAAACTGCCAATTTAATTCAGCAAGTCATACACTGAATGGTGCTTGCAAGGCCATATGGCTAAACAAGAGTGATGGTACAACAATGGGCTCTACAATTGAGGCGAGCATAAAGGACATATGGTGGTTGGATGAAATAAAGGACATACAACAGTTGGGTAAAATAAAGAGCATACAAGTGTGCCAAGGAAAGGATGACAAGCGAATGAGAGGGATCTGATAAGATTCAGAGGTAGATAGTAGCATTGCCTAGAAAGAATAGGTTATATGATCTAGATGAGAAACTGACAAGAGACTCTTCGCCAAGTTTTTTGGAAGGTCATACGATGCACAAGCAAGGATAGTGTACAACTGTTTGAAGGTGAAAAGGCCATTGTCGAAAACTTAGGAGAGGTTGTACGACTAGGCAAGGGAGATAGTATGAGCGAAAATGGGATTGAAGCAACTTCAATAGAAATGAGTGTAGCAAGTCGTATGACAAAAATAGAATATAACCAACAATATGATAGAAAAGACTCGGCAATTTGTACAATGGAAAGAAATACAGTCATATGGTGTAAAATATATCAAACCATACCGTGGGAAAAATTGAGACATGCTTTATGATGACAAATCAAGTCATACGATGGTTTGCTTAGGAAGTATGGTCAAGGGTGACTTGCAAGTTGTACTTTTTTCTTATTTTATTATTTTCTTCAGTTTCTTCACCAAATTTTATTTATCTATTATTAATTTTTTCAATATAATATTTCACTTTTTAATTTCTAATTTTTCCTTATTTTTTATTTTCGGATCCACTCCATCTCTCAATCCACCTTGGAGGTGCTCCATCCTCCTTGATCAAGCCCAAGAGCACTCATTCACCTCCGAGCCCACGAGCACTCCATCTCGGGGTGGCATGCTTGATAAGATGCATGAAGACTGCCTTGCTTAACAAGCCCAGGAGCACTCATACGCCTCTCAACCCATGAGCACTCCATCTTGGGGTGGCGTGCTTGATGAAGGAAAGGTCAGTACTCCAACTCTCGTGAACTCAGAAGGTTGTGTTAAAACTGTAAAATTTTGATTTTTTCACAGTCTATTGCATTCAAGAATTTCAAACATTAAGTCCTTATCATAAGCATAAAATCCCCTCTTTGCATTTGTCTTTCTTATTTTTTGTCATGTGACCCATTTGAATCCGTCTACCTCTTCTTGTTTCATTGAAAGACCCATATCGGCAAGACATAGTAAAAGTCTCCCCGAGATATATTTTTCACTAACATGTATTTGTTGCAGACAATCGGCAAGACTTTTCTTTTGTCTCGGCGACTGAGAAGATTCATATCGGCATATGCTGGGGCATCGTTGTAGTGTCACAGCGAATTCAATTGGTCTTGCCAACTAGCATGTGGAGGGGTCGTTTCGGCTAAACTAGTGGGTATCAGCATGAAGTCATAACGAAATCATACTGTCTTACCGATTGGCTTGTAAGCAAATATCTCGGTAAGACTTACGCTCGTCGGGGAAGGTCTTGGCAAAGTGACTCTTGTCTTGCCGAACTAAACATAAGGGGATCCGAAAAGCTATTGGAGAGAGTATTGGGGTCTTGCCAATTTGAAAGGTATGCCGATAGAGATATACGTCGCCAGGAGAACAACTTTTCGACATGAGTTTCACCGAAGTCTGAATGTTATACCGACAAGCAGCTCGGGATGAGTTTCACCGAATAGGAGTAATATGGAGGAGTGATGTCGGTAAGACATTTGGCATCGGTATAGGTCTTCCCGAAGGTTTATTGTCTTACCGAAGGTATTATTTCATTGGTGAGGTTTATTTCTTCGGTGAGAAAACTTGGTGGACACGCCGAAATGAGAGTTCATCGATGAAAGGGTGATTTTGTCTCAGCAACTATGACTTGAAAAATGCATATCGGTATGGCACAATGAAGGCTATGTAACATCTCCTCGATTCGGAATTGTTATAGCGACACAAAAGGAAGTGACAGTCATCATTTTTTGGATCCCAAGTGTCGGTAAGACCATGTTATGTCTTGGCGAAGGGTGTAATAGACGTTGCAAAAGGACTTCGCCCTAGATTTGAAAGTTTCTCATTGAAACGATAGTTGATGTGACAGTGCCAGTTTCAAATGGATTTTCATTTGTGCTTCATTAATGGCGCGACGGGATATAACAGTGAAGTTTGTATCAATTCCGAATTGATTGCAAGTGAATTGGCATGCTGCTGAGCAGAGAACCGGGACATTTTCAGTCTGAGGAGCTCGAGCAAAATACTGTAAGTGACTGCTCCTTAGTTTTTTACATTTTGATTCTGTAAGCTTGAGAATGGAGTCCTCTGGTTCTGGAAAGGGTAAGGGTAGAAAGCCTGGTGTGAGTAGTCTATCAAAAGGAAAGAAACAAAAGGTTGATATAGAGCATGAGGGCACTGAAAGGAGGTTGAACCAAGACCTTATTGATCAATTACCTAGCTCAGGCCCTAAAGCTAGGAGGTTCGCACAGCTTAGGGCAGAGGTTGATAAATTAGATGACAAGTGCAAGTTCATAGGTGATGTCTGGACTGCCATAAGAGGTTATGAGCTTTTCAATTTCCATTACCACAGAAGAAACCGTTTTGAACCAGTCTGTAACCCATGGAAGTTAAATGTAGGGAAACTGGTGTGCCCTAATATTTTTGTAAATGCAAAATTAGTAAAAGTGCTTGCAGACAATTATGATCCAAAACATAAGGCTATATGTGACCCATCTGGAAAACCACAGATATATGTGTCTAAAGAAGCAGTGAGTGAGGTTTTCAAATTGGAAGGGTTTTGCAATGAGGAGATCATTTGTGAAGAGTTGGAAAAGGAATTTTCAAGAATGGATACAATCTATAAGGGTTGGAGGTTGCCTATTCATAGAGTTAAACAGAGTAGCAAATCAGAACCTCTGCAAGATAGTGAGGGGCCTCCTTATCATGTAGATTTGTTTGAGCCTTACATGAAATACACATATTTCTCAGTGTGCCAAGTATTAGGGATGGATGCCCCGGAACTCATGTCAATTGTGCCAATGATTATCACAGAAGATATTCAGTATCATAACTCCAAGCCATTTGATTATGCTTCATATATTGCTAGGGAGCTTGATTCAGGATTGGTGGCTATAAGGGGTGGAGCTTCTATTGTTCATCTCAGACATTATTCGTTGTTGATGCACTTGGTGCTGTACTTTGGTCAGGAATTGGGAGTGTGGCCTCCAGAAATGAGAATTTTTCAAATTGGTAAGGAGGGTGAAGCATTGCCTGTTCAACTGTGGACTGCTATTTGGGACAGCAGGTTTGCCAATTCTAGTTTCATCCACTTTGAAGAATATTTTGTGAAAACTTTGTACAAGTTGTATAAGTATCCTTGTAACTATTCATTGACTGATGAGATTAAAAGGTTTCTTCGGCCTAAGGATTTCAATAGGCCAATTGATCATAACTGGGGTGACTGGTATTGTTTGGAAGGAGCTACAATGATCAGAGTGTATGGATTTGAAGATGCCCCTTTTATTATGCCAAGGACAGTTCCAAACAGAGTTGCATATTTGGAAATTGACAGACAAATGGATTTCAGTAGTATGATGCTTTTCAGTTCTTATGGGAAGCAGGCTTTCATGCCTAGTACATTATGTTTTGGTGATTTCACTGTGTTGGCTAAGGAGGGATATAATTCAATCCTTGATAGATTGCTGCATTATAATATGAAAAGAGGACCACCTAGGAAAAGCTTTGATCCTGAAGGATATATCAATTCAGCCAAAGAAAGGATTAACTTTGGAAGGTATTAGCATGTACCTTATCCTTTTGATGATATGATCAGGAATTTGGATGAGGAGGAAGCAGAGGTGGTGGTTGAAAGCTATAACCAAGGGTTACAGGATATGGGGACATTGTCTTCTGGAGATGAAGAAACCCCAATGGATGAAATGCCACAGAGCAGAACAGAGAAAATATCTAGGTTAAGGACTCAGCAGTATGTTTGCCCAACTAGAGAACAGAGTATTGAAAGTGTTGATATTGATGCAAGGCATATGGAATACAGATCATTTGTTTCAGATGATGAGTTTATAAATTCTCCAGAGTTCAAAGCATTCTTGTACGAACTAAAGGGGAAAGAAATAAGAGAAGATGTTGGTGCTGTCACTTCTAGGAATGAAGAGCAATTATTGGATCAATTGAGAAAATGTGTGGATGATGAAATGACAAATATGACTCCTAAAAAGGGGAGGAAAATGTTGGAGAATGCTGGTGTCATGATCTTTCCTGGACTTGATTTGAATTTTGCATTAGTATTTTATAGCTTCTTAAGAGATAGTAACACTACACAGAGGCGTATGCAAGCTCTAAGTATAATACTGATGAGGGATCGTTGATGATATGGGCTTTGTATCCCCCCCACAGGAAATCAGTGGTAATTGATACAGAGAAGGCATTTGGCCATGTTATGACCCTAAAGGTTGGAGAGGCTGATCCTGTGGTTATTGCAGAGATTGGGATAGACATTGCAAAATTGAATAAAGCACAGATCCAGACACTGATAAGAGAAAGAGAAATGTATAAGGCAAGTAATGAGAGAATGTTAAGAGAAAATGATAGATTGAAAGACTTGGTTGGTGTTTCAATTGATCCAGCCAAAATGCTCACTCAAGGAGAAAGCTCTCAAGCAAAAGATCATTAGGTAGGGTCAAGTGCCTATAATCAGGGAAAGTATGATGCAATTGTAGCAATTGTTAAGAGGAGGCAGGATAATTTGACATCTTGGTTGAATAAATTATGGGGAAAATATTCTAGTACTCTGACTGCATTGAAGGAGCATGAAAGGATGGAGGGACGATGGAGAAGTTTCATGAATTGGCCTAGAATGATGAGGCTAACAGTACTGCACTTGAAGCTGCAAATCACATTATCAGTCGCCATCAAAAATTCTGTGAGGAATTGCAAGGGGATAAGCAAGGATTAATTGAAGCTGCCAAGAAAACTGTGGTCACATTTTCTGATAGTAGAGGGGAAGTAAAAGATGCCACTAGATGGAAGAATGAATGTGACACAATACTGAGTGGAATCATGAAGATAGCTTCTACAGAGAATACAGCATTAGAGGAAGTGAGCGAGCAAAATGAGGAGATGGTCAAGATGGAAATCACGATCATGAATGCTATCGAGGATGCGGATACATATAAGTGTCGGGATTATTTGGACTACCTCGCTACGACTCACTTGTGGCTAACTAAAACATAATTATTCTCTATCTTTTGTTTTGAATTCTATTTTTTTTCTATTTCCGAAAGGACGCGTCCTTTCGTATCCTCAATGTATAAATGTCCATTTTGAAAACAATATGAAGGGTAGAATTAGATAGAGGATAGAGAAGAGACAGCAAAATACAATTTTTTGAAAAGGATGAGACTGGTTGCATATGTAAAATCATGGAGATATCAATGAAAGTCTAATATGATGGTGCGATGTTTTCTGGTATCGGTTGTTTATGATCTATGTTGAAAAGTATTATTGAAGTTGTCTCCGTAATGGTGTTTTCTGGTTATTTGAATTAGTGTAAACAAGTTTTTACCTAGTTCGTCAATGCACATTTGCTGCATCTGTATGGTCAATTAATTGTTTCTTTCCAGTAAGGATTAAATTCTCTGAATTGATCATAGTAATTAGGGAATGTCAATTGGATTATTAAGAAGAACTCAATAATCACAATCATGCATGTTTATACAAGTTGTAAACCAAATAAAATGCTAAATAACTTGAATGTCTGCCAGAACAAGTAAACTTGTTTTAGATTTCTCTTGACTCCGTGAACCCTATAAGGCACTGGTCTTTCATTTTTTCATTCTTTAGTTTCATTCACATTTCTACATCTGTTAACTGAGTTTATTAGGGTTAGTTTTGAATATTGATATACAATTTATACCAAATTTGATTTATTTTGTCCATTTCAATCTGCCATTGTGGACAAATTAGGGCAATAGGAAAAGATTAAAAGTCAAGTCTGCTCAATTCAATTAGGTACACCCGCCTAGGTCTAGCAGCACCTAAAGAGTAAAAGGTTGAGTACTCTTAACCTTGTCTTTTACCCTGAAGCGTATCAAGAGATTGGCATCCTTTTGAGGCATCTTGCTTGCATTTTTGAGAGCTAACAGGTTGATCGACCTCCCTATTTCCAAAAACACTTTTATAAATTCAAAATAGATTGCTAAAGGAATCTAATATATTAATTGGTAATAAAATATCATTATGCAATTATTATACTATTCATGTACTGTTGCATAGACAGTTGTCATTGCACCAAAAGATCGACCTATTAATGCCCGATACAACCGCCAAAGTTAATGAATCCATGGCAGGCGGTTAAGCCATGTCACGAACACAAGCATTGCGCTGCACAACACAAGGAGACCAAGGTCGCACACCTTGCAACAATCCCCCCCCCCTCCGCGCAAGGGAGGGTTACAAACCCGTGACCCAAGCTTGATACCAATTGTTGCACAGACAGTTGTCGTTGCACCAAAAGATTGACCCATTAATGCCCGATACAACCGCCAAAGTTAATGAATCCACAGGAGGCGATTAAGCCATGTCACGAACCCAAGCATTGCGCTGCACAACACAAGGAGACAAAGAGCGCACACCTTGCAACATATATATATATATATATGGCTATTCATTAATTTATATTCTAAACTTACTTCCCAATAATATTCTTACTAAAACTAATATTTATTTCCAATAGATATCTTACATTTCTTATTTTCCTCTTTTTTCAATCTCATTCACTTGATGCCTCCCACAAATAAAATGACTCCTCTTTAATATCTTTTTTCTAGGAGTCACACCTCTTCCTCAAACCTTTATGTGCAAAGAGTCACACCCATTCCATTGACCGCTGGTCTAAACCCCTTAATTTAATTTAATTAAATATATTTTAACTCCCAAAAGATCGTTGCTCTTGTAAGAATTAATCCTTGATTAAATCGCTGCCTTGTTTCCTAGACTATATAAATGTTGTGATCTCTCAAACTTTATAAGTGCTGGAATCTCTTTTTCTCACATGGATGGGAGCATGACATTGTGCTTGATATTAAGGAATAAATCAAGGTATCACACACCTTTATTAATTGCGTTCCACTAGGAATCAATAAACCATCCTCATCGTTGCTGAAATCATGTGACTTCTTGCCCCATACAATGGACTAGCTAAACGATTATGTATTGTCACCAAACTCCAATAGTTCATGGTACACACGGTTGCAATCTATCCAATTTATTAAGTGATGTTTTTTTGCATATTCTTAAACTACTTGACCATAACCCGAGTGATTGACCACAATGAAACGTTCTGCAATCACAATTGAACAAAGACATTGAACATTTCCTTCACTTGGAAGTATGAATGGGTATTGATGGAATAAATCTAGATATTCGTCAACAAGCTTACTATATTCTTCTTATCTTGTCCCTTCATATGTTTGATGTGATCCTACCTCTTCCGGATGTAAGTTGTAACTAATGTACTCCGATCATATCCCAAAATATGGGGCA